>OX638257.1:1738839-2338839 GCA_951806755.1 Brenthis hecate
TCAATAAAATGGCTGGTACTCGAGTACTACTGGATGTAGAACGCTAAATTTTTTTTTACTGGCCTGTCATAAGAGGACCTTTCTCCCGATGCTAGGTTACCGTTACGTTCTGGGACATCCTGTATATATATATACATATACAATGTATAATAAAGCTTGAAATTGTTATTCTATTTGATTAAACGCTTATACCTAAAACTGCTAGATATTTAAAAAAATACCAATATTTCCTTATTTTATAGCCTATCTATCGAGGCCGGTCAGAGGCTATCTAAAATCATAATTAACGCAAGCGAAATCGCGAGCTAGAGCAAGATCAAAACAAATAGCATTCCTCATATTCATTGTCACTATAATAATGTTTCTATCCAAACCATCCAATAGAGTCGCCGTAAAACTTGGCGCGTTCGTGACCACGCCCCCTTGGCGCAACGTGCGCGTGAGTCATTTAATGACGGATGACACGCTTTTTCTACTTGTGATTAAAGTTTTGAGAAGTCCAAGAGTTATCTTTATTTTTAATATATGAATTTGTTTATAGATATGAAAATTTGGATGTTATTGTATTTTGATATAAGAAATTTCTTATATTATGATGATACTTCATCATACACACACGCACACAACACACACACATACATAGTTAAATAAAGAGCTGCTATGATATCCATAATATATTTTTCATCACTAGTTTTTCTTATCAGTTAACACTTTTATATAATGTATAAAATATATAATAAATCATTACTTAGGAGTTAAATAGGGGGTGAAAGTCTGTATGGAAGTTCTTCAATTTGGATATTTTATGTTTTGTGTTACCTATGGGAAATCTCTTTAGGTTCATTGCATGTTTATAATATATGTACATATAAAACATATATATAGCATTATTTACACTTTACCAGAGTTCAGATTTTGTCCCATACAGAGTATCGAAACGCTTTATATAAGTCATCGCAAAACTGAAGTGAATAAAGGAACAAGCTAGTGTGTAATTTATAAAAATGTTAATGAAATTATTTAAATTTACTCGTGTTGCTTTTTTATAAAAAGAAGTGTTGAAAAACAATTAATTCAATCATATGTTTTATGAACTTGAAGTATATGAAGGCCAAATAACGAACGAGTGTTGTATTTGTATTCAGCCCTTTTTAACGTCCCACTGCTGAGCGTGGGCCTCCCTTCAATACGAGGTGGATCAGGCCATAGTCCACCGCGCTGGCCGAGTGCGGGTTAGCGGATTGCACATGTCTTTCGAAAACTTGCTAGGTTCTCTCAAACATGCAGGTTTCCTCACGATGTTTTCCTTCACCGTAAGACAAGTGGTAATTACATTACAAATGAGCTAATGATGTTATACAATGTTATGAATGATCTTAGAGATAAGTTGTATAGTGAAAGATAATTGGACTTTATCTATGAGAAGAAAACGACGTACAAGAGAAACAGCTTCATTCATATTAAAATATCGGTATTTAAAGTTCACTATCAGTACATTTATCGACATTCCGAACCGTTCTTTACATAACACCATTATTTTAAAATACACAAAGGGGAGTTTTAATAGAGCTTTCGATTGACTTCAGTTTGAGTTATTTTCATTTGCATGTTCTGCAGATTTATTGCTTTAAATTTTACTTAACAGATGTTATCTAATACACAATTCATTTCTCTGATCAGGTCGAATAGGTAATTTTAAATGCAATTTTTATTGTAATCAACATTACTTACGGAGTATTGTTAAAATGTTTTAACATACTTAATACTTTCTTAGATTTACGCAAATATTGAACATTTTAAATAAAACTAACTTTTTGGATTTTTCACGGATTTATTATGATTTTTAGTTCTTGTAAAGCATTCGAAACGTCGCATCGAAATAAATCTGAAAAGAAAAAAAATACTTCGACCCCAAAATCACTTAAAAAACCATTTTTTACCATATATAAGATTTTTTATTTATATGAGACCACCCTTGACCCAATTATTATAAAGATATTATAAACATCGGTTAATGTAACTTAATTAAATCACATCAAAAACTTTATAACATCGTAGGTAGCACTTACCACTATAATTTGAAAACCGTGAAAGAAATATATCGTGAAAACAGTTTTAAAAAACAATTCAACAACTAGCACAGCATGTAACATTAACGAAAAAATAATATTTTAATAGATTTATCCTTAATTACTCGCTACCAAAACAACATAATTGCTGTAAAGCATTCGAAATGTCGGGAACCAAAAAATCAAAATGTATCCGTGAAGAAATTTAAAAAGATAGAACTACAAACACAAAATATTTAAGATATTCGAGCCAAGCGTGTGTAAGTATTTACGTCCACATAGAATTTCTAGAACAAAACCACCGACACAGAGCACTAATTGAGTCTAATAAAGAAGTCACGTGCTCTCATTTTTAAAACAACACATACTTCTAAATACAACTGACGTTAATGGGTTATAAAAGTATTAAAGGGGAAAAAAGAAACGCCTCAATACTGTTTTCTTTTATTAATGTTTAATCTATACATCTACACATATAATAAAATTGTAACTAAGCCGAATCTGTACATTAAATATTTTTTTGAAAATCTTATGGAAATAAAAATTATTATCGATACAGAGGCCGAATCTATAGTTTTTAGAATTTTTGTCTGTCTGTCTGTCTGTTACCGCATCACAGAAAACCCACTGGAGGGATTTTGATGAAATTTGGTATGATGATAGCTGGTTATCCGGGTCAACATATAGGATACTTTTTACCGCGGGAAAATATCTCATTTCTGAGAAAAAATACAAAAACTGTAATGTAAGAGTATACTAATATGTAAAACCTAAGAATTTGATTTTTTGTAATCTCAATGCGGGCGGAGCCGCGGGCAATGCTAATATATTATAATTATGCTACTAATCAAGGGAGCGGAGCAGTAATAAAATCTATTCCACACTAATCGTTAAAACCTTTTAAAATAAAATTTGAATGTTACTTATTTTTTAATATTAATTTATAATTCAAAATTAATATTGGAGATAATATTTTTTTAATTTTCCTGTCAAAGAGATTTCCTTAAAAAGAAAAAAGTATTAAACTAATTAAAGCACTGAACAGATCAAATCTCGCTTTAAAAATCATTTATCTTATCGATAATGTACGAAAGCATCAATTTTAAACTCAACCTTTATTAACCTAGAATCTAAGTAGATGGTTTTATCGTATATTAAAATCAAGAATGATCGTTAAGCACATTGACACGCTTCTAAATGACACGGTTTAATATGAAAAGTTACAGGTTCGATTCTCTTAAAGGGTAAATGTTAGGTATTACCATAACTAAGTTAATAATAAGCTAAACTCAGTCAGCCCTGGCACAGGCCTCCCTTCAAGACGAGGGGGACCATGCCATAGTCGACCACGCTGGCCAAGTGCGGGTTGGCGGACACCATACAAATGTCTTTCACAAAGTTGAATTCTCTCAGACATGCACGTTTCCTCGTAACGTTTTCCTTCACCGTATAAATATTAATAAATTAAACACTAAGGGTAAACGTACAGCAGGGTAAAGGGTAAATGTAGAGTAGGTAAAATATTTTGGGAGATCGTTAAAACAACTTCACTTCGAATTTATTGTTTAATTAAACATGTATTGAATTTTTAACCATGACCTAATTGCCATTAAGATATTGAAGGCATTGAAGCCATTAAATAAATAATTGAATTGAATTATTAATGATTAATTGAAGCTATCTTCGCCTACTCTTCATCAAAAAATAATATAAAAATAATATATCTACAAAATCATATGAGCAGATAAATACGTGTACGGTAGATTATGCCGAGATGCAGCTTTAAGTATGGTCTACCGAATCGTCTAAATATGGTAATAGTTGCTATAAATTCCCAACAAAATGTCTGTAATGGGTAAAGTATGCACTACAATATGAATAATATCTAAAATAAAATACCTACCTAAATTCTAGATATTTAATGTAGTATAAAGGCACTAACTTTTGGAAAGTAGGACGAAATAACAAACACTTTCGCATTCATAATACGAAGAAGTGTTTCAAGTACTATTTCGCGACAACCTTATTATTTTCCTGGAATAAATATTTTATGAGGCCTATTCCGATATAATATTGATTATTATTGACCATACACTAATAAGAAAAAAATATTTTATGCAATATGTTTAAGGATAGTTAATTTCGAAACACATGTTACGTCCGCGAACCCGCACTTGGCCAGCGCAGTGGACTATGGCCTGATCTCCTTTATATTGAATAGAAGCCCACCCCCACTTGTGGGACGTTAAAAAAAGAGCTGCATACAAGCAAAATCAAAATAATTACTGTAAACTGAATTCAAACTCAAACCTTTTAGAGCAAATCGATCCGACCACTGACTTACAACGAACAAACTTACAATAAAATAAAACGAAATAAAATTAGTATAATTACAATATTAAAAGCTCGAAAGCTCATCTCAATATACGCCATTCTTGATTTCAAAGCAATTAATAATAGACTGTGGCTCTTTCATCTACAATTGAGCTTATAAATGCAAACTTGTTAATTCATTTATATCTGTCTCTACTCTCTTGTATGATTGAAACAGGTTATTCCAGATTATCGACTTCCCGCGGCTATACTTAGAATTTACCGATATAAATGTTATATTCAAAATGTAACATTTTTTTGATTCTTCCTACTAATTTTAGATAGAAAACTAGCGACTCGTCCTCGCTTTGCTGTGGTTCGTCCCTTGGTACGTTTTACAGGTTACTATTATATGATATTATTAGATTATAGCATATTATAGCCTTCCTCAATAAATGGGCTATGTAATGAAAAAAGAATTTTTCTCTCAAACAAACAAACAAAAAAACAAACAAACTCTACCTCTTGATTACATTAAAAACCTATAAAGACAATTTTCGTAGTAAATAATTACGAAAGATCTAATATGATTTTACATATTACGCTTTACAAGAAATACACATACCTACCTTAGAATAAAAAAATCAAATTAGTTTCGCCTAATTTTCTTAATTAATTTTCTATTTAATCTTTAAAACTCTCCGAATATATAAAATTCCTTAAAAGTAACTTTTGCTATAAAAAAAACCGTACATAAGTGTCTCACTTTAATGAAAAATATCCGACGACATCGTAAAAATAGTATTTTACTACGTAATATACATATATAAATCCATATTTAATATCCGGGTTTCGTTTCTAGATGGTCTAACTCCACTCAGAATTACTAAGCTAACGCCCCGTCTTTCATTCCGTCTTTTCAAAAGGCTGTCTTTTGAACTGTAATAGGTAACTCTATTGAACATAATACTTTCTTAGATTTACGCGAATATTTGACATTTTAAATAAAACTATCTTTTCGGATTTTCTCCCTGTTCCCGGTTCCCTGAACCAAAAATCCAAATAAATCCGCAAAGATAGTTTTATTTAAAATGTCTATTGAACATTTCCACAAAACATGCATTTTAATTATGAATAATCTAACGTTACATAATTTAAAAAAAAAAAATATTCTTTATTTTATCGTAGAAAAGCAATTTATACAAGCGTGAACTATTTACGACCAAGATGATAACTTTGAAACATATTGTCAAATACTAGAAATCAGCTAAGTACGTGGTACCTACAATAAATATTATTTTAGAAAATAAAGCATATAATGTATGTATGTATAATAATGTTATATATAGATCAAGTTTATTTTTATTTTTAGTATCCTTTTCGTTCCATATCTTTCTTTTTTCCTACTATCTTAGTAATATTATAAATGCGAAAGTTTGATAGGATGTATGGATTTTTGTTACTCTTTCACGCAAAAACTATTGAATGGATTTTAATGAAACTTTATAACAATATAGCTCATACGGTTCCCGTGGCATAATTTGTTTTTATTTTTCTTTCGCTAGTGTCTAATAATTTCAATGTCATGAGTTATTACAGTGTAAAATAATGAAATTCTTCGACATGTCGACAAACAGAAATGGAATTAATTGTTGTATCGTATTCGTACGTAGTAACAGTTATAATTATTATTATTCACCAAATATTTAATATTATTCTCAAAAATAGATATCATAAATGGTAAATCATCAATAATGGTTTTTTTTTAATTATAATAAATAATAATAATAAATATGTATATTAAGACATTAACACACAGAACCATCCAGTTCTATGGTAAGCTACGAGGCTTGAGTTATGGATACCAGATAGTTGATACACTATACATATATAACTTTAAATACATACATATAATAAATATAAGCACCCATGACTGGTGTACAAACATTCGTGCTCATCACACAAATGAATGCCCCCAGCGGGACTCGAACCCGCGACCTCTGGAATGGCAAGTAGGGTCACTAGAAACTGAGCCAAACGTGTCGTCATCAATTTTAATTTAGTTAAAACGATTACTTTAAACATTGACTTACGTGACTTTAAAGTTACAATAAAACAATTATAATTTAATATTATAACATATGGGCGAGTTCCGTTATCAAAGTAAACAAAATGAAATCATTTTACGTGCTTGATATTAGTTCGAGACGTGTAAACTGTGTTTGATAATTACATTTATTTGTTGAACGTTATTTAATTGAAAGATGAGTACTCTTTCATATATATCTTTCCACAAACATTATTATTTATAGGTTTCATTTTGTAAATTTATTAAATGTAATGAAGTGGTTTAAAATGAAAATTAAGAGTATTGTTACGGGTACACAAATTTAGACGATTTTTCCCGCCCGCCACGCCAGACCTAATGACCGAGGTATGTCAATCACAATAATTGACAGTCTGGCATCCTGCTATTTTCGTACTTTCCGACGACATGCTAACGTTAAATACAACTCTAAACCGCAACAGCTTGTCTTTATATTACCCATCCATTATCATATGTCAATGTTGTAACCTCAAACTAACAAATCAACAAAATAGCATGGACGTCACAAAATGCTAACTCGCTTAAAATTATACAGCTAGTATAATTGTACATTATTCGTTGTTATCTGTAAATACATAAACATATTCTGTACATATATGGCAAAACATGAAAGCGGTTTCGGACAAAACACGGCCATTTTCGTCCATATAAATGTTGATGTTTGATATTTGAAAACATACCCTCTCAACGTCCAGATCAGTTCCTGTGCACAGTCTTTTACCACCACCACCGTTGTAAGCCATTGTACACCACAATAAAAACACAAATCACACCGAAACGCGTTTATCAAAGATCGAAAACGAGTATACCTCCTTCTCCAGAGGTTGCGAGCAGACTGAAAGAACGAATGGATTAAACAAGCTTCGAATGAATGAGAACGGCAACGCGGCGCGAAGTGTTTTACCATCGACAATATTTCTTTAACGTCACTGACTGTATAATAGATGAAAAAAAATTCGCATCAAAAACAAAAATTTAATAATATTGAAAATAAAGGTTTTTCAATAATTAATATTATTTAAGTATTTCTATCTCAATTTCTAAAGAAAAAAATTGTAAGCTATTTGCCGATAATTTTTAAAGGGGTTAAACATTTTAAATGGAATAATGCTTTATAAAAATATACAAGAATCCTAATAAAATAATGAAAATATATTTTCCCTATTCATAAGTATTTCAAATTATTAAAAAAAGCGTATCGTAAGTCGTAACATTTACCTAAAACTATTTCGCTATATTTTACTGGCTGGCAAGTGGCAATTACTAAAGTAAATAATCTATGGACAAAATGTTAAACGTTCATTGAACTTTTTATTACTGTTTAGTGTTTTGTTATTATTAATTCTTTTATTTATTTTTTGTAGTATATTAAATTTCCACTAGTAACCACTCCGCAATATGGAAAATGAATCTGAGCCCGAAATTCAAATAAAATATTATGAATTACATGAAACAGATCAATTAAGTGATATTTTAAGTATTAACGATAGCAGATCTTCGGTATATCGATATTATTGTAAATGTTTATATATATATTTTTTTCTTATTATATTTTTATTTATATTTCGTATCTACACATTATGTGATACTCGTAGAATGTTTTTCGCTTCTTAATATAATACCACTATTAATAAATAGTTACAATTAAATATATGAAAATGACACTTCATAATTAAACGCGTATATTCGTAAGTGGCCAAAGTACTTTGTCCCCGACATTTCCATTTGGTCATACCAGCGGTGGTCACGAGCAGAGGTCTGCCCGTAACCACAGCTGGTGGTACGCTTAGTCCCGTAGTGTCATTTTTATAAAATTATGGAACATGAATTTTTAAAAGTTATAAATATATATTGCTTTCAGCTTCTGAATTTGGATGATAATAAAGTTATATTTGATACAAAAAAAGAAAATGGATCAAACACTACCTACGAAAGAAATGATAATGATTTGGTATGTATCTAATTCTTTATTTAGAGCATCTATTCAATTTTTAAGATTTTATAATGCTTGCTTGTTTTTTTTTTCAGAATACTGTTTCAAATATGCCATGTTGGCACCAGTCAATTGATAATGATGGAAGACTATTATGTAAGTTCTGTGATTTAAAATATTCTACAATGGAAACATTAAGAATTCATATAAAAAGAAAACATTCCAAAGATTACGCAGGGTTAAAAAAATCTATTTTACATTTCAAGAGGAACAGTAAACATGTTTGTCGAATTTGCAAGAAAACTTTTATTATGTTATCAGACCTAAAAACTCATGTCAATGTCAAACATAAAATTGAAGTTATTAAGTCATCATGTACAGATTGTGATGCAACTTTCAATGATAGTATCGAGTTATCAGAACATATGTATATAAAACATAACAAGGATGCAAATTTATCAGCATTTATATGTGAAATTTGTGGTTATCGAACTATGAAGAGATCCCATTATAAGCAACATTGTAATACTCATGATGAAAAAAAGCTACTATCTTGTCAATATTGTGACTATAAAACAAATTCTACATCAAATTTAACCATACACGAGTATATTCATACAAAAAATAAGTCTTTTGCATGTGATTTTATGAATTGTGATTATCGCTGTGGTTCTAAGGCTGCATTAAGAGGTCACAAATTAAAACATTTCCCAGAGAAAAATATGCTATTTTGTGACAAATGCAATTACAAAACAGTTTATAAACATTCTTTGAAAAAACATTCGGACAGCCATGAAAGGAATTGTACAAGAGTAAAGTAACTGTGGTCATTATTGTAAAGTTTTAATATAAAAATTAAAATTTACTTAATTTATTATGGCTGTTCGCAACACATCTAGTCTTTAAAGATCTTAATATGTAATGAAATATTTATTAATTATTTTTACTGCTTATTATTATTGATCTCATATGACTGTGTAATATATACCAAAGGATGCTATTGTAGAATGTGTATTGATGTAATATTATTAGAAATAATAAAGGATAATAAAACATAATAATTTTATTTCTACTACTTTTTACATATATATAGAATAAATCAATATATACCTACATGTCTAATATGTACAATATTTGAGAAATCAGCTTAGAAAAACGTTTGAAATTATACTTGGAAGAGTGTAATAAAATAAAATGGATATTGTACCACTTTATAATATAATGACATAATGTTCATTCTAGATATTTAAGAGCGGTTTTTTTTTATTTAAACATTTAAAGTTCTGATTGAAAAAGTGAGCCATTTTTATATTGAGCTATAACTCTATCTTTGAAATTGGAAATTAATGTGGTGCAGGCTTATGACCATCAACATAAAAATTGCGAGTAGCTTTTGGTAAAGACAGCTCCATGCCCTCCATTTCTTTTGTTAGTACAATTTGGCAACCTGAAATGATTTTTACAACAATGTGTAAAAAAATGTAGGCACGAAATAGTGCAAGAAATTATTCAATTGAAACCATTTTAGCTAATATAGTTCAATGAAATCATACAAAGTTCCAATAAATATATAATATATTAGCGACTCACCATTACTTCGCATGGGTTTGTCCCTAGCTTAATTCCCCATACAAACTTTCATCCCCTTAAGGGATGATTTCTGGGATAAATAGTAAAATCGGTTCAGTAAATCCAGAGATTACCCCCTACAATATCACAAACTCACAAACTTTACCTCTTTGATATTAGTATAGAAAAATGATTGTGACAGGTGAAAGGCTATATGATTATGTTTTGAAAAAAAAATCATTAAATTGGCTCTCTTGTAAAGTTAAGCAAATGTTGCTTAAACCAAATAACCTTTCACCCGTTGATTGCATTAAAGATCTTAATAAGTTAATAGCTAAGATTGAAGTTTATAATACTTTTTTTTATTCAAACAACAACCTACCTAATCTAGAATTTTGTTTCAAAAATGGTGCCATATCTAACAAGTCATCTTCTTTTTCCTCTGGATCATTTAGTTTATCCAGATAGTCCTCATGTACATATACATGACAAGTTGTACATGCCAAGGAAGCTTCACAAGCTCCTGAAAAAAAAACAATGAAACATGAGAGTATTGTGTAGTAGTATGGAGTGTATATATAAATGATGCAATTAATTTTTACCTTCCATTTCAACACCATATCTATGAGCTAAGTATAAAACATTATCACCTATTTTGCCTCTTACATTTGTCTTTTTGCCATCTTTGTCAATATATGTTATATTTACCCTGAAATATTTTTTAAATTTCCTTATTATCTTTCAAAAAGTAATGTATCTAAAACTGCTGCTATTGCTTAAACTATAAAAAAGATTTTACATTCAATGGTAATAATAATTAATGTAAAATGCTGCATACAAAATGAATAACTTACACTTCTGCCTCAGACTTTGGATCCTGCCACTCATATTCGCCATGTTTTAAACCTAGCGGGAACCACATTTTAATTAATTTTATTTAGTCAACTATTAACAATAATATTTTAAGAACTTCAATTTACCTGCAGTTACATTGAACCATTTTTTCTGAACTGAAGATACTAGAGGTACTGATTTCAAAGCTTGTCTTATACGAAGTATCTTTATAGTTCGCAACATTATGAACTTATAAACTTCAAAATTCAAATACCATTTTAATTTTTAATATTGATAAAGTAGGAAAGAAGACTAAGCAAATATTTGTTTATAGGTTATTTATTAGCGCTATGTAGAATCAAATCATTTTGACATGTTATGACATCTACTGTCACATAAGTCAAATTAAAATAATTAAATATATTAAATAAAAAATATTTATAATATAATTGAATGTTTTTTTAAAATAAATACTGTTTGATTTTATTTTTAAAACTATTTTTTTAAAATAAGTAATTTTTGTTTTTTAAATAATAACAATTTTTATTAAAAATATTGACAGCAACACCTTATTAAACGTCATACACATTCTTGAAAAACGTCAATAATCACATCCATATTGCCCATTTTTCATAATGATTTTAAAAAATATAGATATTGATTTTTGCCACAAAGGCGTTGTAGACGAATAATATTTAATAAACATGAATTTAGTTTAAGATTTTATTATAAATGTTGAATACGGCCATAGTATCTTATGTTGTGAATTTTGGTGATAGAATTTTATTATAGAAATAAGGTAAGTTTTACGATCTAATGACGTGTATTTCGCAATATCACCAAAGAGAAGAATTTTTGCTTTGGTACTCTCATTTTAAAATTGACATCAAAAAATGTTTAGTAATAAAGTTCTTTATTATTATGTCACAAATGTATAACCAATTTTATAACCACCATAAATTCATGCTTTACTATATAAATAATATAAATTCTGTTGTCTCTATTTATCTTATCTTTGAGTATTACTGTTGAATTACTTTTCTGTAACACTATCACTTATCAATTCACTCCACTGTAACATAGTGTTTATATTTAGTATCTAAGTAGAATCTAGTATACAACCTAGAGTCTGTCTAATATGATTTTACAGTTAGCTTTAGTATTAAATAAATATAATAAATGTATATATGTAAATATAAGTATATCAATCAAAAAATAATAAAACCTACACTTCATGTTTAAATTTTACATATAGCCCTGTATTATCTTTAAAAATGTGACCTTTGATCACATAAATGCAAAAACTGTATTATGAACTCAATTTTTTATAGGCAATATGATTTTTTTATAATGCTACAAATGTTTTCTTTGTAATATTTTTGAATATATTGTAGTTTTGTAGTTTATTCATGAGCATTATGTTTTCTAATACTTTTTTCATAATGAAATCTATTGATGGAAAAATTTTTTTGATTACATACACATATGTATATTCTTTTACAATTATACTAGGGACTCACCCTCGCTTTGCTCGGGTTCATCCCTAGCTTGCTTCCCAATACAAAATTTCATCCCCATTTTCACCCCCTTAAGGGATGATTTCCAGGGTAAAAAGTATTCTATGTCCTTCCCATAGTCTGAAATTATCTTCTTACTAAATTTCATCTAAATCCGTTCAATAGACCCAGAGATCACCCACTTGCACAATGTCACTAACTCACAAACTTTATCTCTATAATATTAGTATAGATAAATTATCCTTTTCTTTTTTTTGGCTCACTTCTAAACAGAGATGTTGCTCATTTCAGTCATAAAATCATTATTAATAATAAAATTTAATATCTCTGGTAAAATCCACAAAAAATGTTATTAAATTAAATATTATAATTTATTTATTTGTAATAATAAATAAAAATATGAAAGTATATTTTAAACTACATACTTCAATATGAATTCATGTTTGGTAGTATTGTAGGAGAACTATTCTAATAAGAATTAATACAGTCAAGGTTTATAATTTCAATGTTTTCGTTATACAAACAAATATATCAAAATACATTGTCCAAGTAAGCAAATAAGAGAATATCATAATATAAAATGTATACTTCTATTACAAGTAATATCAAATTGCACAAAATTAAATTGATAAATATTTATTTCTTTCTAAAACTTGAAAATTTCATATTATACATATTGTATAAGGTTTTTTAGTAACTTCAATTTTAAAGTTAAATGTTTTATTTATCCAGTTTAAAACTTGTGTTAAACAAATTTGCAGCAAGTTATGCATACTTATTAAATACAAAAAAATGGCAATACCGGCCATATGGCAAGGCATGATTACATAAAATATTTTATTTACTGACTTTAATGCCTTTAAGCATTTTTATATATAGTGATATGCCATTTATCTTTTTAATCTTTAAAATATATCTGTACTGCAGATTTCACACAGGTCACTTAAATATTTAGTGTAGCCAAAAATAACTTATATGCTAAGTCAATTTTATTAATAATAATGCAATGCTATAAAAATATGTATTCTAAAAATAAAAAAAAGACCAAGTGTGGTCTAAAAATAACAAAATAATAAACCACCTTTAAACTTTTCATTACAGGTTAGCATAATTATTAAAAATGTCACTAAAAGAAGAGAAGATAGAGATAGAAGATATTAAAACTGAAAAAGATGATGAAAATAGAAAGGACCCGACATCATTCTTACCAGATGAGCCAATGACGTATGAAATAAAAGCAAAAAAGAAGAAAAAAAAGAAAAAACAAGAAGACCCTTTTAAAGATATAGAAGAAAAAGTATCTTTGCCAATTACTACTGTATTCGATCCAGCGGTAGAAGTAGAAGAACCTAAGCAGGTCTTAGATCCAGAAGTTAATATAAAAGTTGAGAATATAGAAGTTGAGCTGGACTTTAATGATGTAAGTAACTTCCAAAATAAAACAAAGTTTGAAGTGTCTCATGTATATTGGACACATTATATTCCAAAATAAATAAGCATTCAATAATTCATTAATATTTCTCCGTGAACATGTTTGCTTTAAAGTATTCGAAATATTGAGAACAAAAAAGTAAAATAAAATCTTGAAAAAATCCGAAAAAAATAGTTTTAGACAATTCAATTTTATTTATTTGTATATATTAATGTATGTATATATGTTTTCCCATTACTACGAAACTTGTTGATCAAGTATAAGCTAAATCTCAGTACTGTATAGTTGTATTTGATAGCAGAATACTAAACAGCAACTACATGATAAGTTACATTGTAACAAATATTATGACAGGTTGTTAAAATATCTTTACGAAATATTAAACTTAGCTTAGTTTTATGCGATTTAGTCTTTAGAGTAGATACTGAGTTCTGTTAAGTATTATTAAAATAAGAAAATACTAGGTAAAATTACACGCAGAGCAACTTTCTACTTAATCTATGCTATGCTAATATTATAAATGTGAAAGTGCGTATGTTTGTTTGTTGTTATTTCAAGTCGAAACAGAGTGACGGATTGGCGTGATTTTTTGTGTGGAGATAGTTGGAAGGTTGGAGAGTGAGATTATTTCATTCCCACGGGAAAACACGTTATAATACAACCCACAGCAACTCATCATGCCTATGTATTATAGTATATAGTCTATCTATTCCATATTAACCGTTAAAACATACCTTGGGACGAACCCAAGTTAAGCGGGGATGAGTCACTAGTAATATACGCTCGCTTCGCTCGGGTGCGTTGCTAGGTACGTTTTATATAGATATGAATAGTTATTGCGAGTGTATCCATATGCTATTGCGGACTTTGTTATAGGCTTTTTTAAGATCAACAATTTTCAAGCACATTGTTTTTGATATATCTCTTAAATTTCTAAGAACTCGATAGAACCAGTTATTGTTTTTTTCCCGTGGGAATAAAAGATTTTCTTGTAGTAAAAAATATCTTAATGTTGACCCGAGTGTTAAGTTACCACTACACTAAATTTAGTCAAACAGACACAATATAGACAAACAGATAAAATAATTAATAACTATTGTTTTGGGGTCCATTTTCTTTCTGTACGCAGAAATTTTCTTTCTGTAGATCGCATTATGAGATGAAATTAGTCTACACCCCGCTTACTATATGACCGAAGCCTTCGAAGTCAGTTTAATCACGAAAATTCTTATAACTTCTTACATCGTCCTTTATCTGCTTATTATTATTACGGGAAAACTAATTTATTTATGTACTAAGTTAAAATAAATTACATAAAGAAAAACGATGGCACGCATTAATATTACTTAATATTTATATATAACTAGCGTTAGGACGGACCCTCGCTTTGCTTGGGTCCGTCTCTAGATACGTTTTAAAGTTTATTATAGATTTCTCAGAGATGAGATATTTTCTGGCAGTAAGTAATCTATATGTTAACCCGGATAACCAGCTATCATTGTACCAAATTTCATCAAAATCTGTCCAGAGGTTTTCTTGTGATGCGATCACAGACAGACAAAAATTTTAAAAACTATAAATTCGGCTCCTGTATCGATAATAATGACTGTATTCAGCCCTTTTTAACGTCCCACTGCTGGGCACGGGCCTCTCTTCAATACGAGGGGGATCAGGCCATAGTCCACCACGCTGCCCAAGTGCGAGTTGGCGAACTTCACATGTCTTTTGAAAATTTGCTAAGTTCTCTAAGACATGCAGGTTTCCTCACGATGTTTTCCTTCACCGTTAAGACAAGTGGTAATCATATTAGAAATGATTCGCACATGAAAATATCAGAGGTGCGAGACCCGGGATTTGAACTCGCTTCACTCGGTTTCCCAAGCGAGCGCGTTACCACTGGGCTACCACTGCCTATAATAATAATGACTATTTCAATAAAATTTACCAAAAAATATTTAATGTACAGATTCGACTCAGAATTTTATTATGTATAGATATAAATATTTATCCATAGATTACTTTTAAAACATATCCTATTTCTTTGTTGCAGTTTGCAAACGACAATGGGTTAATGTTGGAAGGTCCTCAAAGTGAAGATAGTCAAGAACCAGCAGTTAAAATCGAAGAACAAAATCATGAAGCAGTCTTGCTTACATTCGAAAGCATTATCACTGATAAAAGTGTTCTAGGCTTCGGTCCTATTGCACCGGCACCTAATTATGTGTGCAAAGTTTGCCATTTAGTCTTTCAATCCACAAAAACTTTAAGGATGCATCAAAAAAGAAAACACAAAATATTCAGAAAAGCATTTAAATATATTTGCCATTATTGTGCAATGTCGTACGAGCAAAAGAACAGTTTGGTTGCTCATATTAAAAGGAAGCATGGGCCGGATTCAGCGAATGATGATGGGGAAGAAAGAACTTGTGATGTGTGTGCATTGGTTTTTAAAGGAATGACTAGATTACGTATGCATATGAGAAGAAAACACGGTTCCTTCGAAGAGTCGTTCAAGCACATATGTCAGGAATGCGGGTTAACGTATGACAAATACCGAAGTTTAATCGTCCACGTACAAAGAAAACATTCTAATGAGAAAAAACCAGATTTGGACCAGTGGTACAATTGTCCGTTTTGCCCAAAAGTGTTTACGAAACGCGAAACTTACGCACGACACGTTCAAAGGAAGCATAGAGTCGATGACGAAGATGATCAGAAACAAGAGGAGCCGCATAGTTTACTCGAAAATTTCAAAAATGAAGCCACAGGCGAAATCACATGTAAAGAATGTCCATTAGTCTTTTCGTCGCTCAATTATTTAAAGTTACATATGAGAAGGAAGCACAATGCGTTAAAAGAAGATTTTCGATTGAAATGCAGGATTTGTAATCTATCCTACGATAAGATTGAGAGCTTAAAACGGCATATTCGGCGGAAACACGACAAGGCGTCGTATTGTGACGTTTGCGATAAGCAATTCGAAACGAGAGAGATGTATCTCAGCCATACACACAAAAGAATGATACAAGAATGTCATATCTGCGGCCTAATATTCGCTTCACAAGGCGGTCTGTGCAAACATTTGCGATGTACGCACAAAATACAATCACCCAAAACGATTATGTGCACTCTTTGCAATGAAACTTTCCACGATAAGCGACAGTTGAAACCCCATTACTTAAAAGTTCACCTAAAAGTGTCGTACACGTGTGCATTTTGTAAGAAAGTTTTTAAAGCCAAGGAGAGTTACAGGCGACATGTTCTTCTCAAACATCCGTCAAATAATCAAAAATTAAACGAGCAACAATGTGACCAATGTCCAGAGAAGTTTCCAGATGAATTCGAACTATGTCGCCACATCAATATAGCCCATGGAAAAATGCACGATGGCGAAATGGGACCTGTATCATTGATAGAAATAAAGAAGGAAGAGGTTGATATACCAGACACGTTCCAATGCTCAAAATGCCCAGAGAACTATGCAAGTTGGGAACAACTAAAGTTGCATTTCGAACAAAACCATCAAATGGTTTCCCAAACACAATGTCAAGTTTGCGGGGAAATGGTTCCCGGGAATGAATTAGAGAAACACTTTAAGAGTTTACACACAAATACGTCAGTTCGATGCAAATATTGCGAATTTGAAACGTCCAACCGTGCGAGTATGACTCAACATATGTTGCGACACAAAAACGCCGTTACTCTCAACTGTGATTTCCCTGGTTGTAAATACAAAACTTATTATGAAGGTGCTATGGAAAAACATAAAAGGAAACATCGGGATCAAGGCGTGAAACTCCAGTGCACGCAATGTCCTTTCCAAACGATGAATAAATATATATTGAAATACCATGAAGAGGCCCATGTCACTGGGAAGAAGAGGTACTCCTGTGACCAGTGCGATTATGCGACAATTTTACCAGCTAATTTAGTTCAGCACAAATATAAGCACTCTTCAGAAAAAAGGTTCAAATGTGAGGTGTGCCCTTTCGCTACAAAGTACAACACGTCGTTACGTTTCCACGTTAAGAAGAAACATTGTGATCTCCCAACATTCAGTTAAATGTTAATGTTTTTTAAAATTTAAGTATTTGGTGTTACGTCTTTATATTCTTGATTTATTAAATAATTGAAATTTTTTTGTTGATTTTTTTTTTAATTATAGTATTGGGGTATCAATTTTTTTATGGTTTATTGATTCCTTAGTAAACCATGCCTCTCCTTTACCAACATAATCCATAATATTACAGGAATAAGCTCTTAAAATTTTAGCCCAGAGGTCTTTACAATAGAATAGATAAACCAAACGAAAAGTCATGGGTTCAAACCCCGTGTTTTGTAAGTTGAAATATGTCTTAACTTGTTAATATGATTTTTCTCTAAATTGATTATGATGCACTACATGTATAATAATTAAAGTACTAAAATGGAAATTTAAATTTTCAACATGGGAAATGAACTGATTATAAATTCGATTCTACTCACAGTACAAATACTATTAATTCCGTAAGAAATATTGATAGAAGAAGTAATTTATTTATTATTCAATTCAATTTGTTAATGACTTCAAAACGTGAATTCTTATTATACATTGTAGTATAGATTATAGGTAAGATAAAATTACGGACAAGTGCGAGTCGGACTCGCCTACCGAGGGTTCCGTACAAATTGTAGGAAACCTGTTTAACTGTAATTTTCAACTATTTTTATTTTTTGGAATTTTTCCTTTATTTCTGTTGCAAGACCTTTCTTTTTGCCAAATTTCGTGATTCTAGGTCAACGGGAGCTACCATATAGGTTTTCGACCCAAAACCTATAGGGTACTTCCAGTTGACCTAGAATTGTCAATTTTGGTAAAAAGCAAGGTCTTACGGCACAAGTAAAGGGAAAATTCCGAAATATAAGACAAAAGTTAAAAATTAACGTAAATTTTGGTACTTACAAGTTTTCGCGAATATCTAAATTTGCCCATATCTTTTTACCGTGTTGATGAGGACCTTGATTTTTATACACGTGATAGGGATTATAGACCTCAGTATTTTATATAAATTTCAACTTGCTAGGTCCACCCGTTCCTGAGAAAATCGGTGGTGACACACGAAAAGACAGACGGACGAGAAAGTGATCATAAAAGGGTTCCTTTTTTACCTTTTGAGGTACGGAACCCTAAAAACAACATTTATTACAGATGTCAGAGCA
Source organism: Brenthis hecate (assembly GCA_951806755.1). Classification (NCBI taxonomy): domain Eukaryota; kingdom Metazoa; phylum Arthropoda; class Insecta; order Lepidoptera; family Nymphalidae; genus Brenthis; species Brenthis hecate. The sequence goes on from OX638257.1 coordinate 1,757,813, forward strand.
AAACAATACAATAAAAATAGAACAGTCTTTTTTGTTTAGGTACTTATTGTTAGTTTATAGTAATAATAATATAATCGTATGAATAATTTAAATATTGTCCTTGACTCATTTACTATTATTTTTCTCTCTCAACATTCCAGAATCACATTACGGCAAATTGCTAGCGGTCTTTAGTGGCTGTTAGGGAAACTTACAAGAGCAGTTTAAATTACTATTCATATTATATAAACAGAGCAGTGGTTAATACAATTCTTATTATTTTATATTATATGGATATTTTGAGCTATACCTACTGTTATCGTGACTTTCGTAGAACAGACTTTGGGCAAAAATTTAAGCCTCGGAACCTCTAAAAACATGCAAATATCACCACCGTATTATGGTGAGGTATCAGCTAAAGAAAGTATCTAAAGTAATATAAACATCTTTATAATCATTGCAATCAACTCATTTTGAAATGCATTTATTTAAAAACAACTGATTCTTTAAATAATTATTCATGATAACACTGTTATATGTGAAAATAGTCCTTTGAAAATGGCAATACTAACCTTTGTCTGTCTATGATGTAAACTGTCAAACTGCCCATTTTTATTTAAAACACACCCAATTATTATAAGCTTCTGGTAACTTCTCTTTCACACTTCTTTGTAAATGTGATAGTTTGAGAAAGACCAAACTATTTTGTTCTAGTGTCGATTGTAGATTTCGGATTTTCTGCTCATCGAAAAGAAACATCGCGAAAATTTCTTAACTTTTTGTTTTGTGATTTTACGAGTAAATTTAGTGTATAGTGTAGAATAGAATTTACTTCTAGTTAGTTTATTCATGTGATAAAAACAAATTTTACTGCGTCCGTGTAAAGATTTACACAGAAAATGACTTTACTTAGCCTACCTGTGCTTGTGCTAGAAAATATATTGTCCTATTTATCTTACGATGAAATCGCTAAGAACAGATTGGTAAGTAAATTTTATTTATAAGTATGATTTTTTGACTGAAGTTATGTTTTATACTTTGTCGTTGTATAAACAGTTCTATAATTAACACCTCCGATCACCTTCGAGAACCTGTCCAATACATGCCGTAACGTTTCTCTCTTGTTTGATAACAAAGAATAAGAAATATTAAAAAAAAAACCATTAGATTGAAAACTATTATTAAATTCTGAATTTCCGGGATATGAGATAATTTCTGGAACAAAGAACTCTGAAGAAATGAGTCACTTTTTAATCTATAAGTACTTATTTATTTGCTAATGTTTTAAAATTATACGAAATAACTTTTAGATTATTTTCTTTTAGAACCATAAATAATTAGTTACTTTTTCACTGTTTTCCAGGTATCAAAAGCTTTTAATGAAATATCAATGCGTATGTTAAACAGAGGATTTTTAATGATAGAAAGAAGACATACATTAGCTCTAAAAAGTGTTAAAGCACAATTACCAAGACGAGAGTCAGAAAGAAGGTAACATCATACTGTTTGTCTATATAATAATTGAAATATGTGACATTGGAGAAGTAAGTTGTGCCCAAATGGCAGGCTAAGAAGTTAGAAAATAAAGAATTGAATTGAATAATTAAAATAAGAGTTATGTGATTATCTATACTAATATTATAAAGAGGCAGACTTGTTTGTGACTTAATTAGTTAAATTATTATTTACAGACATCACCCATTGGCTCGGCACTGTGACATCCTGACGTCAATAGAGACACGCATATCCATGCTCAATATGACGTACTCTAAGTACATTGACAATAGTATATGTTGTTTTATACCAGGGAGGGTAAGTTGTGCTAAATATAAATAAAATCATCTAATTACAAACACTATGTTTGTAGTTGAATGATTTTTTATATGTAAATCAGAGACATGCTCAACAACTAATGTGTAACAAGATTATTAATTTAGTCCTCCCGACCAATTTCGGCCACATCGGCCAATTTCTCTGATTGTGAGACTAGACAACTACAGGAGATATTATAGAGCAGCGCGTGTCCACGCAGACACTAGTGTACTCTCTATTCCTCTTACTTTCAAAGTTCGATACATTCTGTATGTGCTAGCCACTAGACCACCGAGGCATACTGATAATATAAATTAAATTATGAAAATAATGAAATTTTAGGTAATAGACGAGATAATACGCGTCTTGCGTATAGTAGAAACTTCTAAAACTCCCCCAAGAGCCCATGAAGTGTTGCAAGAGTTACGGGATATTTCCAGTATGGCGATAGAGCACTTTGATGACAAAATATCGCCGGCTTTTAGAAAGAAATTGCAAGAGGGTGTACCACCACCTACTCCTAGACCACCACAAGGTATGGAAATTTATATAAGTTTTATGAGTTTAGGTTTACATTTGATGTGAAAATAGTGATTTTTTTAATAATATATTATTTAGGGTTCCATAATATAAATACTACAGTAATACCTTAATAAAAAAATAGATAAGAAATTTCTTTTAAAATAATACTTAGTGATAAATAAACATTTGTAGAAAAAGTAAGTTTGCTCTGAACCTGAATTTTTTTTTTTAAGTTGAAGTTTCCATACATTCAATGCCAACTAAAGTATTTATATAGTTTTAAAATTGTAAATTATTTTTTATTATTATTTTTATATTCGTTTATATTTTTACAACATAAATGGTATATTTAAATAAATGGTTCTCTTTAGGAATGCCATACTTCATACTTATATAAAATATTAATTCCTGTTACTATTATCTACACCATACGACATACATTTATATTTTTACTAAAAGTATTTTTTTTTTCAGTGCCATTTCATTTTTAACCAACTATACTTGATTGATTTTTGCTGTTAAGTATTTGATACATTGAGCATCTGAAAATAAAATCACAAAAAATTGTTTTAAAAAGCTTAATTTGTTTTAAATTAAAAATAAATACCAGATCTACTTAATTGGACTCTGATGAATGTCTGTTTACCAATATGTTGAAGTGACTATATTAATTTTGTTATTTTTTTCTGGCTTATGTATTTTTTTTATTATTTTTTCAGCGGTTTTAGCCCCAATAGCATTACGTCAAGAGATACTGCAGTTGAGAAGACGCTCCGTATTAAATGCTAAGCTGTCTCTTTATTTGGCATCTCAGTACAAGAGATTTCATAAACGGGTGAGGTTTTTTTATTTTGTACATGGTTTTTGAGTTATAAGGGATTTAACAGTATAAAAATATATGTATTTATTTAAGTAAAACTATATTAATGACAAATCACTAAGTCTTTATTATTATAATTACAAAGTATTAGCTTTAATACTATTACAATATATAAATATTAATTCTAATAATTCAAATAGCGCCATCTATTATTACGCAGTACAAACTTTTTTAACAATTGCAAAATGGTTAAATTATAAAAACAATTATATAATAATTGTTTTTATAATTTTTTTTTATTTTATTTACATTATTTGATTATTGGCTTAAGCTTTACACATAAACATGCATAATAAATATCGATTTGCTATGCATGTTTATGTGAAAAGCTTTTTCAATAGATGGCGTTACATGTATCGAAATGTAACGCCATCTATTGACATTTATTTGAAGTATTTCCCTAATAAGTCATGTTTGTAAATTGCACTATTATTTTAAATAATAATTACTTTTAAACCTTAACCCGAGCAAACTATTCGTTTTGATGTAACAAATTCCAGATGTTAGAATATAAGAGGGTCGCATGGGCTCAACAGAAGCATATAAGAGATTTGCAGAAGAAACAAAAGCAACAGGACAATTGTATCGGTGAGTGTGTTTTCTAGAATATTATTGGAAAACTATATATCATAATTCTTAGAATGTTCATCTATTTTTAAAAATTAAGTTATTATAAAGAGGTAAAGTTTTGTCAGTTTTTGAGGTTGTAGAGGGTAATCTCTGGATCTACTGGACCGATTTAGATGAAATTTGGTAAGAAGATAGTTTGAGACCCTAGGAAGGACATAGGATACTATTTATCCCGTAAATCAGTCCTTAAAGGGGTGAAAATGAGGATTAAATTTTGTATGAGGAATCAACCAAGGGACGAACCCTTGCTTCGCTCGGGAGCAAGGGTGAGTCGCTAGTATGGTATACGTTTATATGTTCATATCATATCTCCATTGAACGTGACATTGGCGAGGTAATCTGTGCTCAACTGACACGCGTTGACGCCATGAACAAGAGAATTTTATTGATTTTTACTTTTGTCGAGATACCCGAAATACGATTCTGTCCATCACTGAGATAGCTTTTTGCAGAATTATTGTATACGTAAACCAGAAATTAATACAAGCGTTCAACAATTAATAATTAATTGTTACATTCGTGTAATAAAGTTTTTAGAATATTTCTTTTATGCTTATAATAATTAATAATATAATATTATAGTTTTAATTTCCAGCCGATCTCAAGAAACGCATAGAGGAGTGTGATATAAAATATACAGAACTAACTCACACTAACCAAGCAGTAGGAGGTAAAGCTATAACTGGTAAGAATATTTATTGCATTACAGTAAAATTTATAGATCATTCAATTAATACTTAGATTTACGCGAATATTTGAGGTTTTTTAAAAGGTAGTTTTATTTAAAAAGACCATTCAATTGTTAAACATTTATACATATTAAGGTAGTGGTAGTTCAGTGGTAATGGCTCGCTTGGAAACCGAGTAAGGCGGGTTCAAATCCCGGGTCTGGCACTTCTGATATTTTCATGTGCAAATTATTTTTAACTGGATTACCCCTTACGGTAGCAAGTTTTCGAAAAACATGCTCAGTCCGCCTGCACTTGGCCAGAGTGGTGGACTATGACCTGATCTTCTGAATATTGAGGAGGCCCACCCCCAGCAGTGGAATCTTATAAAGGACTGAATACATTACAAAATGGTCACCCATCCGTCAATAAATAATATGTTAAACTCCTTGCCCATTCCAGGTGTGCCAAATGAAGGACCCTCTGGTTCACAACCATTGAGACATTTTGGAAGTCAGATTAAATTGGATCTATCAGTTCTTCCCATCGGCACTAATAAGAGAAATCAAAATAAAGGTAAGTGTTTGTGTGTGTTTGTTTGTTTGTTTGTTGTGTTTGTTTGTTTGTTTGTTTGTAATTATACTAATGACTTACCCTCACTTTGCTCGGCTTTTTGCTTTGCTATCTGCATATAATATTATATGCAGATAGCGCCACCTTTCGGTAAATTTTATTACTAACAGTAGCCTATGTGTTACTCTAGGTCGTAGCTTATCTTTGTACTAATTTTCATACAAATCTGTTCAGCCGTTTCAGTGTTAAGGTGTAACAAATATACAGACGTTCGCACGTACGAGTATACTACCAATGGTAGTCTAATACAATTTCATACACTGTAAATATATTATACACAAAAATTATCTATACATCTAAATAGATAAATAAAATTGAAGTGTCTGTATGTAACGTCGAAATAAAAGCTATTTATTAAATGCATATGGAATTATGTACATTGTACAGTACTTATAAGAAAAATTAAAAAAAAAATGTCTGTTTGTTCCGGCCAACATCCGAAACGGATGGACTGATTTTGACGGGACTTTCAGTAGCAGATAGCTGGTGTTATAAAGTGTAACTTAGGCTACTTTTATTTTAGAAAAAGAATTAGGGTTACACTCAAATAACTTAAAATATGCCTAGATATGGACGCACCCGAGCGAAGAGAGCGTAAGTCGCTAGTTATAATGTACATATATGTATATCATCATCATCAGTATCATTTGCCTTTGCATATATATATTAGTTTATGTATTTACTAAAATATTTTTTTCATACAGAAATCGAACCTGAGACCTCCGGTGTAGCGGACAGTGCCGGTCAAGATAATCAATCAAGTATTAGTCAATGTATGCAATCTTATAATAAAAATTGTATTTATTTGGACCATTTGGGATAAGTTTTAAACGCAATAAAAACTATGTGAATAGTTTTTTTTACTTATTTAAGGCTGTATGCGGCTTTTTGAGGTTTTTGTTTATTTGTTTTTTGTTTTTGTTATTCATATAACAGTTTGAATTAACAAAATAAGAATTATTTATTTTAATCCTAATAATATTGTAAAGATATTTTGAGCTTTACTTTCTTTGCGCTTCCATATAAATGGTAGGTCATATATAATATTTGTTGGATCTTGGATATATAAGAAAAGATGAGAAGGGGGTCGTAAGCAATATGTATGTTAGTAAATAATATGTGGTTTTTATTTCACAGCTTTGCCCAATATTAAGCCAAGGAAATCGCTAATTAAACTACCCAGTGCATCAGATGATGACCCGGATTCGAACCCCGCACCCACGTCAAGTACTATAATGAAAACTATCACAACTTTGGCCAAAATACGCGGAATTACAAACGAGTTGAGGAGTTTAAATAATCTTTCTAAAACCCTCAAACGTCCGTTGGAAGATGATGAAATACCATCAAAGAAATTAAAGAAAGATTAAATAAATAAATTTTTGGAAAATTATAAAATTTGTTTTAATTTTTCTTATTATATATGTATACTCTGTATTGAAAAACTCAATGTGACTCTTAGGTTAGTGTAAGAATTATTATATTGTCATCTTTTTGTTATTCTATGTTTTTTTTTTAATATTTTTTTTAATATTATAATTTATGTCAGCTCTTGGCGAAGTAATCCGTGCTTAAGCACGCTTAGAAGCCATTAACAAGATAATTGAATTGAACTGAATTTATGTGAATAAGAAAACGACCTAAATTGAATTAAGTTAGTGTAGAAGTAAATTCCACAAAAATTGCTATTTTTTTGTAAATAAATTATTTTTTTATTTATATATGTCATAGTAAAAATTTAGTAAATTATTAATTTCTTTTGTTCCAAATGTGTCACTTTATCAAATTTGACTTAGGTCGTTTTTGCACTGACTCCATTTTTTTATATAATAACATATTTTAATATAAATTGTAACAATTTAATACGTAGTTGTTGTATAAAATCCATTTTAAATTGAAAACACTAATAATCTAGTCTATTATTCGTGCACATAAAGAATGGGATTATAAATGGCGTCGTAAAAAAATTTTTTTTTGCTCGAAAATTTACGCATTCTTTACCTGCCAGTAAATTCTTCAAGATTATTTAATTATATATATATATATATATATATATATATATATATATATATATATATATATATATATATATATATATAAAATCATTAATGGCCCGCCATTACTAATCCTATTCTTTATATGCACGAGTATACATACATTATCATTTAAATGTTATGTTTTGGTTTAAAATATATCTCTTAGAATTTCCATATTCATATTGTTCTTAAAAACTGATTTTTATTTAATTCTATATCTTATGGTTTAAAATTGTAATACTAATTTTTAAATAATATTTTAATACAAGCCAATATTATAAATGTCTAAAATTACAGATTTTTTGCAATTAGTAGAAAGGTATAAACTATAAACATTTTTATTGTATTTTATTTTCTATGTCAGATACTCCGACTAAAGAATTATATATTCCGCCAAAATAAATGTCAAAGTCAAATATAGTAGCGTGATTTGCTGTTTATGCTATTTTCTCGATTGTACCTAACATCGTTTATTGGGTAATTTTATATACGTTAGGTTAATATACAATTTTTGGTGAATAAACATGAATAATAATAATTATTTATACTACATTATTTTGCATTTTTAAGCATTAGTTATCTCTTCCCCTTGAAAGAAATATAGCATAATATTAGCTTATTACAGTAAATAATTACTTATTACTTAATATACAAATTGTCATTTGTATACTATTTTAAAACATAATTTTTGGCGTCGTATTTAGTTTTATGACGCTTTATCTATTTTGTTCCTTAGTCTGGGTTCAAAAAATAGATTAATCCATACATCTTTTGACTAAAGTACTTGTTGGCATAACTATTAGACTTAAAAAGGCAAAAGCCTAGCCAAATGTGAATTACAGTTTGTATGTGAAACAACGAGTTAAATGTATGTCGTGTGGATGGGCGTATGTGGTGGATATAATGACTTAGTGTATATTTTGTTTTATATATTATTTAACGTATTAAAAATACCTTTTTCAAAGATTTATATCCCAAGGTGAGCCCTCTTGTGGTTAAATAATACGTTTGTTTATGGTTACCATGGTAACGCACGCCATTTTAATTCTAAATATAGTAGGTACGTCTTACACTTCCCTTTTGTTATTAAAATGCCACTTATAGTTAGTTGCAAATAATTTGTGTGATTATTGTATAATCATACCGCAACTAATAAATGTATTTTACATGATAAGTGAGAAGTTTTGTTCTATTTATATTTTGTACTTATGGTGATTTATAACTCGTTTGCTTATGTGTTACCATGGTAACGTATGCCATTTTAATAGGGAATAAGCGTTATTTTTTTTACTTTTTTTTTTAATAGCTAAAATTTAGTATAAAATAAATTAAAATATCATACCGATACGGATACTTTAATCGCCCGTTGACTGACGCGGGATTATGTGGTTTTGTTAGTACGGAGAGGGCTAATTTATGGATTTAAATTTTTGATATTTTTTATATACATGTATCTTTTAAAAGACAATTTTGGCGGCACTTTTGTATGTTTTTTCAGATTGGTATTAATTAGATTGTTTAAAAAAATAAAATTTTTGTTGACTTGTCTACTATTATTAAAAATTTTATTTTAATGTTTCCGCCTACTCGATATTTTGTAGTAGTATATTTTACTATGTATGCATGTATGAAAATTTAAACGTTTTTTTCTTAGTAATTTATTGTGTTAAACAAAATTGAACGTTTATAGTTTTACTTTTTAATAACTTAAATATATATTATTATCTAGTAGACTTTGATATGTAACTGTACATTTATTTCTCAGTAAATGGATATAGATGATTAATAAGAGAATATGTTTTATTTTAATATGTTATTTTTAATAAAACTATCTTTTCAGATTTTTTCCTGGTTTTGTTTAAATTTTTGGTTCCCGACTTTTCGAATGTTTTACAGCAATTATGGTTATGGACTGTTTCTCCCGAAAAGATAGTTTTGTTTAATACTAGCGACTTACCCTTGCTTCGCTCGGTTGCATCCCTAAGTACTATTGCAAGTGTACCTTAGGAGAAAGATTTATGCTATTGCAGATTTTTCTCCAGGCCTTTTTAAGGCCTACAATTTTCTAGTACATTGTTTTGATATATCTCTTAAGGTTTAGCCAGCATTAGCCATGTCAATTTCTATGGACGACTCGATAGAACCAGTTATTGTGTTTTCCCGTGGGAATTGAAATTTTTTCCTATAGAAAAAGGTATCCTGTTTAACAACTCACACTTGGCCAGCGTGGTGGACTATGGCCTGATTCCCCTCGTATTGAAGGGAGGCCCACCCCCAGCAGTGGGACGAATTAAAAAAGGCTGAATATAAAAGGTATCCTAAATGTTGGCTTGAGTAATAACTTATATCATTCCATGAATGGGCATGAAGTACTTTTATCGATCTACGTCTTAATTAAAGAAATATTATTATATTCTTTTACGCTAAAAAGATACTTCATTTTATTATTATTTTTTATTCCACATCTAATTTTTTTTAAATGGTCAAGGTCGAATACATTAATATTCATTTATTTATTAAAAATTAAGTTATAGGCATAATGATTATTTATCTTCGTGTTATGAATTAATTAAATTAAAGAACTGGTAGGTATTGCCTAACTAATTTTTTATGAAACGTGTAAAAGTCGCACAGCGGTACCACTGTCCAGCAGGTAATAATGATTATTTCGTCTTTGCAGAATTTATTTTACTGCATTTTAATAGATTATACATTTATTTAGAAAAATATAGGGTCTCTTTATATTACAGTATAGATTATCTTTTCATAGATATCTCGCTAACTTTTGCATATAATTTGTCTTTCAATTTTATAAAATTTTAGTTACGTTTTAATGTTTAGCATAAATTTCTCTACAAGAGCAACAATATATGTAACGCAGTACATCTTACATAATTAAAAGTAAGATAATATTTAATGTTTAACAATTACCCTTTTATGGTATTTACAACTCTCTCTTATTATATAAATGGTATTTGCTATGGCGCATTATAGCCTTTTTATGGTATTGTTACTGTCAGTTAGTTTAAGGCCACTACGGTCACGGTGGTCTGTAGCGGCCTCGCAGTACATGGTTTTACTACGCCCACTCAGGTCTAACCTGACATCATAGTGTAAATTATATATTATTTCTAGCGTTGCCCGCGGCTCCGCCCGCGTTCAGATGACCAAAAACCGATTGCCGAACCGCGGGAAATGCTAGTAAATAAATAAATTACCTATAATATAAATGTTTTGACAATAACATACAGCATCATTTAGTTCCATGGTAAGCTACGAGGCTTGTGTTATGGATACCAGATAGTTGATACACTACACATATATAACTTTAAATACATACATATTTTAAATATAAATATCCATTTCTATAGTACAAACATTCGTGTACATCACACAAATGAATGCTCCCTGCGGGAGTGGAACCCGCGACCGCTGGCACAACAAATAGGCGCTACAAACTAACCCAAACGTGTCGTGTAAAAATATTTTATAGGTAGGTATAAAAAAACCATTCATTTATTAATCATTTTATTTATATGTAGGTACTTATTACTTATGTTACTTAAATATGAGTATTTTACATTGTATTATTTACCTTGACTGCTTTGACCACATTTATGTTATACCTACCTTTTAAGTGCAAATAACAATAACACAGATTATACAGAGATTTAGACTTACGTGTATTATAATCACCTATATAGATATTAGATACATATATACTTAGGAAATAAGTTTTATATACTTAAATGATTAAGAAATATTTTTAAAGCAACGTTTTATAAAGCAAAAGATATTATGAAATTAAAATAAAGTGAAAATAAGTAAAATACAATTTGATATTTAAAACAAATGTTGAGTTTCTCGCCGGCTCTCCTCAGCAGAACTGCCATCCGAGCCGGTGGTAGCTTCCTGACGGATTTACTACACTGACGTTCTTTAAATATTCAAAAGTGATTTTAAACAATTGAATAAAGTATAATTTCATTTATGTTAAAAATTTAAAGATAAGCAGGTAACTAAAAAGAGATACAATATGCCAGTAATTTAATAGTAATTTAAAAAAAATAAATGGTAAATAATTTTATATAGGTACAAATATTGCACGAGATCCCAAATTTGGATAGAAACATGTACTATACAGCCAAAAATATTGCACAATCCCAGAAATAAAATATACATATATGTAGTACATATATAGTATCTATATAATTGAAAAGAATACTCTATGTTCGTATATATGATATAGTGAGTGGAGACTCTATATCGAAAAGATTTAACATAAGCTACAAAAAATATCAATCAATAGACAAGAGTAGTACAGAATACCGACATCCCAATAAAAAATGGATAGGTATTCCTATCTTAGACTCTTATGTTTATCCTCACAAGCGCAAGATAGACAGTTCTAGCTAGACCCTCCTTATGGAACCCCATTGTTGTCTGATATATTACAGTTAAATAAAAGAGAAATATTTTTTTAAGTACCTTTTTTTTTAATTTGTTATACAACTAGCATTGCCCGCGGCTCCGCCTGCGGTCAGATGACCAAAAACCAAATTCTTAGGTTTAACATATTAGTATACTCTTACAATGCAGTTTTTGTATTTTTTCTCAGAAATGAGATATTTTCCCGCGGTAAAAAGTATCCTATATGTTGACCCGGATAACCAGCTATCATCATACCAAATTTCATCAAAATCCCTCCAGTAGTTTTTCTGTGATGCGGTAACAGGCAGACAGACAGACAAAAATTCTAAAAACTATAGATTCGGCCTCTGTATCGATAATAATGTTTATTTCAATAATATTTTCCAAAAAATATTTAATGTACAGATTTGGCTTCGTTACAATTTTATTATATGTATAGATGTACCCTCCTTGTGAGATATACATATGTATGTAGATCCAAAAACATTACTTGTATTTTTTTATATTACGTAAAAAATAAACCATCGCAATTAATATTCACCTCCGGCCAATAAATATGTAAAATAATATTAAAACAGATAAAATAGCTTTCTATTATATTTAATGTTAAAAGCATTATAATAATCTAGATTCTACGAATCTAGAGTCTATGGTAGTTTACATAATTGCATTCTAATTAGTATTCTCTGTCTAAACATAGTAAAATTGTAAAGTCGTTATGTCTGTACATATATTTTTTTAACGTTTTTCATAATAATAATTAAATAGTGGCTTGTTTATAGTTACATATTAGGTACATACCATAAACGTTATTTTTGAAGTTATACTTTTTTTGGCACGTTTGGCAAAATTAATGAGAGTAAAAGTTTTACGATGCGCGCGCACACCGACAGCCAAAAAGCGACATGATAAAGTTAGCTGAAAGCGACATGATAAGTTAACTGTATTCCTTTTACAAACAGAGAGTTGTGACATACGGGATGAAATCTTTAGCTATTTTTGTTCTGTTTCGCCAAAGAAGTATACCCGTAACTTCTTACGTGCGTACATAAGCACACACACACGTTTTTTTTTGTCTATTTGTCTGTTAAAACCTCACACAGAATTAGGTAATATGTATTAAAAAATCTTTCTTTTTTCTTTGTTTGTATGTTTATGGTTCCAAATAAATTTCAAGGAAAATCCAGCTTTAAAGGGGTATCATATTTTTAAAATTGATTTTGAAGGAAGGGTCTTCCTATTCCTCGGTGGTTACGACACGCGCATCTTTGCCTATTATTGAAAATAGATTTTCAAATTTTTTATCAGTGAATACGGTATAAACCACCAAGTTGTTCTTATAAACATAAAAAAAACACAGCTTTATTGTGGAATAATCTTCACCAATCTTTAAAAATAAATTTTGATGCCGTTTTACATTTTAAGATTACAATAATCACGAGTGACAAACATCTTAATTGCACAAATATTTACATAATGTTCGCGAAAAGTGTCAAGTCGTTAAAGTAGCTTTCTAATAATTTCACTTTGGGGCGGGAAATTTCTGTATATATTGTTACAATTGGCATGACACGCCATTTTGTGTTTCGAAGTGACCGCGGTTGCACCGCGGTGATTTGGTATTAGACGGATTTGCATTAAATTCAGTGCAGTCTATATTATCCCAAAAATTTCATCAAAATTAGGACGATAAAGTGATAATATTATATACATATACATTTTCTTATATACTTTTTATATGTCATATCACAAGTGGTGTTAATAATATCAAGATTTTTTATAGGTGACGTTATACCCATAGCAAATTATTATTATTATTTTTCATGTTACTTGTGTTATTATAATTAATTATTATAACAAAACTAATTATTTCTAGCTAACTATATTTTACTTTAAATATTATTTTTAAATAAATAATCTATTTCTTGTGTTTTCTTTGTACGTACCTTATTTGCATTATAAAATATAATTTTGTGTATCAAGAATAGCCCATTTAGTGTGTCCGACTCGTGAAACAAAAAAGTTCCTGCTTTAGGATAGAAGAAGGACGAATTAATTGATTTTAACGAGACTTCTATTTTTAAGTGATCTAGTGAGAGTGACTTTCTGAGCTTTTTTATAATTTAGAGAGCAAAATATACTTAAATTATCTCAAGCCTAAATCTAGTTTGTAAAAGAGAGTATTGTGGATGTATGCAAAATAGCCTAAGTCAAAAATAGCAGTAGGAAAAATTAAAAGTTCGTATTTTATCTATTATGTACTATGTCAAATGTCAATAATGTCAAATATTTGTATTAGAATTTATCAATACTCATGTTTCTGTAAAGATACTTTAAGAAAACCCGTACTTAGGCTATATTTATTTTCACTCCCATATATGTAGAATGGAGATACTCTCTTTTACTGTAATTCGTAACTTATATCAGCATGAAACCCTTCAGGTCCCGCCGAGTACTTGACCTGTTGCATTCTGCCATCTGGTAGCAACACGTGGTACTGCCCATTAGTATTTTCTCCTTTCTTTGCTTCTCTGTGACCGTAATAATTACCGCTATCTTGATCGTGGACTCGATATCCAAATTCATAGTTTGCTGCGTAATGGAGCTGGAAAAAATTAAAATTATATATATTATCATTTTTTTTTTAAATTATGTTATAATAAATACCAGGCATAAAGAATCAATTTGAAGGTTTATTAAAAAGAAAAAAGTTTTGTACCTATCCTACGTGAAGTACTTTTTAAATAGACTGTCTCAGATCGGTTATAAAGCATAGGGCTGTAATGGAGCATAATGTGAGTTTTGTTTTCTGCAAAATGTCGTTGATTTGATATGGGTACGGGATTAATGTTTATATGTCGATCCTGATAGACATTGTCTTGTCCAAATAACGATGTGATCTTTGATTAGACACAAAAAATCCATAGAATTAGTAATTTTTTACCAAATTTCCTTAGCTTTCCCTAATTTTTTACCCTTAAAATCTTGCATGGACTACTTACTACAAATATTTAAAGAAAATAGTCAATTCGGTCCAGTCGTTCTATAGTGATGCACTAACAAACATTCAGCATTTCATCATTATTTATATAGATAGGCATATATGTATTATGTATGTTAGTGTCGATAGTGTTCAAAATCAATATTTGCTTCCTACACCTAAAATTAAACGGTGACTAGAGTAACAGGGTCACATATCAACAATAGGCCACTTTCTAGGTCGCAAGCGAAATGGCATGAAGTTTTAATGTGTTCTAAAAGCACGAAAATGAAAGCTCTTTTGCCTTTTTCTACGTTTAAAGTAGCTTCAAAGTAAATTATTTGTTTATAATAATAATACCTATACAAATGCAATGTAGATTAAAGTTTAATTAACATAAAATTATCCTACATTAAACATATGTATGAAAATAAAGTAAAATAATGAACATTTTTTTTATTTTATTCTGAAATTCTCAAATTAATATTAATTATAAAATAGTCACTATTTACATTTGTAATGAATAATAAATTAAGCACTAAGCTATTTCTTACATTTTTATGCAATAAAATATTTGATTAGCTTTTGAATCAATTTATTTAAAAAAAAATTGACTAGTATGAAATGTTATCTGTGTCCCATACTAATATTATAAAGCTTATGAAAAAAATCTTTATTGTTTTATTTTTGATTCGAAGAATTCATTTTACATTTTATAGTCTACTAGCGACTTGCTCTCGCTTCGCTCGGATGCGTCCCGTTAGTTGATGGTTTAGGAACGCATAAAAGGCAAACATCCAAAGAAAAAATATTTTTTTTAGGGCCAAGAACCTTCGCCGACGTATATAGAATATCCCACAAGACTCACCACAATCGGATTAATGGTTTAGGAACACATAAAGGACAAACATACGAACATTCATTTTTTATCTACACGTATATACAAAACCTCGGATATGGTTACCATATAATCTAAAGTATATATTTAACTTTCAGGTAGCGGACGGACGGACAAAACCATTATTTTATATTAAGTAATTATATATGTAATTATGATTCTTCAGAGTATATGTTAGATAATAACATTAGGTAACTCATCTCATACGAATCAGCTTTCTGTAATTGAAGATTCTATAAGCGTTATTTAGAAAGTAATTCCGTTCACGATTTTCAATTGATTTATATCTTCTCTAGTATCTTATGTCTTAGATCAAGGTATGTGATATCTGCTTACATTGTGATGGTCACGGGTTCAATTTTCACCCTGTCAATATTTGTGCTGATAAAGACGTTTGTTTCAATTTGGTTTGGATAAAGCGATTGATATCGTTTTTGTTTTACATGTTCTTTGTATTTTTGTGTTATTATGTAATTTTTTGTTGCTTTATATTAAAAACATTTTTATGAATTTTAGTATTAAGTATATTGTATTTCTAGACCTATAAGAAATAACATATAAATGATAAGGTTTTATATACACATGAAGCACGTCTTGAAGAAATATTAATCAGTATAGATTAAAAAATTAAATTAATATCATCATTGTTGTGAATATGATGGAGATTGAAGAATTGACACATTCTACAAAATATTACAAATGTGAAAGCGAGGGAGTATATTTGTCACGTATTCACGATGTAATTGCTCAGCTGATTTGGGTGAAATTTGAAAATAAAATAACTTACATCCTAGACAAATTTATAGGTTTATTTTCAAAGATTTTACTACCACACGAGTTGAATCGCGGGCAAAAATTATAAGAAGTATTATTTGTGTGCATTTAGGTGATTGTCGCTTGAAATTCTGTAGCGATGATACCTACTTCATAGATATCTAATTTCCATAATTATTATTAACTAATTTCCTCACATTTCGTCTATATTCTGTTTATTTATTTTGTAGAACATATATTTTATGGTACATCCTACTAATATTATTAAAGCGAAAGTTTGTAAGAATCACGCCAGAACGGCTGAACGGATCTGGATGAAATTTGGCACAGAGATAGATTGTAGTCTGGAATAACACATAGGCTACTTTTTATCCCGGAAAAATATACGGTTCCCGAGGGACAGATTTGATTATGTTTTTCTAGAGGCGAACCCGAGCGAAGCGAGGATGAGCTAGCGGCTCACCCTAAATAAATAAATAAATAAAAAAAAAAATATCTGTTTTGTTCCCGAGTGACAAAGGTTATTTTTATTCGGTTTACTTTACGAGCGGATCCGTGAGCAAAAATGAGTTCGTCAGATTTGATTTTAGTGCTAAGTTACATAGCCTATCGTTAATAGAGTTTCCTCCCTGTCTAGTTCCTGCATAAAGCTTGAAGATGTTACGTTATTACATAGACTTTTATTGTATAAGGCATTCATTTAATGTATGTAGGTAATTAATTATACTTTCAATTTCCTATTCGTAATAAAATGTATATAATATAATAAATGAATTAATTTAAAATAAAGTGTATGTCTGTTTGGAAAATATTATATAGTTGTATCATTCATTTTTTTTCTTTTAATTCTCTCAATTATCTCTTTATAGTAAAAATATATAAAACCACCTTTCTATTTTAATTGATAATTTTTATGCTAGCAATACTTCTAAAGAACTAATGAAAAGTTTCGAAATTCATATGATATATATTTTAATTGCATCTATTAAATTTACACAGCCCAATCAAAATGCATTCATTGGTTACTTTAAATTGCGAAACATTCGTGATTTATGACACTAAGGCTTGATACATACTAGCAATGTGAAATAAAATTTTAATTTATTTAAGACCCAAGTATAAGAACATCGACCTATTGTCTCAAATAAGAATCGCACTTGTTACCGTAAGTACAATAACACACAATAATGACAAAGCGTTTGTAATACAACTTTATTATTTCGAAGATACTTACAATTTACATATAAATATTATAAATAACTTAATATCTGTATGGAATAAATTGATATATTAAATGTTAAGAATTAAATTTATGAAGTTTAAACAAATTTTTTTGGACATGCCTATAAGGATACCTTTTCCTGTACTTTCTAGGACGTGAGTATATTTTTTCTTTATTTTCTTTACTCAATTGATAGACATCTAGGTGTCCTATATTTAAATTATGGTGACCAATTAATTCTTTAAGTTGGGACTGAGTTAACATGTACACAGGTTCTAAATTATCAAAGCTTATGGAACTTACTGTCGATTCAAATTTATGGGGAGAATAACTTTGATGGGAGCCGAAATGTGATGGGGAACCGTAAAACGGGACCCCATATGAAGTTGAAGGGGGTGTACCATATATACTAGATAAAGGCACACGTCGGAAATGATTTAATCTATTTGAAAAACTACCTTGTACCTCACTTTGGTAACTAGATGGACCAAAGTTCTGTGATTTCGGACCAAAATTGTAGTCATCATAATAATCGTCATAATACGAGTTTAATTTTTGATTCGATTGATTATAATCAAAGTCGTAATCGTACGACGCCTCACCTATCTGAAAGTTAGGTAAGTAAACGTCTAGGCCGTCGCGTTTCTTATTGAACGGATTTAACCTAATAAGGGATTCGGATGTAGGAGTGTCTGTGGTATTTGCTTTTTTTTCTGGGGAAAGAAATGGCTCGGTTTCTAACTTAGAACGCTTACAACGGACTTTACTACTTACATTGTCGTCATATGCTGATGTTTCTGTACCATCCTCTAGTAAATGCTGAAGACCTGTTGTTTGGGCGTTATGATGTAGATACTTCTCACTCTTGTCATTATTGTCTTGCAAGCCATAGAGTAAATATGGATTATTATCTTTGGTTATAGTTTGACTTGCGACTTCGACTTTGTAATAATTATTGCTTTTTGTTGTTGCTGTTTCTATTTTGGGTGACCCAGTTGATTCTGAAAAACTGTTTGTTTGTTTGTTATTTGGGTCTTCTATGTCATCGATCTCTTCCGTTATGGGTGTATGATCTTTAATAACTGGCACGTAAGCACTAGCGTACACAGATTTCGAGCTGTCAATATTATGCATTTGAGTTGGATTTTTTAAATAATAATAAAAATCTGTAGGCACATCCTTATTAATTTCTTCATTCCTATCGGAATTTATTAGCGCAGTGAATTCCGTCAATTGTTGCTCAGGATTTTTAGCTAATAGTGAGTTGAGCGCCTCAATTTCTTGAACGGATGTGAATTTATGATCTAACTGCTTTGGGTATGTGGGTTTTGTGTCGCTAGATAGTGCTTTAGTGTATAACTTGCTAGGATGAATCACCGGGTGCGTTGAACCAATGTCTGAATTAGGTTTGACAGCTATACCTTGATCAAATGAGGTTACGGGATACACATATACCGTCTGATACCTTTTTGGTTCCAATTGTTGATTATAATAAGCCGAACCATACGATCTATGATTTCTATTTCTTATATCTTTTAAAGCGTCGCCTTTTGAAACTTTCACTGGGTCAATTCTTTGAGGAACGCGTCTAGGCAGTTCCTTTCTTTGATTTTGCACTCTCTTTGTAGCTTGTCTCACATTTGGACTGTCATCGCTATTGGGGACTCGTTTGTTTTGTACTCTCTGCTTTGTTCTGGGTCTGGGTGATGTGGATGGTGTAGCAGTTACAGGACTATCTTTTAATGTTGCTTGTTGTTGCTCAATTTCCAATTGATGATTTTCCTGTAATTCATGATATGCTTTCATGTAGCTATCCATGGGACCTTTGTTCCATCTTTGTAATTGAGCTTTGTGCTGTCTAATCCTTTCAGCATTAAACATCGCCTGTTGGTTGCTAGCGTGCAGTCTAGCATTTTGTTTAGAATTACCAGCTAAAGGATTCCCATAGGGCAATATAACTGGGTTGTTAGATAGTCGTATATTGTCGTCTATCCTCGCTTGTTCATTTATCACTTCATACACAGGAGCATTTGGTTCACTTGATAACGTCAGATGTAATGTGATTAGAACGATTATACTTGATTGTATATATTTGTTCATCGTGACTGTTCTGGAAATAAAAAAAAATGTTTGTTAACTCATAATACCTCAACATTTTTTTTTAATTAGTTATATTCGAATAAAAATAAATTAAATAAAAACTACATAGTTTATTAAAAAGTTTGCTTTATGTTGGCATCATTGTGCCTAAATATTTAATTTAATTTTTTCAATTCATTTCAATTCTTTGTTATTTGGCTTTTAGGCGTTCCAGTAGGGCACAGATTACTTCGCTAATGTCATATAGAATGAAGAAGACACGGTGTAGATAAGATATTAAAATTTAAATTCTTAAAAAAACCCGAAAAGATAGTTTTATTTAAAATGTAAAATATTTGCGTAAATGTAAGAAAAGAAAGTACGAGTACATAAATATTATGTATGTAACATGAGCAAAAAAAAAATCATATTACGCGAATACAGTCGCGAGCAATAACTAGTAATGATTGTGATCATTAATTATTCCTGTAAGAAGTGCATCATTATGTATACAATGACATAAATCTCCAAGGTGTTACCCATGCTTTGTTTCACACAATTATCTCTACATGTTAATTAACAATAATTAGATACGTAACGATTATTTAACATTGTTTTTGGAAGAACTTTATTTATTTGTCATGTTCATTTTACTGGTTTTACTCTTGTAAATGTTAATATGTTAAACAAAATATGTTAAATTAAAAATAAAATAACTGAAGCTTTTCAAATTGAATTATTAGGTTACATAAAATTATACTTATCTCAAAAAAAGGCAAAATTATGGAAGAATGACGTCTGGTTTAAGCCCCCTTTGTTGAAATAAAACGTGTCAATAAAAAAAAACATTAAAACCCTCTAAAATAATATAGCGATAAAGCAGTCAGTCTTATAATTTCATACGTAAATAGTTTCATAATAACAAGCAAAAATTTATCTGTAATATAATAAAATTCTATAACTGAGTCGAATCTGTATCTTAATAAGAGTTTGTTTAATGCTAAGCACAAACATTAAAAAAAAATCATTTTCAGTTTTTGGGAAAAATTTAAAGTTGGACGATAGACGAAGATATTTAAATTCGAAATTTAAATATTTTTAGTATACATAACTTCAAATTTTGCCCAAAAACATTTTGACATTTTTTTATTCGTCCTTATTTTAAGTATAGATAGAAATAGCCTTTATTATTCAACTAAAACCCTCCAGCTGTTCTCGAGTTATACGTTTACCAACTAACAGCATTTTTCTTTATATAAATAAAATTTTGGTGATTATATAAGGAATTATAAAAACACCTTGTTTATCTTTGATTCATTGCCGACAAAGCGGTTATTGCTACATTATATAGGTACTTTTAGTTTTAGACCTTATCATAATCACACAGACTATAGCATTTCTCACTTAATCATTAAAGGAGGTCAGACTAGCAATAAATTTCGGACGTTTAAAAGACTTTCACGTTCGTGTTTAACCGTTAAGATTATTCGTTACATGTATAATTGAGTACGTAATTATGTTATATAAGTGTTTAATGTGTGCCCTTAGTTAAAACTAGCGACTAACGCACGCTTCGCTCGGGTGCGTCCCTAGATACGTTTTAATTTTCTTATTATTTTTCTAATATAAAAGTAGCCGAAGTTACTCCTTATAACATAAGCTATCTGTCAGTGAAAGTCCCGTCGAAATTAGTCCAGCCGTTTCGGAGATTAGCCGGAACAAACAGACAGCCAGACAGACAAAAAAATTAAAAATACTACCTATTCGTGTTTTTCTAATAAGTACCGTATTAATTTCATACGCATGTAGTATAAAAGCTGTTATTTTGACATTACAAACAGATACATCAATTTTATTTATCTGTATAGATAAAATATCATAGTACTACCTATTAAAAATGCAAAAGTTTGTATGTACGTATGTTTGTTACTCTTTCACGCGAAACGGCTTGACATTTATGTATGAAATTTACTACACAGATTATGACCGGGAGTAAAACATAGGCTACTGTCAGTAATAAAATTTGCCGAAATATATCTGTTTGCAAAAATATTTATACATATATTTTGTGTACTTATATATCAATAAAAGTCGATGTGTTCGTATCAAAATCGTAAAATGCATCTAAAGACGCTCCCGAGAAAAAGAGGGTAAGTAAGTTACTTAAAAGTATAAAATCATAGGAGTTTCGATGGCCCAGTCTTCTAGGTTAGAAGACGTGGATTCGATTATCACAGTGTCTTTATGAAGCGCACAAACGTCAAACAGAAAGTGTTTTATAATATCTATTCTTGAAATTATGAATTAAATTACAATTATTTATTCAAGAATTTCAGCTAGAATCTAACAATGAATATTTTTATGAGTGTCTTATCTATTACTTATATTATAAAGACGCAGAGTTTGTTTGTTTGAACGCGCTAATCTTAGGAACTACTAATCCGATTTGATAAATTATTTTTGCATTAGATAGCCCGTTTATTGAGGAAGGCTATAGGCTAAATGTCATCTATACATAATATAATAAAATTGTAACCGAATCTGTACATTAAATATTTTTTGGAAAATCTTATTGAAATAGACATTATTATCGATACAGAGGTCGAATCTATAGTTTTTAGGATTTTTGTCTGTCTGTCTGTTACCTCATCACGGAAAAACCACTGGAGGGGATTTTGATGAAATTTTGGTATGATTGTAGCTGGTTATCTGGGTCAACATATAGGATACTTTTTACCGCGGGAAAATGTCTCATTTCTGAGAAAAAATACAAAAACTGCAAAGTAAGAGTATACTAATATGTAAAACCTAAGAATTTGGTTTTTGGTCATCTGAACGCGGGCGGAGCCGCGGGCAATGCTAGTTGTATAACAAATTAAAAAAAGGTACTTAAAAAAATATTTCTTTTTTTATTTGGGCAAACTCGCTAGATCGTAGACTTTATCTGTGCCTTCGAGCTATGATGAAGGTCAAGAGTGAGCCCATTTCTAATAAAAAAAAAAATTTAACTGTAATATATCAGACAACAATGGGGTTCCATAAGGAGGGTCTAGCTAGAACTGTCTATCTTGCGCTTGTGAGGATAAACATAAGAGTCTAAGATAGGAATACCTATCCATTTTTTATTGGGATGTCGGTATTCTGTACTACTCTTGTCGCGGGCGGAGCCGCGGGCAATGTATAATATATAGTCTATCTGTTCCATACGTAAGTTAAGAGAAAAGAATCGTGAGTATTATTGTATAATTTAATCCTAATCATATAAGAAAATATAACAAGTTATATTATAATAGAAGAATTTATGTAAAAAAGAAATTACTCGTATAAGATTCTTTTGCTTATAAAGCGACATTTCTAAAAGCCAGTAACAGTATTATGAGATACGAGGAACAAACATACAAACACTTTTGCTCACTGTAGTGTAAGTTATGGATCAAACAAAATTACATAATAAAAATCATCCAACGGTATTCAGTACATTGACTCGACTTTCCCAACAAGTTTGCATGTCCGTCCGTGTCTAAACGATAGAAACATTGAATAAACAATTTCCGGACTCAGAACCGGTCAAAGTCTAAGGATACTAAATAGTAAATACTTAGCTTTTTTGCTAAACCACTTTCGATAATACACGTGTTAATTATAGGTATATCAATTAGAAGTGGAAAAGCTAATGACACAGTAGATTAGTATTACGACGTTCTTGCGTTAATATTGGATATCTATACATACATATTATAATAAAATTCAAACTGAGTCGAATCTGTACATTAAATATTTTTTTTGAAATTCTTATTGAAATAGTCACAGAGGCCTTTTACCTATGTATTTATTACAATTTTCTCTGTCTGTTTGTCTGTCTGATTGTGACCGCATCACGAGAAAACCACTGGATAGATTTTGATGAAATTTGGTATGACGATAGCTGGATACTTTTTATTGCGGGAAAATATCTCATTTCTGAGAAATCTATACTTAATTTTAAAACGTAACTAGGGTAAGTCGTTAGTTTAAAATAAAAATATATTTGGAATTTTCTTGTTTTTATATTTTTATTTTTTGTTTAAGACTTTTCGGATGCCCGCCCGTAAAAAATAAAAAAAACTTATATTTAAAATTATTTTAAAACTAAATTTTTGCGCAAAAGTAAGCAAGCAAACAATATGATATCGATAATATAAATTATAGATCGCAAATATTTGGAATGAGCTTCCAATTCAAATAAGAATGTGGAAGTCGGTGAGTATACTCGTATTTAAAAAACGTCTCAAAAGACACTATCTATCACAGTTATTCTGTCATTAGAGCCGTACTATGTAATTTGTTTATGTATATATTATATACATATATAGACATTATTTTATTATTATGTATATGTAAGTTATGTATATATAATAAAAATATATATGGTAAAACTCGTATTTTATATATGTACATTTTTATGTATGTTTATTTATATTAAGTTTTAATGATTTGCACTTTATGCACCTTTCCGCTCACTTATTTTCTTATATCCATTTCTATCGGTTGCCTGTAAGAGATCACTTTTAGTGATAAGGCCGCCTTTGCACTTCTCTTTAATTGTATATAATATTTTTTTTATGTTAATGTACTATTTTCTTGTGCAATAAAGTGTTATAAATAAAAAAAAATAAAAATATTTGCATTATAAATCATAATGTCGTGTCGTAATCGTATCGTAATGGCTAACTCAGAATTTAATTAGATCTAGGCTAAAAAATTCATTGAATTCAATGTCAAACCCACAATTCCGACCGCGCCTGTTTAAAACGAGATAATATATAATTTAAATTATTGTACAATTCAAACATGCACAGAAATAACATGATTATTAAATAATTTGTGGTAATATTGTTAGTATTGCACAGTGGATATAGAGCGGTAGCTTGTTAATGAATAGTCTTAGGTTCGATATCTGGTATCGGCTTAGGAAATTTTTGTGTTTGTTATGCAATAATTTCTATATTCCTTTCGTAATTTATATACATTTCGTATGTTTTCTACTTCTTTTAGTTAAAAAGCTGGACGAATTTTGATGAAATTTAGTATATAGATAGATATTGACTTGGACTAGACTACTGTTAGGTATTAAGGGATGACCTGATCTGTGCTAAGCAAGGGTAAGTCGCTCGTAGTGTATTATAATTTTATTAATAATTTATATTAAACTTTTTAATTAGCCTTTCTTTAAATAAAAGATAATAAATATGAATAAAATTAGGGAATTTAAGGATAATAGGGAATATGAATAAAAATCAGGGAGAAAAGAAAAAAAAGAGAGTTTTGTGCACTTTAATATAAATACTACAGTCTCTGTGAGTATATTGTTACTTAGTCATAACACAGGTGACATAATACCTTCTATAAAGTCGGCATTATTACATTTTATTAAGTTACTAATGCTTTGGTAAATATGTAATAAATAATGATTCATTTTTTAATGATCTGTTATCCATACTAATATAATAAAAGTGAAAGTGTGTTTGTTTGTTTGTCTGTTGTTCTTTCACGTCGAAACGGAGTGATGGTTTGACGTGATTTTTTGTGTGGAGGTAGTTGGAAGGCTTGAGAGTGACATAGGCTACTCTTTATAGCGGGAGATTATCTTGTTCCACGGGAAAACACGTTATAATACAACCCAAAAAAAATTATCATCAGAATTACTTGAAACTTGGTGTTAAATGTTAATGCTCTTCAATACAATTAAATAAATACGTGTTTTAGTATTTTTCGAAATTCATCCCATAGGGGGTAAAATAGGGGATGAAAGTTAGTATGAAACCTACCTTTTTTAGAAATTTTATTTTAGTTTTAGCGCGAGCGATGCCGCGGGTTCTGCTAGTTTGTATATAAAAAAATAAGTGTAATTGTGATGTATAATGTCTATTTATTTCAGTAACTATAGGCAATTATAATACCCGACTGCGGCGAAGCCCAAAGGTGGATTATGTGTTTGTTTTTGATGATTTGGAAAGTTTCAACACTAAAAAGTTTGTGTAACAAGGTTAAACTGAAATTTTGAAATAAAATTTTGAATTGTTTACTAACATTAATTTTATAAATAAAAATATCTATTTTGTAATATACCTACGAGAATGTATGACGTTGAATTTTATAGCCACAGATTAAAAAAATAAGAAGTTCTTCCGTAATTTCAAATAATCTGATCTCGTATTTCTAACATACATGTTTAGATTTGCTTACGATAATATTTTATCTATAATTTACAAATTTCCAAGCCGACCTCGATAGATATATTTAAATATGTATTGCTCTTAATTACAATTTTACTAATACATTATTTTGAAAGGTTTAAATATGTGGTTGTTAGTTTTTATGAACAGCTTATGTGTATACGAGTTCGAATACAACCTATGTGGACCATGAACTACTATATATATATATATATATAATATATATATATATATATATATATATATATATTATATATATATATATATTATATAAGTTCAAGAGTAGGTGCTAATCATTTAGCAATAATTCAAAACAAATTAGAACTCAATCTTCCAGAACAAAAGTACATACCTATACATTATACAATGACATTAGGAGCAACAAAAACTTCAACGAGAACTAATATTATCGGACCGTTGCATTGGCAATACAGTCACGACATTGCGATTTTGGGTTCCGTAGATTATATTTTAATTTAATAAATTATTCATTAGCACAGTAGTTGTATTAAATAAATATACTTGTCTCTTGCCCGATTTCACCAACGTCATCTAAGTTTAAGGGATCCCCTAAGCATGGTTAGGGGGCTGTTAGGGGACAGTTTCTGTTTCACCGACAGTTATAAATATTAAAAGGCCCCCTAAATTTAGGTCCTCGAAATATGGGCTTAAAGACGATCGTAAGACGAAATTTAATTTAGGGGCTAGTTTAGGGGAACTTTTAAGCTAGGGATCCCATTAGTAGGTGGTAGCTTATTGGTTGTTGGTGAAATATATATACATTGGCATCAGTCTGTCTCTCCCATGACCATGTTTGCTGTAAAGCGTTCACCCTATTTAAAAACTCCAATAAGATCCCATCAAAAGCGACAAAAGCCACATAGAAACCAATACATATTTATTGGTTTCTATGTGGCTTTTGTCGCTTTTGATGGGATTCTATTGGAGTTTTTCAACAGAGCAAAGCGGCGAGAAAAAAAAATTATTCAAAGTGATACATTTATTTAAAATCACTTATTTAAAAAAAAAAACAAAATTTACCAAAATATTTAAACAGCAAAAATCAAAATTACCCCGTCAGGGTTTAAAATTATGCATTAAATACGTTTTCGAAAAAATGATGTTTCATTCATTTTTGGGATATGATAAAAGCCTTTTTAGGATATAACAAAAATCTAATATTTAAATTGTTAGAATTTAATAATAAAATTATTTATAACGATGGTAGTGTTACCTGTGTCTTATTTGCTTTTTTATTTAGGTCGACTAAAATGTTTTTTGCACATTTGAAGATTTAGAATTTATTAGGTAGTTAGTATACTTAACTTACCCATAGTTTAAATGCTTCTTTGCGCATTTAAAAAAAGTATATAAAAAAGATACTATATTCAATAACTTCTGTTTTTGAAGTCGGTTAACAAACAAGTTATACATAAAAAGAATACATATTTATGTATTCTACAACTTAATCCCGTTTTAATTCATATTACGGACATCATTACACAGTTCAAAACTAACTAATTAACCTATTTTCATGTAATTTTCGTAATTTTATACCTCTTTTTCCCAGCAAACAAATCATTGTATGAACTTATGAATAATCACTGTAGATTAAAAATTAAGTAAACAAATCATGTGAGAGACTTTTGTGACCATGTGTTTGTCATTGTATGAACGTCGCTAACTTCGTGGGAAAAAAGGCTTTGACACTAAAAAAAGGGTTTCTTTCGTATTTTACTGCTTATTAAAGTGCCGCGATAGAGACCACGGCATATTATTGGTGACGGAGCTTCACTCATAGTTTTTTTCTTTATTTTCGTAAAAGATATGAAAATTGCGTTTTTTTTTCAGAAAATACCGATGGTTTTTCAATTCTCTCTAAGGCACGGAGGTGTAACACCGTCAACTTCCCAACTCTGTGCTGTTACTGACAATTTATTGACAGCAAAACTCTATAACTTTACTATGCCTCAGCCACGACTCGAACCCAGAACCTCCGAATTATATACCGTAAAACGTACACGCTTGCTACTAGTCCACCGAGACAGTTAAAAACAAAAATTACAATTATAAAATTTAAAAATTCTTAATTTATTATTATTAATAATTGTTGTATTATTTATTATCATTTTTATGACAATTTTAAAATTATAATAATATACGGAACCATTTTCATTAGAAATAGATCTATCTTGGCACGTTTAGTTTCTCATAGTACAGGCACTGACTGAATTGTCCATGAGGCTTGAATGTTAAGCAAAAAACAAATTGTGAGGCAATTTTCGCGGTAACGCTTATTATGAGTACCATATGAGTTCTGTAATCGAAAGTTTATAATATAGTAATATACCCTGGTTTGGTTTAATATGATCAATGTCATATATTAAAATCCTGCTTAGAAAAGGTGTTATTCTACAATCGTTGAAGAATACAAATTTTAAATATATTATTATTTATTACCAATCTCACTCATTTCTTCTCCATTCTACGTGACATTGGCGATGTAATCTGTACTTAACTGGCAAGCTTTGAAGCCATTAATAAGATAATTGAATTGAATTAAAAATTGTATTGAAATTACTTTAAAATTTATATTATAGTATTATATACATTTTCCTATATATTTTTTTTAGAGTTCTAATCTTCATCTATAGAATACTCTTGTCTCAACTCTCTTCGTGTGTTTATTTTTTTAAACACACGAACCGATTTTAACTAAACTTTGTGTAATGATAACTTATTACTTGGACCGGTCAACATTTAGGATACCTTTTACTGCGGGAAAATCTTTCATTCCCACGGGAACACACAATAACTCATTCTATCTAGTCATCCTTAGTTAACGCTAACGCTGGCTAAGCCTTAAGAGATACAAAAAAAAAAACAATTTACTAGAAAATTTTAGGTCTTAAAAAAGGCTAACAGAAATTCCGCGATAGCATATTGTATCTCTCTTATAATAATTATTTTTATCTATATAAAACGTACCCAGGGACGCGCCCAAACGAACTTATTCTACTTCTTACTAATATTATAAATGCGGAAGTTTGTGAGGATGTATGGATGTTTGTTACTCTTTCACGCAAAAACTAATGAATAGGTTTTTAATGTAACTTTACAATAATATAGCTCTTACATCAGAATAACACATAGGCTACTTTTTATCCCGGAAAAATACGGTTCCCGTGGGATAGGTTTTTATTTTTCTACAGGCGATCTCAAGCGAAGCGAGGGTGGAACGCTAGTATTTTATAAGTTTCTAAGTAACTGGTAAAATCTACTCTAAGAATTATCATTAGAAACAAATAAATTAACAGGCAAAACTTAAGTGATTAGATCTGAATAGGCCACAGAACACATTAAGATTCCTTTAAATTTCAACACAAACATTCACTAGTAGGACTATATCATCCTCGATTGCAAGGTTACAGCTTATAACCTTTAAAACGGCTAAAACAATTAAAGCTTTTGAACAAAAAGGTCTTTATGAGATTCAATTCTATACATTGATATTTCATTACACCAAGTTCATTGATGATGACACGTTTGGCTCAGTTTGTAGTGACCCTACTTGCTGTGCCAGCGGTCGCGGGTTCCAATCCTGCTGGGGGCACTCATTCGTGTGATGAGCATGAGTGTTTGTATTCCAGTCATGGGTGTTTATATTTATAATATGTATGTATTTAAAGTTATATATGTGTAGTGTATCAACTATCTGGTATCCATAACACAAACCTCGTAGCTTATCGTGGAACTAGATGGTGCTGTGTGTTAATGTCCTAACATATTTATTTATTTATTATTATTTATTGTATTTTTGTAGAGCGTGAACTATGGCACACGGCCTAGAAGCCACTAAACAATCAATTTGTATTGAATTAAATTAGGATTTTCCTTGGAAATTCTATATAATACTCTCACCACCAACTTTTGGCAAATTTTATTATTAACAGTAGTCTAGTGTAATCTGTGTACTAAATTTCTCACAAATGCGTCCAGCCGTCTTAGGTCCGATCCACACTATCATGCCGATTAAAGTCCGTTTTCGGTTCGATATCGTTCAGGTAAAGTATTTTTATACAAGGAACATTGCTGGAGTGTGATTCGACCGGAACTTGACTCTTATTGTTGTGAATGCACTCATTGTTTATTGTATAAAAATACTTTACCAGACTGATATTGGATCCAGAGCCGTGAGCCGCATTATAGTGTGGATGGGACCTTAGCGGCAAAGAGTAACATTCCCATGAGTTCCACAAACACACATATGTACATACAAACTTAATGGCAGTAGCGTGATAGCTACTTATCTGTACAGATAAATAAAATTGAAGTGTCTGTTTGTAATGTCAAAATAACAGCGTTCCACTAAATGCATATGAAATTATATACGATACTTATATGAAATACACAATTTTTAATTTCTGTCTGTCTGTCTGTTTGTTCCGGATAAATTCTGAAACGGCTGGACTGATTTTGACGGGACTTTCACTGGAAGGTAGCTGATATTATAGGGAGTAACTTAGGCTAATTTTATTTTAGAAAAAGAATTAGGGTTCCGCTCAAAAAAATTAAAACGTATCTAGGGACGAACTCGAGCGAAGCGAGGCTGAGTCGCTAGTATTTTTATAGATCCAGATTTTTTTATCTCCAGAACTTTCATCTCTAAACTTAAGTAATTTAAAATGTATTCACGGAGACTAGGTCGCATCGATTAACCGAAATATATCAGCTTTTCAAATTATCCAAATGAGCTTCCGACCGGATGACATCTGACATTCGTGTTACATCACTAGTTGCGTAACATACGTTTCCGGTATAGTGACGTGATATTAAAATTGCTAAGTCATTCAGTCTTACTTGGGTTTATGCGTAAAGAGTATACGAAAACTTATAAGGTCTCAATATTACAGCTACATAAGACGTGGGTTTGATTCTAACTTGTACCATACGAACGTTTCGATTATTTCGCAGATTTATTTCAAACTAGCACTGCCCGCGGCTCCGCACGCGTTCAGATGACCAAAAACCAAATAAAATAGCGCTATTGTTTTTTTTCTTTTTCAAGATGAGCTATTGTTTATAGTTTTTGCCTTATTTAGTAAGTTACCTTGCTAAAATATATATAGTATCATAGTGGTTTCATTCTAACCAGTTTTTGTATTTTTTCTCAGAAATGAGATATGTTCCCGCGGTAAAAAGTACCCTATATGTTGACCCGGATAACCAGCTATCACCATACCAAATTTCATCAAAATCCCTTCAGTAGTTTTTTTGTGATGCGGTAACAGACAGACAGACAGACAGAGAGACAAAAATTCTAAAAACTATAGTTTCGCCCTCTGTATCGATAATAATGTCTATTTCAATAAGATTTATCAAAAAATATTTAATGTACAGATTCGACTTGGTTACAATTTTATCATACGAGTATGTACAGATGATTGAAATCATTTTTGTAAAGCAGTGGGTAGGTACTGTCTGTAACAAGTATGTTTGAGACGTCTATAACCTCAGTCTCTCCCGTGACCATGATTGCTGTAAAGCATTCGAAACTTCGGGAACCAAAAATCAAAATAAATCCGCGAAAAAATAAAAAAAGATAGTTTTAAATCTAAGAAACTATTATGTAGGTACGTTTTAAATATATATAAACAGTTATTACTTACTAGCCAGCGTTAGCCATGTAAATTATTTTTCGTGATTTTGTTCCTGCTATTCGGGGAGGAGACAAATCCAACGAATCCAAAATCATAAAAAATCGGTCCAGCCGTTCTTGAATTATAAATGGTGTAACTAACCCATAGACTTAGTATATACGTATATACTAAGTCTATGAATAAAACCGTCTTTGTTTTATATATGTACACTGGTGACTCACCCTCGCTTCGCTCGGGTTGGTCCTTAGGTTGATTCCCGGAAACAACCGGAATATTCCGGAATAAAAAATATTTTATGTCCTTCCCAGGGCCTTAAACTATCTTCTTATCAAATTTCATCTAAATCGGTTTGCTAGTTTTTGAGTTTATTCGTTACAAACATACAAAAACACAAATCTTTCCTCTTTATAATAGTAGTGTAGATAGATATTCATAATAGTGACTTACTCTGCCTGCGTGCGTCCCTAGGCACCTAACAATACCCATGTGTTACTCAAGTTCATAGTTTATGTACTAAATATCGTCCAAATCCGTTCAGCCGTTTAGCGTGGAGGAGTAACAAACATACAGACACATACATATTTTTCCAATAATTATGTATAAAAGTTCTTGTTGCTGTTCCCGACATTAGGCTTCACAAAAGTATTACATAAACACAATTTTTTATTGAATTGATACAACATTTCTTTGATGATAGTAGCGGGTTCTATTCTCAATAGATGTCGTATAATCCGCTGATTATGGATTAATCGAATTATACGATTATTGAGATAGTTTAATGTTACAAATTTTTAAACTAGGTATAGTTAATATTATAATTTATAATCTTACTAATATTATAAATATGAAAGTTTAGATGTTTGGATGTTTGTTACTCAATCACGACAGAACGGCTGAACGGATCAGGATGGAATTTGGCACACTGATAGATTATAGTCTGGAATAGCACATAAGCTTTTTATCCCGAAAAAAAGTACGGTTACCGTGGAACAGATTTGTGTGTTTTTCTACAGGCGAACTCAAGAGAAACGCGGTTGAGTCGCTAGTGGTAATATAAATATGTTGTATTATTTAAATATCCGTATTCCTATATATCCTATTTGTATCCGCAATTAGGATATAAATGGAATAAATGTAAATTTTATTCATTATACAAAGGTGAATAAAGCCTATGTTACGCGACATAAGAGACTCCGCACACTACACAACTTTGTATGAGGTAATAGTTTTGGGTTCATACTTACTACTTATTATGTACATTAATTCCTATAACTCGGCTTAATTTATCGGCCTATGGGAAGTCTGTAGTGTACGAGGACTCTTACATTCACGTAATTCAAGGCTTGCAACTTTCCTTAAAGTTTTACTTGTAAAGGTAATTTTTCACTTATAAAAAGTTGAACTTTTAACTTTTACCCTTTGCCCTTTAAAACAAGGTTATATAAAAAATCTGAAGTAAAATACGAGTACACCTGTCATTGAAACTTGTAAGACCTTGGACAATGAAAATGTTAACATTTTTTGCATTAAACGTATATTATAGACGAACTTATAACTGCAGCTTCATATAAATAAATAAACAATAAATATGTTGGTACATTAACACACAGCACCATCTAGTTCCATGGTAAGCTACAAGGCTTGTGTTATGGATAGTTGATACAGTACACATACTATGTGTACTGTATCAACTTAAAATTATATATTATATAACTTTAAATACATACATATTATTAAATAAACACCCATGACTGGAGTACAAATATTCGTGCTCATCACACAAATGAATACTCCCAGCGGGACTCGAACCCAGCAAGTAGGGTCACTACAAACTGAGCCCAACGTGTCGTCATCTGTACTTATACATATTTCTATTTATTCTATATCCGATAAAAGTAAATGAGTGGAAACTACTATGTTACAAAGTAGAAACAAAATAAATTTCAACTGATTATTTTTTTTTATAATTGTTATTTATTAGTAAAACAATCAAGTTTCATTAAAATTTGTTTAGTTAATATCAAATCACTTGTGCCACATCCCATTTATTTCCCTAACACTTCTTTCGCAAGATTAATATAAAATGTGCATTTTCCCAATATCGTTTTTATTATATGCATTAATACGTACCTATAATACATTAAATTTGAAATAAAACTATCTTTTTGGATTATTTCGCGGATATATGATTTTTATTTCCCTGAAATTCGATTCGGTGAATGATAAATATTCGCGTAAATATAAGATTTTTTTTCAGGATTTGTTTTACTTCACCTACTTTTTTAGTTTTGTTTATTAAGATTTAAATCTGTTTATTAAATAAAAAACAATTATAATTTATTCTTCCATATATTTAAAGAAAACGACTACTAAACAAAATATAGTATAAGCTTCCTTTTTAAATTGTGGATTAATTAATATGATTCATTCACACTTAATCTAATGTATATTAAAAAAAACAAATGTCAACAACTAAGTAGATTAAAAAAACTTAAGTCAAGATAATATATTATATATTTTTTTTATTTAAACGAAAACTGAACTAACATAGGACTACAAAACTTCTGACGATTAATGAATAAAAACTAAAAAAAACTTACATATATTTAACATCCGAATTAACCAACAAATATCACATTTAGCACAATAACACAGAAATTTATTTATTTTTTATTTATTATAATAAAATAATAAAGTTAAATATAAAATAATGTAAGATGGTCTGCTCGTTCGTACGAGAGGTACTGAAGTGATAGTTATAGAGTAGCATTTAAGTAAAGTCGATACTCTTTGGAGGTGGCGTTGGGGAGATGAAACTTTAATATAGCTTTTGACAATGTCTTTGCGTGTAATTTTATTCTATTTTTCTTATTTTAAATATACGTTATTTACAAAAAAAAATTAATATGTTCGTCATATTTAAATATTTATATAATATTATGAATTATTAAAATTAATCTTACAAATTTCTAGGGCCAATTCATTTGTTCTTATTAAAAAATAAATCTATACTAATATTATAAAAAGGAAAGATTTTTTGTTTATTTATTTGTTTGTACCGAATAAGCTCCGAAACTACGGGACGGATTTAGATGAATTTTGGTAAGAAGATAGTTAGAGACCCTGGGAAGGACGTAGGATAGTTTACGTGTAAAGGGGGTGAAAATGGGGATGAAAATTTGTATGGGAAATCAACCTCGGGACGAACCCGAGCAAAACGATGGTGAGTCGCTAGGTATCGAATACATTAAAAAAATAAATGTGTATTGTTTTGTCCTTACATTATGTTAATGCCACATTTTTAACCGACTTCTTATAATAAGCATAAGATGAATTGTATTAAATTCAAATTCATAATTTTTTATTCAGCATTAAATTTTTTTTTTTGAAAGTTATGAGTTTACCAGTTGGGAAAGAACAAGTCTCAGCCCTGAGAAGACATTGCGATTATAATTATTCAAAAATTATAACACATTTAATTATTCAAAAATTATAACACATTTAAAAAAACATATTTTTTTATTATTTATGTATTTAAAAATGTTTATTTTTTTGTAGCAAATAAATAAACAAAATTATATAAAAAAATATGATTTCAATTTTTTCTCTGAACTCTACCTCACTCAACTCTAACTCAAGAGATGTCATAAATTAAAAAAAAAAAACCATACGACCATAGACCAGCAACAACAAGACATAAGACCATGATTGCTCTAAAGCATTCGAAACTTCGGGAACCAAAAATCAAAACAAAATAAATGCGCAAAATAATCCAAAAAGACAGTTTTATTTAAAAAGAAAATAAACAGTTTTATTTAATCTTTTTCATTATAACATTGTTGACACAATAATTATAATAGTAATAGAAAAAATTAAAACGTTTAAAAAATATCATTTCTGAAAAAAAAAAACTGAATAGGTACAAATAAAATCTACAATGCTCATATGGAATGCACATGCGCTGATTTCGTAATTACGTAAAGTAAAATGATTCAATCTCATTGTAACATGAGAGAAAATGTCAATAAGAAACTATCTCTTAATCAATGTCTATGGGAAAATTCGAATCTATACTTAATGCCATACTATCAGTACCTTTACAGTGAGTGCAAAAGGGTCTAACCCGTATTTGTTAAATTTTAAAATAATATAAGAATAAAAATATTTAAAAATA
This sequence comes from Brenthis hecate, assembly GCA_951806755.1. Lineage (NCBI taxonomy): Eukaryota > Metazoa > Arthropoda > Insecta > Lepidoptera > Nymphalidae > Brenthis > Brenthis hecate. The sequence goes on from OX638257.1 coordinate 1,793,406, forward strand.
TTGATATATCTATTTTTACCTAAGTAATATTTGTGATTTAATATTTAAATATACTCGTATTTTTGACATAATACCTACACAATAATCATAATGCTAACAAAAGAAAAAAAAAACACTTAAGCTCGTCAATAGTTACTAAACAAAAAAAAAAGAAAATCTGTAGTATTAAACAGTGGAAAAAAAGGTACTCGGTGGTAAAAAAAGGTGATCGGTTTTGTCTTCAATACATAATATAAGTATTAAGCAAAATTTCTTTCTGCATTTCTCTGTTTCTCCGCTAACTTCTTCTAAACCACGAAATGGGTTTCGAAACGGTTTTCACTGACAATAAACGAGGAAGGGATGTGTATATAATTTGTAAATATTTTGTTCAAAATGACTGAGAGTAGACGGTGTTTTGTTAAAAAAACTGTTTGAAAACGATGACATGCCTAGCTCTGACTTGAACCTTAGACCATTTAAGAGATACATCGAAACCATTTACTAGAAAATTTTAGGTCTTACATGTTGCAATATTGTTCCAAAATTTTAATGTAATTGTCAGTTGGCTCGTTGGTCTAGGGGTATGATTTTCGCTTAGGGTGCGAGAGGTCCCGGGTTCAAATCCCGGACGAGCCCAAATCTTTTTTTTTGCTTTATTGTATATCTTTTCTTTAGTTTATTATTGTATTTTCTAATAGGTACTTAATAAATATATTTTATATTTTAATATTATGATTTATATCGTTGATTTTTAATATTATTCCGAAGTGATTCTTTAAAAATACAGATATTATGTACTGTCGAAAAGGAACGAAAATATAACTAATTATAAATCTTGCAATAAAAAAAATAAAGGAAGTTATGTATGTATATTGTATGTTTTGTATGTGGAAATTTAACTTCATACAGAAAACCCAATTAATTATTAATATAGTATAAATTAATTAATGCAATTTATTATTAAAATAAATTATTCTAAAACCAAAGCTTTTAGATTTTGTGAAATTTATTTATTATTGTTTAAATTGGCGAAATTGTACTTAAAATAACATATTAATTTAATACGATACGTCATACGACAACTATGTTTCGGTTTTCTAATTATCACGTAGTTCTTAAATATGATAGCAGATGGCGCTGTAATATAAAACAGTTATTTACTTATTATTTTATAGGCACGCTGTATATAAATAACAATGTTCGATGAATTTAAATAAATAAAAGTGAAAAAAAACATTCAATAATTATTCTATTTCAATTGTAAATGTAATAATTTTTGGCTATGTTAAGTATAAGTAGGTACTGACACTTTTATAATACACTTATTAATTTAATAACTACAAGTGCTTTTTTTTACTACCTCGGTGGTCTGGTGGTTAGCATGTACGGTTACATACCCGGAATTCCTGGGTTCGAGTCCCGGGTCGAGTTTAATCATTGAGTCTTTCTGGTAAGAAAGTTTCAGTACACTAACATTTTTTTGTAAATTAACTAAAATTTACTAACCACTTTTCTCTCTTATTAAGGTTTTTATGTATATATTAATTATGCCGTCTTTTGTTGTATGTGCAATGTTTATAAAGAATTTACTTCTCCTACACATCTTCCTTTACACATTATAATTTACTTTATTGATCTTATTTTACCGACCAATCTCCCTCGTGTAGATTCTTCATTCTACGTGACATTGGCGAAGCAATCTGTGCTCTACTGGAGCGCCTTGACATTAACAAGATAATTGAATTGAATAACATTTGTAATAGGCGCTGGGCGTTCGCCAAAAGATGCCCACAATCATATTATAAGTAAGGTGCTTTGGGGTTATTATGAAAATGGGGATATTGCGAAAATTACAAATTACTACCAAACCGAGCAATGTTTTTTGCACTGGTAACTTTAATAAAGACGCCATCTTATTTCTTACTTCACATCAGTCACGGCGAGTAGCTCGTAACGAATGAACGTGAGTAAAATCATTTTTTCGTGTACAACGGGTATATTCATCGTTTTGTGGATTTTCATAATTACCCCGTGTAATATATCTCAGATGTTTGGTGAGTAATCTTATTCATTGTTTTTTTTAATAATACATAATCATTTTTACTACTTCTTTTTGTGGGCCAGGATAGGTTAACTCTCTAACTTATGTTCAATATGGAAATACCCCAACGGGGTATATCCAAATGAAACTATCACAGACGTATCATCGAAATTACCCCAAACTGCTTTTCTATAGGAATTTCCAATGGTTCTCAACATAATTGATTATTATAATACTTTCTTAGATTTACGCGAATATTTGACATTTTAAATAAAACTATCTTTTCGGATTTTGTCGCGAATTTATTTGCATTTTGTTTCCCGACGTTTCGAATGCTTTACAGTATTCATAGTCACGGGAGAGACTGAGGTGTTATATGTCTCGAAGGTATAGTTGCTACAGACAGCCTACCCACAATTAACAAAATGAAAATTTCACTAATTACCTTACAATATTTTTAAACTTTAAACATTTTTATAATTTTAATTAGTTTTATAATTGAATGTGGAATATTATTTAAGTATTTAATTTTGCTGTTATTATTATAATTATTACAATTTTAAAATATTAATTAGTAATCTATATTTAGTGTTGCCATTATTATATTTATAACCATAAAGAAAAATATAAAATATATAGTATTAATTATTTAAGCCATATAATTGTTCTATGTGTAATTTAAAAAGTTAAAATTAATTAAGGATAATAATTTTAATTTAGTTTGCTATTATTTAAAAGACAAATTACTAAGCAACACTATTACTATACAAATGAAAAATGAAAAATATTTATCAATCTGATATGCTGTCATTTTGATCCACACAGTAAGAACTTACTACATCTGCCTGTCTGTTATGTATTAAAATAGTATGGTATGGTAGGCTGTCTGTAACAACTATACCTTCGAGACATGTAACACCTCAGTCTCACCCGTGACTATGAATGCTGTAAAGCATTCGAAACGTCGGGAAACAAAAATGCAAATAAATCCGCGACAAAATCCGAAAAGATAGTTTTATTTAAAATAATTGCTTATTGTTCAAAATCTGAATTGAAAATTAATATTAATTTGTAAAATTTGTTACAGAAGAAAATGCCTCGTACATATATTAAAAAAAAAATTGCGCCGTACACGCAGGAGGACATGGCCAAAGCGATTCAAGCAGTAGTTAAAGGCGAGATGAGTATGTATGCTGCTGCCAAAATATTTAGAATCCCAACAACAACTCTATTTGGTAGAATAAAAAAAAATTCTAGAGCTCCAAAAGTTGGCAGACCATTAGCTATACCAATATCATGCGAACAACGATTGGCGGATGCTATAGCAACTATGGAAAAGTGGGGGTTTGGTCTAACGAGACAGGAGGTATTAGCAATTGTTGCTGATTATGTTAGGAAAAATAATTTAAGCACTCCCTTTAACGATAGTAAGCCGGGGCCTGATTGGTTCATAAATTTTAAGAAAAGGCATGGACTCTCTATAAAAAAGCCCCAACCAATAGAATACATGAGAAAAAAAATGACAGATCCTTTTATAATATCTGACTTTTTCACATTACTAGAAAATACTTTGACTGATTTGAACTTATTTAAGAAACCAGATCTAATATGGAACTTAGACGAAACCTCTCTGTGCCTAGACCCGACGAAGATCAGTAGTCGGTAAAATTAATAAGCCTTGTTCGAGGACAACATGTGGGACCGGAAAAGAAAATATTACCGTCTTAGCGGCCGTGAGTGCAACTGGAAAAAAAATTACTCCTTTGATCGTATATAAAGGAAAACAGATGTGGGATCAGTGGATGGCAAAATTAGAAGGTTTTGATTTTGAAATATCATATGCAGCAAGTTCAAGAGGGTGGATGGAGACGAACATATTTTATAATTATCTTGAAAAAATTTTGATTCCTGCACTCGGTAAAGAACGCCCAGTTCTATTAATTTTTGATGGCCATTCTACCCACGTAGACGCTAACGTTGTAGAACTGGCAGTCAAAAATAATATCACAATTTTAAAGCTTCCCCCTCATACTTCGCATTTACTACAGCCACTTGATGTGGCTGTGTTTAAATCTTTCAAAAGCATGTGGGATAAGAAATTAGTTGAGTGGCAGCGGCATAATGTAGGTAAAAAAATGCCAAAAAATGTTTTTGCGCAAACATTTGCTGAGACCTGGCAAAAAATTAACACTGAAGTTATTCAAAATGGATTCAAAAAATCCGGGATTTATCCATTTAATCGGAATATAATTCCAAATGACAAATATGAACCTGCTGCACTTAAAAGATATAAAACACAGGTATGTAGAACTCCAAAATCACTTAGGTCTTTATGTATTGAAGTTCTAAATAGTAAAAGTAGTATCACAAGTAGTACTATTGACATCAGTGATCCACTCAAAGAAGAAACTTTTCATATATTGACAAATACACAGCTTAACACTGAAAATGTCACAATGTTAAGTGATCTTTCTGATAGGAAAGACAGTCAATTACTACCATTTACGGCAAGTCAAACGGCAAGTTTACCACAATGCTTGCAAGAGGAGAAAGAGAGTTCTGTAGTGAGTTTCGAAGAACTTGTATTAGAAAAAATACAACAGGGTAAACATAATATTCCGTTAAAAAGAAAAAGAGTTGCTAAAGGAGCTGAAGTAATTACACTCAACATTTTAAAAAATAATAAAGAAAAAGAGCAGTTAGAGAAACACGACAAAAAACTAAAAAAGCCTAAAACAAAGTTAGAAAGTATGCCCAGTTCTTCGAAATCCCTCAACACATCTTTCAAAACAATTAAAAGGCGACCGAGTGTTTATTCAATCAGCGGCTTAATGACTGATGATATTTTAAACACTAATGAAAATATTTCCGATTTTGATATAGTGGCATGGGCTGATTCAGATGCTATTCATATGGATAATGAATTGAACAAAGAAAATATATCCAAATATAATTTAAGCCAAGCACATCTAGAAATAGAAAAAGACCAATACATTAAGAAAACTTTTTGCTCAAGACGTGAAGAATATGAAAAACCCATTACGATTTTAGACGAAAAAACAGGATGTATTCGATCTGAATTAGTGGCAGCTAGCAATGACTACGATGAACCAAAAAAGAATAAGAGAACAAATGCAAATAATATAACTACTCAACGAGAAGCACTTACTTATATAAAAAAAGACACATGTAAACAAAGAACCAGAAAACTTAAGAAACAGAAAAAGTGGGAAAATAGCTCGACCACTTCAGAAGATAATATTATGAGCGTTCATAGCGACAGTGATATAGATGAAATATTGAGCATAGATGACGGCGAAGAAGATGAATAGATAATAAAAAATAAAATTGATATGAAAGAAGCCATTATATTCGAAAATATTAGACGATTAGAGGAGATCGATAAGACTGTACAACTACATAAAACTGCGAGCGAATCTAAAATTGCAAAAAAGATGATGAATACTAAAGAAGAAGAATGTTTTTATGAGGAAAATAATAATATAGTAAACTCTGTAGTACAAAAAAATAAAGTAACAGAAACATTTGAGTTGGGCAAGACTATAATCGTTAAATATTATATTAAAAAAAAGTGGAAGTATTATGTCGGTGTGATAACCGAAACAAATGATAACCAGCTCGACAAAAGGTATGGAACATCTTTTTATAAAAGTAAATGGAGAAATAATATTTTGATATTTATGAAACCAAAAAAAGCTGACACAGATTGTATACCCGATGATTTAATCGTAAAAGAAATAGAATTAATACAAATAAGAGAAAATCCCGATGAGTTTGTCTTAAAAGATATGAAAGATAATGTTTATTTTTAATTTCATATTTAAAATGAGAATATAATAAAATAATAGACAAAAAATAATTTACAAAAATAAAAAAGTCGACTGTGTAAAAAACGGACTAAAAAGATGAAATCAAGTTGACGGAGGAACATAGTATTATGCATCGGAGATATGCATATGTAAGTTCAATATACATATGTACTCGTACATGTTCTATACTAGCTGCGTGTGTGTATGTCTCCAACTGCATAATACTATGTTCCTTCGTAAACTTCGTAATCTTTTAGTTCGTTGCTTATGCAGTCGGATTTTGTTATTTTTATTTGTAGACTGATTGTTACAATTTTTACTTAATTAATATCTTAAGTGCATTTTTCGATTTTTTAAAACTTTGACTGATTAATTATATAGTTTATATTATGTTACTACTAGTACTTATAGTATTACTTATTAGAAATAAAGTGAATAGAAATATCTAATTTGTTTTATTTATTGAATATTTTTAATCTAGTGCAAAACTTAAAAGTATAACGAATTATAATTAAAAGATATACTTACATTCATACATTTCTTGATTGCTACAAGAGCTCTATTTTTATTTCACGCGTAAATAAAAGTAAATATTAATTTTATTACATATTTTAATGTTTCTTTAAATATTCTAAAAATATTTGATTGTGGACGGTCTACACAACTACTATTATGATTACATGTTGAGAATCAGTGGAATGTATATGGGGTAATTTCGAAAATTAAAGTGAACAATTATATATTTTGGCTAAGACGTAAGGAATATCAAGTTTTTTTTTAAAGAGGGGAAAAGTAAAACGAAAAGTAAATTTAAACCTTAATTCAAATGTTTAAAAAGATAACTTTTGAATTTGGTACGTAATTACCCCGCGATATTTCGGAATTACACTAAACCATAGAAAAAAATCGCTACAATTTAAATAACTGTATTTAGGAAACTCAATGATATTTCAACAAATAGTTTCCTTTAGTAGTACGAGTATACATTGTTATTAACAAAAGTGATCAGAAGTTCGTATTAAATTCGAAAATTCTTTAAAAACCAGACTAAATATATGCATCATGCTAACTAATCATAAAATATGTCCAAATTACCCCAAAGCACCTTATCTATATATAAAGAAAAGTCCGCACCCGAGTGAAACGACGTTAGTCTCTCGTTCATAAAAATAAGTTATACGAGTACATATAAAAAAGTTCTAGCTGATTCAACTTTGTGCATTAATTATCTTTTAGAAAATCTTATTGAAACAGTCATTATTCTCGATACAGAGGCCGAATCTATAGTTTTTAGAATTTTTGTCTTTCTGTCTGTCTGTGACCGCATCACGAGAAAACCATTGGACAGATTTTAATGAAATTTGGTACGATGATAGCTGGTTATCCGGGTCAACATATAGGATACTTTTTACTACGGGAAAATATTTAATCTCGGAGAAATCTATACTAAACCTTTATATCCATACTATACGATTTATAAAAACGTGACCTAACAAAAGCCAATGATAAATCACATTTCTAATTTATGAAATAATTACTTAGCATTTTAACAATGTGGGGCATCTTGCGTAACATGTGAAATTTCTACTTCGGCCAATAAAGCGAACATAAGTTTACTATACAATATGACAATATAAATATTTTATCTGTTCGTTTGGGCTTACGTAAAAAGATCTTCTACTAAGTTTTTGACTGACTTCAAAAGAGCAATATGTTTTTTTGTCTCTTACTCTGGTAAGACCCATTTGGTTACAATTTTGGGGACTTATCTATTTCTGTTAAGTGTTTTAGCAAAAATCCTTTCAATTAAATCATTTTCTTTTTATTTAGGTTAACTATTAGGTTACCTTATTTATAACAAGCGACTCACCCTCGCTTCGCTCGGGTTCGTCCCTAGCTTGATTCCCCATACAAAATTTCATCCCCATTTTTACCCCATTATGGGATGATTTCCGCGATAAAAATATCCTATGCCCTTTCCAGGGTCTCAAACTATCTTCTAACCAAATTTCATCTAAATCGGTTCAGTAAATCCAGAGATTACCCCCTACAACGTCACAAACTACAAACTTTAAATCTTTGTAATATTAGTATAGATGTGTTACCCAAAAAAAAGTGTGATACAATATTAGATTTTCAAATTACTTATTAACATAAAATATAAATTAGTATGAAGTAAAGAAGAGAAGGAGAAGTTCAAAGCGCGGCAAGGAACTTGTACGGGAATTTTAAACAAATAGATACATAGCGAATATCATTCCTGCTTATTCTGCAACCAACAAATTAATACACAAAAATGGATTTCAATGTATCAAGATTAAGGTTTAAATTACTTCATCACACCTTAAAAAGAAGTTTCGGGTTAATCTCGTACAGTGTCTCATAAATCTCATGGGAACCCTTTCGATAGAGTTAATTCTATAGCAGGATTATCATTACAAATGATTGACACATTTAATTTACTAGAAGATGGGTTACATATTTAATGGGTAACAAGGTTTTTCTAAAATTATTTTGTATATACTTTGAACCCGAATTTTACGGTCCCACTTATGTACTCAAATAGCTACAATGGACCATAACTGGTCGACGTAGCTAGGGCCGACCTCGGCACCACACCCAACATATATAAATACTAGCGGACCCGACAGACGTTGTCCTGTCTACACGTCTTTAATTTGAAAATTTCAAACTTTTTGGACAAAATTGTGAATCTAACCCATTCCCAGATCCCTTTGAACACACACAAAAAATTTCATCAAAATCGGTCCAGTCGTTTGAGAGAAGTTCAGTGACATACACACTCACAGAAGAATTATATATATAAAGATGCACTCAAATTGCGAATTGATTTTCATGTTTTTTTTAATAATCATCAATCATTCTTGTAGTTACATGGGACCAATCTATACATACTCGTATAATAAAATTCTAACTATGTCGAATCTGTACATTAAATATTTTTTGGAAAATCTTATTGAAATAGTCATTATTATCGATACAGAGGCTGAGTCTATAGTTTTTAGAATTTTTGTCTGTCTGTCTGGGAACGAATTACGAGAAAACCACTGAACCGATTTTGATGAAATTTGGCGTGGTGATAGCTGGTTATTCGGGTCAACATTTAGGATACTTTTTACTGCGGGAAAATATTTCATCTCGGAGAAATCTATACTAAATATTAAAACGTAAATATGGAACGCGAGCAGAGCTAAGGTGAGTCGTCAGTATAAACAAAAAAAACTCACCTCTGAGTATTAAATTTTAAGTGATTTTAATTCAGTTCAATGTACTTTTTTATATATAATATAACTTTAATATGAACTTATTGTATGTATATGAAATTTTCAGCTATTTGATGTTTCTATACAAATATCATTATACTGTTTCTTGCTACGCGAAAGACGGACGTAAGACTAAGACATTCGCATTCATAATAATATTAGAGAGTTGTATATTATTCCTTCACATTTAGTTTTCCGTAAACCGTTTGAATTGAAAATAATGAATCACTGTTACTGAGGCGATTTGAGTAATTCGAGAATACATATCGCCAAAGTTCAAATTATATATAAATTGACGACACGTTTGGCTCAGTTTGTAGTGATCCTACTTGCTGCGCCAGCGGTCGCGGGTTCGAGTCCCGCTGGGGGGCATTCGTTTATGTGATGAGCACGAATGTTTGTACACCAGTCATGGGTGTTTATATTTATAATATGTATGTATTTAAAGTTATATATCTGGTATCCATAACACAAGCCTCGTAGCTTACCATGGAACTAGATGGTGCTGTGTGATAATGTCCCGATATATTATTTATTATTTATTTATTATTATTATTCTTTTTTCGTTGTATTTAGTTTTACTACGCGAGCAACACCGAGAAGAAATAGTACCTACATAGTCCATACTTTTATTAATATTATAAATGTGAAAGTGTGTTTGTTCGTTTGTCCTTCTTTCACGTCAAAACAGAGTGAAGGTTTTGCGTGTTTTTTTTTGTGTGTAGGTAGTTGAAGGGCTGGAGACATAGGCTACTTTTTACCGCGGGAGATTACCTCATTCATACGGGAAAACACGTTATAATACAACCAAAAAATATTTATGATCAGAATTACTTGAAACTTGGTATTACTGCTCTTCAATAAATATAAAATAAATACGTGTTTTAGCATTTTCCGGAATTTATCCCATAAGAGGATAAAATAGGGGATGAAGGTTTGCATGAAATCTACCCTTTTAGAGATTTTTTTGTACCCGTGGTTTCTGCTATATAAATATGTAATGGAAGTGAAAATTAACAATAGTTTAAAATACAAGTTATTATATAGGACGACCCATTTTATTTATGTTACACTGCCGTTTATCTTTACAAATATAAAATTCTGGTGATTGTGTCTTTATAACTCCTCGGATCTCACATTGCTTGGCCGATTTTAATGATATTTTTTGTGTGCTTTTATTTTGGACGTCACGAGGTCTGTGCCAGGATGTCGCCTACCAGGTACGCCAGTATGTTATAGTGATTGAAGAAATTCCGCTTACAGAAAGCTTATTTGTTTATGGGTATAATAATTATTAAGTAAATAAAACAACAAATATTGGAAAGCCATTCTTATGTCAATTTAATAATAAAATTCATTTCAGTCAAAATCCAATAACAATTAAATACTACTCATAAAGTAATCTTCAGACGGACAAGGATCGTTACCATCGAGCGGCTTGTATCTATATATTTTACCTTTAGTTCCCACAATAATATTATTTCGTGCATCGAACTCCATACCCGTAATTCTGAATCCCAAGTGACCAATTTTAATTGGCAAAATATTTTCAGTAGTTAACTTATAAAGAGATCCCTTTACTGCTACGATTGCTTCATCATTATTATTTAACTTCAACACATATTTGAGCTCACGGCTAAATCCCTTATATTGAACAGGTTCGAACAAGTCATTGGATAAAAAATACAATTTCCCATCCATATACTCGTAGAAGACATTGCCTTTAGTATCTAAAACAAAGCTGTATGCTTTTGGTATTTTGTCGAATCGTTTTACCGCAGCTGATCCATTAACAAATTTGAAAATCTCTCTATTAGTTCCAATAGATATAAGCATTTCGTTGTTTTTATCTATGAAAATGCTTTTCACGTCATCATCTCCTATTGGACGTTCTGTTACATGGTTGTAGTCGTACACAATAAGTCCTTGATTAGTACCAAAATATATGTTATCGCGGTCTATTCCTACACACTGAGCTACGGTGTCGTCAGAAAGTGGTATCTCCTTGACTCCCAATGACCCATGTTTCAAGAGATGAAGGCCTTTGGTGTAATTTTTCTTATGAAGGATGAAGAAGATGTGTTCAGTCCGTGGGTCCACAGCAAGTCCTGTAGGGTAGCCGTCGATAGTGGCAATTAGCTGTCGTTTGTAGAAATCAGTGCCTATTTTAGTCTTGTCGCATTTATCTGCGCAAGTTTGTGAGGCAATTAGAAGAGCAATGGTTGTTGTTACTCGAAGCATGGCTGATGCATGACAGGCGTTGGTCTGAAAAATTATTAATATTAGTTAAATATGTTGCACATGATTGGTGGTTTGGTTTCTTTTGTAAAACTTTTTTAGTGATATAAAATGTTGCTTAGGAGGAAGAACGTTATATTTTGTTATAGTATTCATTTGATTTTTAAGCAAAATAAATTATTAATTAAATACGTCTTTTTGCTAGTAAGTATTTTTCTTAGAAAGGCTTATTGAGTATAAATTTTACATTATATCCTGTCTTTACTTTAATTGTAACTGTCTTATAATTTAGTCTAGTTAGGTGTCTGTACAGAAGTAGATTCTGAGGTCCTGGAATCGAGTTCCACGTCGGTTATTGGGATTTTCTATTAAAAAATCTTATTAGTAGACGAGAGCTGAGGAGTTGACGAAGTTTCAACCCCGAGCTTCAGAGAGACTAAAGCCGTCGATCCAGGGCCTGACAACTCACTAGTCTTAAGCCAGGAATAGATTAGAGAGGGTCCATCTTTCTGCGCAGATCGTGTGGATACAAGTCAGGTAAAATCCGTAAGGACTTTACATGTAATCCCCACTAATATGTTAATTCATACACTTTTTAATTAAAAAATACTCAGCACGTTAATATTATAGTTCAGTATAAAAAAGTTCCACTTCGTAATTTCTTCTGCAACTTTCGTCACGTAACGTAATATCTAATAGAACATATCTCAAATTAACCTTTTTTTTTCAATTTTCACTAAGATTACAAATTCTAGAACATTATTTTACCTGAAAGTATTAAAGCGCACTCTCAAAAAGATTAGTAATGAACTGAACTTCACAGAGTCTTTATAAAACATAACTATTGTGTCAGATGTCTGTCCGTTTGTAAACATACGTCGTATGACAGCATATATATTGAGGGTGTCGTGGAAAGAGTAAGATTGTTTATATAAAGATATGTGAAAAATAAAATAATATTCATTTGAACCAAATTTCTTTCGAGTTTATTATTGAAAATCGTTAATGCGAGTTTAATTTGTTATGTATATAAAATAAAAAAAAAATATGAAACGAAGAACTTCTATATGTCGTGTTATCCATATACTACGAACATTATCTTTATTGGTTACTCATCTTGTGGGCGTTGTCATGGCTCAAATAATAAAGTATTCAATGATCAATACACAATTTAATCAGGGAAATCACAATGTTACAAACTTGAAACGATAATTCTAACGATTTAGAGCTAGCGAGTTCTGGGACGTCGATCATCGACTTCCAACTAAAATATCAAAACAAACTCTCTGTGATCCACCAAGATCAACCAAATTTACTAAACCACGTATCTCGAAAGAATGTCTCGAGCCAGGTCGAGACGCCATCATTACATTCTCTCGAGACTCTCCGCTCTAAATTGAAAATAACTTTAAAAGTAATAAAAAGTAAACTAAATAACATAGTGGCTTTAAAAAATAAGGTTTCACACAAGCAGAAAAAGGTAACTAAATCCTCCTCTGTCATATATATATATATATATATATATATATATATATATATAGTCAAGCAAACAATATTTCAGCCTTCATAAAATTTCAATCAGGTATTAATTACACAATATACTCATGACAGACTTCTTCTTACTTACTTTCTTTCATACTTATAACTACAAAATATTACTCTCATCGTTATTATTTAAACATAAAGATGCCTACTCCTTAATATTGATCTACCCTACCTTGTAAGAGATCTTCCACGTACATACACACATACATACATAGACATTACCCTCCTTTGCGTCGCGCAGTCGGATAAAAAGGGCGTATGCATTCATACTGCAAGAAAGTAAAACTTGATGAATCTAACTTTGTAATTAAATTTAGTTCTTTTTTAACTCAAAAAGATCCTAATCAGGTATATATGTCTACTTAATTATATCATTCAAATAATATTTTTAGTTTATACATTATATTTTTATATTAACCGTCAGGTATAAATTGAATGAATATTATTAGAACACCATGTACATATTGTTTTAGATCTAATAGAAAAGAATGATGTAAGAATTACTGTTAGTAGAATTTAAAAATCAACAAAAGGGCTTCGATGTACAGTAGTTTAGATTACGCGTTAGTTGTAAGGTAGTTCTTCAGGACGTCTGTGGGTTAGCAAAGGTAAGAATTTAATATATTTATATAGTTTTAATAACTAACACATAAAGATGTTTATTTAATTATGTATCCTTTAAATAATTTTCATTATATAGCTTAAGTCACTCTCCTATAAAGTATATGCAAAAATCACAATGGATTTGTTGCTCCTTTATAACATTGCTCGAATCTGTATGATTGCCTCGTTGGTTTAGTACTAAGCATATACTATGGAGGTTGCAGATCCGGGGGACCTAGGTTCGAGTCCAAAGTCAAGCCAAGCATTGAGTTTTTCTGTTAAGAAATCCTTAGTACAAACTACAAAAATTAATTCGTTCGTCACTTAAAATATAATAGAGTGTACACTTGGATAAAGTAAATTAAATCATTTAAATCAAAACATGCAACTAAAATGTTCACATAACAACAATAAAATAAAGCTAGAATTCAATCGTTACAGATAATTTATTCGCATTCCACTGTTCATTTACAGCTTGATCTATTCAAGATATCACAAAAGTACACGAGCGTTGCTCTACATATCTAGTCGCTAATATTTCTCAACAATACACAAGTACTTATTTAATACTAAAAATATAAAACTAATAGTTGAAACCATTAATATAATATATATTACAATTTGTATTTAATGTTATACGTAAATATGATTGCAATCTTCAAAGTCTTTAAAAAACTGAACAGCTCTCTAACAAGCTCTTTTAAATTTCCGATTAATAAGCGTTTTGTTATCATTTGATTTTTGAACTTAAGATTCAGAAATTTCAAATTCGTATATTATTCCATTTGTAGATAAATAAAATCTATCATCTAAGAAAGCGATGCCTGAGGGCACGAAGTCTAAATTCATCAACTTTTCAGGTATCACTGAATTCGGTTTCAACCAATATAAGCCATCGTTAGCAGCCAAAATAACCCTATCGTTTTTATCCACTGCTAAAGCCCGAGCCGAATTTTTCGGGATGCCAACAAATTCAATAGGCTCTTGGAAATCTTTTAACAAAACCTTAACATATTTTGAATCACATTCGTAAAAAATATTTCCTTTATTATCTACAGCTAGCATGAAGGCACAAGGTATGCCCACTTTCACTTTCTCATTCTTCTCCAAGTCTACTTCATATACTTCACTGTCAGGATATATCACTGCATATATTTTTCCATTATTTTGAGGTTTGAACAGTTGTGTTATATCTTCGTTCATTAGTGCTATAAAATTGGCTTTGTTCGTATTATTTAATGTGTTAAGTCCACGGTCACTTGCTATGTACACTCTATTATGTTTAATATCTACTGCAGCCGCTTGACCATTCACATTATCAATTTTGACGGGTTCATTATTTTTTAATATATATTGATCCATTTTCGTCTGTACGTCATCGTTTTGTAGTGTTTCTATATCAATTAAAGTAAATAATATATCTTCAGTATTTGGATTGGCGACTAGATTTGTGGGAAGTCCCTTTATAGATAATATAGATTGTTTTGAATATTTAACTCCATTATAAATGTATGAAAAATTTTCAGTGTATACTGACGGTACAGCAAGTAGTAGTATTAATGGAAGCATTTTCTGGAACAAATTAAGCATAGCTTTATAATTTTTTATTACTTTTAGACTTATTTAGTTATAATTTATATATACTCGTATATATATATATATATATATATATATATATATATATATATATATATATATATATACTGTTTTAGATAGTCTTATCAGTGTTTAGATAAACAAGCAAAAAATGAGTAACATAAAGTTATAATAACAACTTTTTCTCAATTCTTTTATTAATAAATAAAATCTTTAGGTCCACTTCTTCTGTTTTTTTATTATGTTTTCTACAACTACTTTTACAACCTTGTATGATAATAGGAACAATAAATAATAATAAATATGTTGGAGCACGACACACAGCACCATCTAGTTCATGGTAAGCTACGAGGCTTGTGTTATGGATACCAGATAGTTGATAGTTTTGTTGTATAACTACATAGATATTATAAATATAAACACCCATGACTGGAGTACAAACATTCGCGCTCATCACACAAATGAATGCCCCCAGCGGGACTCGAACCCGCGACCGCTGGCATAACAAGTAGGGTCACTACAAACTGAGCCAAACGTGTCGTCAATGTGATCAAAAACGTAGTCGTAAAATGAACAATAAGAAAAAAAATTATAAGAATGTCCCAACATATTTATATTACCTATATTTATGTATATAATGTGTCCGCGTTCAGAGTTTATCACTCACTTTGCTGTCTTGTCACTTTGTTCTTAACAATAAATAAAATACTTATTTAAAAAACTAGCATTGCCCGCGGCTCCGCCCGCGTTCAGATGACCAAAAACTAAATTCTTAGGTTGTACATATTAGTATATTCTTACGTTGCAGTTTTTGTATTTTTTCTCAGAAATGAGATATTTTCCCGCGGTAAAAAGTATCCTATATGTTAACCCGGATAACCAGCTACCACCATACCAAATTTTATCAAAATCCCTCCAGTGGTTTTTCTGTGATGCGGTAACAGACAGATAGTCAGACAGACAGACAGACAAAAATTCTAAAAACTATAGATTTGGCCTCTGTATCGATAATAATGTTTATTTCAATAAGATTTTCCAAAAAATATTTAATGTACAGATTCGGCTCAGTTATAATTTTATTATTATATATATATATATATATATATATATATATATATATATATATATATATATATATATATATATATATATATATATAGATAACGATAATAAAACATACCTATGTTAATACAGCGCTTGCTATAACCACGTCTAAACCACTACTGAATTATAAACAACAAATAAATCATTTAAAATATCCTCAAAGTTCATCACCCTTATATCAAAGTAGGACAAAAACACTGACAAGTGTAAAAATATTGCTTATATATAATATTGTTTTTAGTAATATGTACGTTTGTTTGTTTAATCGCTAATACTGTAGTGTTTGGTTATATATAAGTTCTAGTAGGAAGAAGGAAATGTCTCGAACGTATCCATTATCTAAGACGTCATTTTTGACGGCGATTTTTTTATTATTTTCACTTAATGTTTGAAATTATAGTTTAAAGCATTTTTTACTATATATTTTTAAGCAATTCAAGTTTTTTACACCATACTCAATAACCTTCCTTAATAAAGGAGACCAGGCCAAACTTCACCACACAGCAGAGTGGGTAAATGCAGCTTTACTTATCTACCGAAAAGAAGGTTTTCTTAAGTCTCAGACATGTAGTTTTAAATAAGAAAGTATTAGACGTGTAAGTTTATTGTTTCTATTACCGTACGTCGGATGGTAATCATGTTGTAAATGATTAGCACGTGACAATCTCAGAGGTGTGATACCAGAGATTTGAGCCCTTTTCACTTGTTTTCCAAGCGAGCATGTTACCACATGGCCACCATTGTCTTTACAGAAGAAACAATTATAAATAAAAAAAATAATTAGGTATCCTGAAATATATATAAAATGCATTTATTTATTTATCTGTTTCTATACATAAAGCTCTTCGCCATCCACTGCTAAATGAAAGCATCTCTCTAAGAGCACCAACTAGCTCTCTAGATCCTGAAAGGCCTATATTCTAGTGAAGATCATTTTTATTGAGTCGTCACAATGCACGGCGTCTTACACTTCACTTATCTAAACGAGGTGTTTAAACAAATTTACAATTTATAAAGATAAGAAAAATAAAATAATATAAAATTATACACCAGACATATTTTGTACACAGTATTACACAGATATATTTTGTACTAGCGACCTACCCTTCCTTTGCTCGGGTGCGTCCCTAGGTACGTTTCAATTTTTTTGAGCGAAACCCTAACTTTTTTCTAAAATAAAAGTATTCTTAGTTACTCCTTATAACATCAGCTATCTGCCAGTGAAAGTCCCGTCAAAATCCGTCCAGCCGTTTCGGAGATTAGCCGGAGCAAACAGACAGACAGACAAACAGTCAGACAGACAAACAGACAGAGAGACAGACAAAAATTTTTAAAATTGTGTTTTTCTAGTACCGTATATAATTTAATTCTATTCTTTTGTTTTGTTTTGTGTAGCCATTAAACTAATGGCTTATGCATTTAGTAAAAAACTGTTATTTTGACATTACAAATACTCGTAGGTACTTTAATTTTATTTATCTGTATAGAATATCTAGGGTATTTTAGGACAAAAGTCTCTGATATAGAAATAGATAAATTATAAAGCTAATATATTTTGTACTATTAAGTTGTAACCAGGTTTTAAGTAATCAGTTTCGTCCATTTTTGACAAATTCAGCTAAAAATATACGCGACGCATCAAGAGAAATGACAAAAAGAAATATTTTTTGTTACGTAGAAATACTCGTAAACGTCTTAGTAGGTATAATGAAAACGATTGAATGCGTATACATTTAACGCTTTACTGCACTTATCGTGTATAATGTTGGATAATTAGATGATATAATTCAATAAATCGCATGTCTATTTAATGATTTCGAATAAAAATGATAAATAAATTAGAATAAGAATTTGCTTGCTCCCTTTTTATATCCCAGGGGTTCATAGGATAGGTTGGGATAGGATACATGGCTAATCCACCCCCCAGTTCCTAACGTTAAAAAAAGGACACTTTGTAATTTGTATATATATAAAATGTGAACTGCCTCGGTGGTGTAGTGGCTAGCATGTACGGCTGTACACCCGGAGGTCCTGGGTTCGAGTCCTGGGTTGGGGCAAGTTTAGTTATTGAGTCTTTCTGTATAGTAAGCCTCAGTAACAGTCCGAAGTTGGGAAGTTGGCGGTGTTTCACCCCCGTGCATTGGAGTCGTTCGCCGTCGGTCCTGCGCCTTAACTCTCACTTATCGTGTCGAACAGTCGTCCCACCGGAATATGAGAGTGACAGGAATAGAGAGTGCAAGTTGTGTCTGCGCGTACACTTATGCACTATAATATCTCCTGCGCAGTCGCCTAGTCTTAATGAGATTGGCCGCCGTAGCCGGAATCGATCAGGAGAACATCAATAAAATGTACTGGAAAAAAGTGTCCTCTCCCACTTCTAAATTCATAAACTATCTTTAAAAAATTTAAAAAAAAAAACTTGTTAATGATTTTCCGTTGCTTAGTGAAGAAGGATAAATTAAATAATATTATCGAAAAATATAATATAAATATCGAAAAAAGAAAATTTTACAAGTGTCAAATATTCTAAAAAATTATAGTAAATCTAGAAAATTATTAATATTAGTGTATTAACTGTGCTGACGTGACGTGCTGACTTTAGCTCTATTTGAGAATTGGGTGTTGGATTCCTGCACATAGCTTTCTATAAAGTATTGCCAGATTTTACCATAACCATGTATAGACTTTTTCATGCGGAAATACAGTAATATAAAAACTTAAAAAAAAACGACTTCCAGGCACTAAACTGAAAAAAATAACTAAAAGGAGGTTTTCATTTAGAATAAATACCTAATCAGATATTTTCTAAGTCGATGCCACACGAAGCACGAACACAAAAACAACGAGCACAAACTCGTAGGTGGTCATTGAAGAATTCCACTATCCCCTAATGTGCAATGTACGTAATGTAATCAGTTTATAACCAAACTAGCGGCTCACCAAAAAACAAAAACAAATCTATCCCACGGGAACCGTACATTTTTCCGGGCTAAAAAGTAGCCTAAGGACTATTCCAGACTATAATCTATATCTGTGCCTTACATCCAGATCCGTTCTGCCGGTCAGGCGTGATCGAGTAAAAAACATCAAGCCATACAACTACACGTCCAAACTTTCACATTTGCAATTACATACAAAGATTCAAATCGAGAAATAACGCTTATAACTCGATAAGTGAAGCGATTTTAAACTATATTAAAACATTTACACATTATAATTATGATTTCTAATTCGTTATTCCATATTGAGCTGATATAATATGTTGGGACACGACACACAATATCATTTAATATATATGTATATATTATTTGGTGTATGATACCATAGTCAAAACAAATGTTATTTTTTGGTGGCTTTTTGTTACTTTTCGTCGGAGTAATACAAATTAGTACTGAAAGTTTGCTTGACCCATAAAAATTGTTTCTTTCTCTTAAACTGTACACGATAACCTAAAGTTTCGTGATTATGTAAAGAAATAATTCAACTTATCATTTTTAAGTAAATTCGAATAAAATATATGAGACTGAGGTTATCAAGTTGTTACTTCATAATAACACGATTGTGTATAGGTAATTTCAAATGTATCAACATATGTACACAGTTACAGTAAAACCTCTAACTTCGGTAAATCGCAAGAGTTCCAGTGATGAGATTTTCTTAAGATTTGCTAAGTCTTTCTGGTAAAAGTCCAAAATGATTGCATAAAAATATGTTCCTTTTACTTTTACTAAGTAAATTAGTTTTAAACATATAACTTGTTTATATTTTTGTAATCGCATTTTAAAAAACCTGCCATTAACATAATACCCCACTTGATTGATTCTGACGAAAAAAAAATATGTTTAGGTCCAAACTGGCGCCTAAGATCTGCCATTTTTATTTTTAGTGATATCTATATAACCTACTAGCATTGCCCGCGGCTCCGCCCGCGTTCAGATGATCAAAAACCAAATTCTTAGGTTTTACATATTAGTATACTCTTACATTGCAGTTTGTGAATTTTTTCTCAGAAATGAGATATTTTCCTGCGGTAAAAAGTATCCTATGTGTTAACCCGGTTAACCAGTTATCACCATACCAAATTTCATCAAAATCCCTCTAGTGGTTTTTCTGTGATGCGGTAACAGACAGACAAAAATTCTAAAAACCTTAGATTCGGTCTCTATATAGATAATAATGTTTATTTCATAAAGATTTTCCAATAAATATCTACTGTACAGATTCGGCTTAGTTACAATTTAATTATATGTATAGATGACACTCGCGTTATCAACGGGAACCCAACTATGTATGAATCATCAAAATCGGTTAAGCCGTTTAATAATCACTAGGGAACATAGGATTGGACATACGTACATACATACAGACGTACAGGTTAAATACATAACCCTATTGTGAGCTTCGCCGCAGTCTGTTAAAAATCAGGATCTTACATTACTTTAAATAGATCTCATAGAATGATTCAAGGTTGAATTTACTTAGCACCGTACATAAAATACAAATATATTTTTATTATACGAGTATGTCACATTGTATGTGTGATGCCAACCTTGAAATCAGGGCAAGTTATGTTGTTATATGAAGCCTTGACCGTAGTGCTGATGAATATCTGTGATTGCTATGATGTTCTCCTGACCGATTCCGGCCACGGCGGCCAATCTCATTGAGACTAGCCAACTGCGCAGGAGATATTATAGTGCACAAGTGTACGCGCAGACACAGGTGCACTCTCTACTCCTATCACTCCCATATTCCGGTGGGACGACCACTCAACACGACCGGTAAGAGTTAAGGCGCAGGACCGACGGATTTACGTGCTCTCCGAGGCACGGGGGTGAAACACCGCCTACTTCCCAACTCCGGGCTGTTACTGAGGCTTACTATACAGAAAGACTCGATAACTAAACTTGGCCCGACCCGGGACTCAATCCCAGGACCTCCGGGTGTACAGCCGTACATGCTAGCCACTACACCACCGAGGCAGTTAAATTTTAAGTTGATTGCTATAATATGTACCTATCGCTGCATATTCTAAATTACTTAATATCCCACGCCACGCTAAGTTTGTGTTTGTTTCGGCTTATCTATAGTGATTATCAATTTTGGTTACTTTAAAAAAAATTACATTCAATATTTGTGAACTAAATTACGAGTAAAGTATGTTGTCCTCTCTGAGAGCTCTATGAGGCGCCGTTCTATTGTCATCGCTCGAGCGATGACAATAAACGAACGCGACACGCGATAAGAAATCGTGTGTCCTGCATTGGAGCGATGCGATCACACTCGAAATCACGAAATGTTATTTCAAAAATATTATTTCGAAAAGAATGATCGCGCGACCATCAATAGAACATTCATTAAATATCAGTATGTTTGAACACACGGTAGCACGATCATTTTCGTCGGACGCACGTATCATCGCGCGAGTGATGGCACAAGGACGGCACCTGATAGTGGAGCACTTGTCTATTATAAACAAAAAACTACTTAGCTTCACCATAATTTCAATTTTCTTAGATTATAGACAATTTTGAGCTCTCTTCAAAAAGAAGGAGCCTACTTAATGACCTACTAAAGTATCTAGCTCCATTCATTCATTCAATCATTCTTGTTAGTTCTTATTCCAGAATATTAATTATTTATTATTATTACTATAATTACATTTATTGGGTGTGGTGCCGAGGTCGGCCCTAGCTACGTCGACCAGTTATGGTCCATTGTAGATCCCTTTAGAGTGAATTTAGAGTTCTCCGCTTAGTCCTGTTGACTCCAGGAACTTCCAGATTTTCTGAGCGGGGAGCATCTGTATCTCTTGCAGTTGCATAATATGCTGCCCTAGATAGATACTTCTGCGGTTCATGAGTGGTCCGCACGAGCAGAGGATGTGCATAACAGTTTCCTCTGTCTCATGACATAGTCTGCACATTGCGGTTCAGAATATGAAATTGTCGGTCTTATATTTTTAAGTATACCGTGAAACTACATAACAAAATAATATATTTATTTTGTTTCAGATACAATGGATCTACTCTGCTTTTTGATTCTACTAGGCTATTCATCATTAGTGCTTACTAAATTCATAGCATTCGATGATTCAAACAAAACGATGTTCCGAAGAGAGCACATAATTTTTTCCTCCAAACATAATATTACTAAATTATTGGTTCCTGCAGGCAATTCATATATCCACGAACGAATTTCAGATATACCATCAATATTCTTTACTATATCCGATCCAAAACTGGAAGGAGGGAGCTGTATTTATGTGTTAGAAGAATTGGCAGCATATGAAATTTTAGAGGGAGGTCGAGATTCTACATCAGATTATAGTACTGATATGGTGGTTTATTTTGGTGCAAAGGACGGTGTTTACAAATATGATCCAGATACGTTATCAGCGAAGAAATTTGGGAAATTTCGTGACGATATAATACAGATACAGAAAGCTACCAACGGCACTATTTATTATTTGACTTCAAACAATATTTTATATAAACTTGAAAACAACGGCACTTCTCGAAGCAAAGTGAAAGCAGTCACTTGCGCCACAGAATTCGTTTTGGATACGTCTGATATTATATATTTTATTTCATGTGATGATGGTTTACCTCGTATAGTTAAATCTGATGGAAATTTACTAACATATACACCAAGTGTTTCTGAAGATTTTAATGATGTTAAGCTTTTGAGACCTGCTTTTATTATGGAGAACTGTGTGCCGTTTTTGGGCGATAATAATTTGTACATGTTACATTCAAATGGTACGAGTGAGAAAAAAGATTTCACACTTAAAGAAGCTCCTACAGCTTACAGTATAGATACGGCATTGTACCTGGTGGCCGCATTAGATGGAAAAATATATGAATTTAACGTTATGGAAGTTATGTTAAAATCAATGTTCGGATTTTCTAATTTTCCCATTGATCTTACTAAAATTGTTATGTCCATCATAGATACAGCTAGAGATGGTTTTTATAAGGATTGGGGTTCAATACTCGGTTATCAATAAGAAGCAGCATATAAAGTATAACAAAAGCAAAGCATAATAACATCATAGTTAACTTATTTTCTTAAATACGATTGTTTTTTTAATCCATATAGGATCACACACTATTTTTTTTATTATTAAAAAGATGCAAGTATTTGATATTAAAGGAAAAATGTCAACTAGTCTGTCACTAATATGTAAACTAAATAAACTCTAAAATTGACATTTTAATAAAAATACTTATTTTTTTGGTTTATTATAACTGACAAAGGCTAAAGAAAAGAAATAATGTCTCCAGCCTCTGTGATTAAAGTGAAAGAGAGGTTTTCCGATTAATCGAAAACGGTGCAAATAAAAGTTAAAGAGCTTTATAAACTTGTTTGGCATTTTTTGAAAATTTTGGATCTTATATTGTTTAATGTATCTTAAAATAATTTCATACACAAAATTTTCTTTCAGAGGTCTTTTGTATAGACTAATAAAAAATATTGATTAATCATATAAAACTAATAAAAAAAGGAACTGTAAAATGTTTTAACCTCATTAAAAGCTTCCATTAACGAAGATTTGAATTCTCTTAAGATTCATTGTGTTCATAACAAATATCTTAAATAAAAATCTAGTCTTATGTTAATTAATAAATAAATAAAACAATCAACAACGTTTAGTAAATTTTATTTATCGATAACATTTTGTATTTATTTTAATGGCGATGGGTATTGACTCTTTTTTTAGATAGAGTACGAATATTGTCAGCTTTGTCACTAAGGTAATTGTTTAGCTCTTCCAAAACGGATCCAAGAATTAATTCCATAATATTAAATTCATAAATTTTCTTATCGTATGCGTAGTATTGTATCAGTGCTGCTTCTGGTGCGTAAGCAGTCGGTAAGGCTTTAGGTTTAAATTCAAATCCAATGCTTTCACTTGTTCCATTGGGGTATAGGGCGTACGTGATTGTATCTTGCACTAAAAGTACACCATCGTCCATGATGAATGGTGGTCTTACTAAGTCCACACTTGATGGATTTTCAGGAAGTCCCTGTATTTTTTTTACACCATTACTTGTACGTACATACGGTATCTTATCGTCGGACAAGAAGAAAAGATTATCAGAATAGTCTACAGCAATTTGTTTTGCGTTCACAATATTGTCTAGCTTCTCTTTCTTCGTTCCACTTTCAGAAACTTTGTATACAATATAGTCTTCAGTTAAAATGTAGATAACATCACCAGTTTTCTCTTTGGCAATAGCTATGATACTATCATCGACTGTACCGTATTTTTTAGCTTTATTATGTTTTTGATCGTATACGTAGATACCGTCTGAGGCTCCGAAGAAAACTAATTTGCTGTCGTCACCAGAAGCAGCCATATCTCTGCCATTATCTAGCAATTTCTTTGCTTTTCCTTGGTATAGTGAGTATAAGCCTTTATAATTAAGATCACCATTATTGTTCACATCTGCTTCTACAAAGAATACATAGAAATCCGTTTCTTCACTTGAGGATGATGATGAGGACGAGTCATCTTCGTCGAAATTGAGTGAGTTTAAGGGTAAAAGTAATTTGACGATGTCATGCTTTCCTTTGTACTTGATAAAATCCTTCATATAGAAATCCTTAGTAACAATTAATCTATCATCATTTGGGTTAAAACTGGGAGCGGCGTGGCAGAGACCAGCAAGCAAAATAACTAAGAAACTCGTTAAAGTCTTCATTCTGGCTTCTGAAAATAAAGAAAAATAATTCTATAGCTATACTTCTCCATAGATGCTGTTGCACATTGAATCAGTTTAGTTGTTAATGCGTGCATCTTTCTAAAAGATCTGGGTTGATTTTGAAAAACTTATCATATTATGCTATACTTTTTTAATATTTACTTATTTCATTTCTTATTTCAAAATAAAAAAAACATTTAAGTGCAAAGCGAGTTTCACGGTTGTATTGATAGTTATATTTCCAGGGGAACCTAGTAATGGACAACTATTACGTTCAGACATATATTTTTGTTAAGTAAATAATCAAAAGTCAAGTCAAATGTTACTGATGATAAGAAATAAAGATAACAAGTAACTGGCTAATATTAGGTATATGATAGTGATAATATATAAAATATTAATAATTTATTCTATTTAAAGTATGAGCGATCTTTTCGCTATTATAAAAAAATATATATAAATTGTTCCGGGGTTAAGTTGTCCATTTATTTTATACAAACAAAAACATATTTATCCCACGGGAACCGTACATTTTTCCGGGATAAAAAGTAACATATTTATTGTAAAGTTTCATTAAAATCCAATGAGCAGTTTTTGTGTACCAGCTATAAGTTACTATGGTTTCTTAACTATCCCACGGGAACTGTTTAATTTTCCGGGATGAAAAGCATCTAAAATGTTGACCGGGGATATAATGTACCACCATGCAAAATTTCATTTAGATCGGTCCAACAGTTTCGGAGATTAGCCCGTACAAACGTTATATGTATAGACTAGCGACTCGCCCTCGCTTCCCTCGGGTTCGTCTCTAGGTACGTTTCAACGGTTAGTATGGAATAGATTAGTCTATCTATACATTTAATAAAATTGTAACTGTCGAATCTGTATATTAAATATTTTTTGGAAAATCTTATTGAAATAGTCATTATTATCGATACAGAAGCCGAATTTATAGTTTTAAGAATTTTTGTCTGTTTGTCTGGGAACCCATCACGTGAAAACCACTGAATAGATGAAATATATGATGAAACTTGGTATGATGATACATTGTTACATGATATAAATGCGGGATGATGTACTACACATTAGGGTTTATCTATATAACCTATTGTATTATTTATCCTTATTATTTTTTCATATACCCGGGTATTTGCAATTTTTGCAGAAAAAGAGTCAATTTTCTTATAATTATGTTTTATTTTATTACGAAAGAGTGAAGTATGTCAATAAGTCTCGTTAACTTAATAGTACAATCAAAATCTAATTAAAAACTTAAATGACTTTTTAATTTTTATCTACATGTTTCCATAAGACACTTGTTCAGAAAAGCCTTTATAGGATAATTTTTTGGGCATATTGAGCATTGTACTCATTTTTTATTCTGTATTTTTTTTTTAACATTTCTATACTCCAGAAACAGGTCTATCTATTTTGTCTACGTAAAGAAAACCATCGTTTAGTAAAATTTTGTAGGTTATCCACTAGATTCAATTTTTTTATTATTTTTATCAATTTTTGTATTAATATTATTTAATTCAATTATTCATCGTTCTCCGAACAATATTAGGATTGCCAACCGAATATTTTCTACACTCCTACGAAAATAATAGAAATAAAACTTTTTAATCAAACTACAACGAAATAAAAACAAAACACAGCAACATAACCAAACCTCAAATTTACTGGATTTTTTTTTCATATTTTACTTAATAATAAATATACTAAATATTCAACGAACAAACTTGACATTTGCTTAATTATATAATGAATTTAAAGTTTATTTTATAGTTTTACACATTAGTATATAAATGAAAAAATGAATATTTGAATATATATCTTCGATGATATTGATTTTATATAAATAAATTACATTTCAATGAAAAAAGGGACATAGGTATTTTCAATATTTAAACAATCATTAAAATAAAAAATAACATATAAATAATAAAAAAAAAATGTTTATTTAATTTATTTTGAAAATATTTTTTAAAGATTAATAAACAAAAATTAAAAAGTGCTTTCAATATTCATGAATAATATTTTCAATATTGAACAGCAGCAGAAACCAAAAACGTACTAAGTGAATTTTTGAGGAATAAATTAAAAATTATGATCCAACTTACCCGTCGACGAAATATTGCAGAATGATGGATATGACAAGTTAGTTTACATTATATACATACCTATTGATATTATTACTCTTATCATTATCGTTAATGGATTCTTCAACGCTCAAAACATGTTAAATAATTACTTATTTCTATTCCGTGAAGTAGATGTTTGGTCATTAGCATTAAAACAGTAGTTTTATTTGGAATTATAGAATCTTCATCTTGGTTGGAAATAAATCCCAATTTGATTGAATAACTTTTGGTACACTGGTGTACCTGAGTATGATAAGTTTGACTGATTTGCTTTAAGATTGATGAGAATATTTTTTGTTTCGCTCAAGTCCCTTTGTCGTCCCTTAATTATTTAGTGACTTTGAGAATATTCATATTAATAAAGTAGTGGTAGTAGTAGGTAAGTAGTAGGTAGCCCAGTGGTAACGCGCTCGCTTGGGAAACTGAATGAAGCACGTTCATTTCCCGGGTCTCGCGCCTCTGATATTTTCATGCGCGAATCATTTCCAACATGATTATCACTTGTCTTAGCGGTGAAGGAAAACATCGAGAGGAAACCTGCATGTCTGAGAGAACCTAGCAAGTTTTCGTAAGACATGTGAAGTCCACCAACCCGCACTTAGCCAGCGTGGCGGACTATGTCCTGGTTCCCCTCGTGGTGAAGGGAGGCCCGTGCCCAGCGGTGGGAGGTTAAAAAAAAGATGTTTGGTTAATAAAGCATTACAAATATGGTTTTGTCAAAAGAAGAACGACGGTGATGACGTGTGGTACGAGCCAACAAGTAAAGGACGTTGACTTAAAATTACACTAACTTGACTAACTCATAAGGGATATAGAATAAAGATATACCTATATGTGTAGATAAAATCCGCCCTTATCTAATAAAGGTAACTAGCGAGCTAGTGAGTCATCTCTTTTTTCTCGAGAACTGATGTCTATTTTTTTAGGAATAATCCCCCAGGATTTCAGAGGCATTAAGGAATTATTATTATAATAGCAAAAGTGTTTTGACAATAATAGTAAATACTTTAATTGCGTGAATATTTCATTTCGTGAATATTCAGACATCTTGAAAACAAGCGACTCACCCTCGCTCCGCTCTGGTTTGTCCCTAGATGAATCTTTAAATTGACGTACTTTTTTTATTTATAAGCCGATTGAAATAAAACAAATACTATATGTTAAGTGAAGCTTACCACATTTATTGTATTAGTGAAAACCGCATCCAAATTGGTTAAGCCATCTGTATATTCCATGTACAGACAGCGATCACTTACACTTTTATTATATGTATAGAAGAAAAACAAATATTAGGCCTGATGTTGTTCTTTATTATGTTTTTCTAAAATATATAATCAAAATAAACTAATTATGATGGAGGGACTGTGATGTGACGTGTAGCATTGAAGATATTGGCTTTTATTTTTTTTCTAAGAAACGGTTATGAGACATACACGAACGGTAATTGATATCTAATTATGGGAAAGAGATTCCTTATAATGGTGATTATAATAATAAAATGTATAGCATTAAAGTACTTTTATCAGAATTTTATTCATTAACAATAAAGGAACTGTGGTTTGTAATTAATAATAAAGCGCTTGTAATTAATAAAAACAAATAATAAAATTGGCCTTTAGAGCTCGTTTATATAGACTATAATATGAATTCTTAAGATTCATTGTGTTCACAATAAATATCTTATCTAGCCTTATGTTAATAAATAAATAAAAATTAAAACGTTTAGTAAATTTTATTTATCGATAACATTATTTTAATTGCCGATATTAAATTTTGATTTTGTAGATAGTGTACGAATATTGTCAGCTTTGTCACTGAGGTAATTGTTTAGCTCTTTCAAAAGGCTGGAGAGAAGCAATGCCAAAATATTAAATTCATAAATTTTTTTATCGTATGCGTAGTATTGTATCAGTGTTGCTTCTGGTGAGTAAGCGGTGGGTTTTGCGTTGGGTTCAAAGTCAAATCCAATTCTTTCACTTGTTCCATTAGCGTATAGGGCGTACGTGATTGTGTCTTGCACTAATAGTACACCATCATCCATGATGAATAGTGGTCTTACTAAGTCCACACTTGATGGATTTTCAGGAACTCCCTCTATTTTTTTTACACTTTCACTTGTAAGTACATACGGAATCTTATCGTCGGACAAGAAGAAAAGATGATCAGAATAGTCTACAGCAATTTGTTTTGCGTTCACAATATTGTCTAGCTTCTCTTTCTTCGTTCCACTTTCAGAAACTTTGTATACAATATAGTCTTCAGTTAAAATGTAGATAACATCACCAGTTTTCTCTTTGGCAATAGCTATGATACTATCATCGACAGTACCGTATTTTTTAGCTTTATTATGTTTTTGATCGTATACGTAGATACCGTCTGAGGCTCCGAAGAAAACTAATTTGCTGTCGTCACCAGAAGCAGCCATATCTCTGCCATTATCTAGCAATTTCTTTGCTTTTCCTTGGAATAGTGAGTATAAGCCTTTATAATTAAGATCACCATTATTATTCACATCAGCTTCTACAAAGAATACATAGAAATTCGTTTCTTCACTTGAGGATGATGATGAGGACGAATCCTCTTTGTCAAAATTTAGTGAGTTTACAGGTAGTAGCAATTTAACAATGTCATATTTCCCTTTGTACTTGATAAAATCTTTTATATAGAAATCATTAGTAACAATTAATCTATCGTCATTTAGGTTAAAGCTGGGAGCGGCGTGGCAGAGACCAGAAAGCAAAATAACTAAGAAACTCGTTAAAGTCTTCATTCTGGTTTCTGAAAATAAAGAATAATAAATGTTTTAGTTTTAGATTAAATATATTTTTTAAAGTTTTGTTTAATAATATTCTCTTTTAAGATCTCACTGCTGGCTGGGAAGATCCCGCTTAATGCACTTAAGGAAATAGTCTGCTACGCTGGCCAAATTCATGACATCTTGATGAAAACGTAACATGATACAAATGCGGGTTGGCTTACTATGCACATATTATGAAAATAATTTAGGTTTTCTCAGACGATGCAGGTTTCCTCGTGATTTTTTTTTATCGTAAAAGTAGTAATATTGAAAATGAGATTCGCACATGAAAATCTCAGAAGTGCAAGATCCAGGGTGAACCCACTCCACTTTGTAAACTCAGTGAGCGTGTTATTAATGAGTTAGGAGAAGAATTACATAGAAATAGAAACTATAAATAAACGTGTAAATTTTTTTCAAGTTTAAAAATTTAAATCACAAATCATCATCGGTGAAATCTGAACTGCTTATAAAGAAATCCTTTCGTTTGATAGACTTTTACCATAAATATGATAGGGTGATTATGAAAATCGATTTACAATTGGCGAATATATCGAATGATATACATTATACACACAAAAAAGTATATTCGACTGAGTATCTCTTGCGTTTTTTAATCGATTAAATCACATAGGTACGTCTGTTACTTGATTTGTCTCTTTTTCAACAGATTGATCGATTTTTTTTTCATATTTTACTTAAAAATAAATTTAGTACATTCTATGGATATTTGTTTAATTATACATACAAGTACGTATTTAAAGTTTATACTTCAGGTTTAATACTTCTCCACTCTTTACCACAGAAACAAAAAATGAATATTTTAATTTATATCCTTGATGATATTATTTTTAAATAAATAAATTATATTTTGCAAATAAGGGGCGTAGTTATAAATTTTAAAATTTAAATTAATATTAAACTAAATAATAACTGACAATAAATAAATAATTAATATATAAACGTTTATTTAATTTATTTATTTTAAAAATGAAGATTAATAAAAAATATTCAATATCCATGAATAATTTTTTAAATATGAAATAACAGCCGAAAGCAAAAACGTCCTAACTGCATTTTGAAAGAATAAAATAGAATTTATGACTTACTCGTCGACGAAATATTGCAGAATGATGGATATGATAGCTTAGTTTACATTATATACTCGTACCTATTATAATCAAAATAAGGGTCGATATAAACAAAATATGTTTAATACCGATAGGGCTGGTACAAATCTGTAGTAAAATTTAAGTGGATTGTATATATCTATATATATTATTATATATAGATCAAACGGTGCGGGTAGCGGGAATAGAAAGCACACCTACCTTGCTGGAGCAGCATCAGGTCCTTAGGTTTAACGTCGACGATGATGACAGCAGCGGTTAGATGCTGATGGTAGTGGTAATACACATGGGGGTACACATCACAAAACACCCGAATAATGTTCCATGCAAATTATAGCAGACGTGCGCGTTTACATATCGTGACTCAAGTGGTTAATTACGAACTGTTCATTAGCGTATATTAAAATTAAAGGTGTGTATAAAAGGAAGAAAGCGGGTGGGAAATGAAAATTATAAAGATAAAATATTGGCGGAAATAATCGTCAATGGATTCTTTGAAGCTCAAAATAATTATTTACTTATATTCCGTGAAATAGATACATGGTAAATAACGAAATTAGTTTTTTTTTTCGGAATTAAAGTCGCATGTGTTTTTATTGCAGATTGTACATCTTGATTGGAAATTAATTCCAACAGTACATCTGAGTACTTAAAGTTTGACTGATTTGCTTTAATATGAGATTAATGAGAATATTTTTCGGTTCGCTTATGTGCCTTTATCATCACTTAATTATTTAGAGTGGTGTTAGGAATGTCTAAGGCAGAATGTTCTGGTGAAAGCAATACAAACATGGTTTTTTCAGAAGACCGGTAACAGCCCCATATTTGATGATGTCGGAATTTTTGGTACGAGCCGACAAGTAAAGGACGGTCTCTGACGATTAGACTGAGTAAATTGACTAACACACAAGGGATGTAGGATGGAGATATTTATGTGCGAATAATAGGCCCTTATTTAATAAAAATAACTACTGAGCTTGTGAGTTCTCTCTTGTTCTCGTCTTGAAAATATTGATACATACTTCGACTGGTAATTCTGAGTCTTACTTGCTTAGTCTCAACTGATGTCTATTTTTTTAGGAATTCAATATTTTTTACAGGGGGCGGAGGAGGAAAATGGAAAAAGTGTTTCGAAAATAATCTATACTAATATTATAAAGAGGTAAAGTTTGTGAGTTTGTGACGTTGTACGTTTGTGACGTTGTAGGGGGTAATTTCTGAATCTACTGAATCGATTTAGATGGAATTTGGTAAGAAGATAGCCCTGGCAAGGGCATAGGATACTTTTTATCCCGGAAATCATCCCTTGGGGATGTGAAAATGGAGATGAAACTTTGCATAAGGAATCAAGCTAGGGACGAACCCGAGCGAACCGAGGGCGAGTCGCTAGTAGTCAATAATTTGATTAACTACTATTCGTAAAAAAATGATTTATATTTTTTTTAAGAGACAAATATATATTATTTTGATTTGTAATTTTGTTAAGCCAATTTTATGGACAAGGACCTCCCTAATACGTATTTATAAGTATAAAAGTTAGCTATTGATATTGTATATAATATTATACTAGAGGTTTGTTCTATTTGTCACACTAAATATCATTGAAATCAGTCTAGATTTTACACCATGTATGAGTAACAAACATACACACAAGCACACATACTCCCAAAAAAGCTGTCTAGGTTATTAGTTGTTTGTTAGAATGCGCTTATCTCTGAAAAATATTGTTGCCGTTTATTGAGGAAGGTTATATAGGTTATCTATAATCATCATACTATGGGTTATTATTCTTAGGTAAAGTAAGTAGGGAAATTTCCACATTAAAGAAGAGAGAGAAGAATTTTAAGGTGAAATTATCAATGTATAATAATATATTTTTTCAGCAAAACCGTATAGATAATACTTTGAAATTTTTGGTAAGCCTATTTAAAGTATTATTATTTTTCGAGTATTATATTTGGAGGAGAGCAGTTAGTGAATAAATATAATCACAAGCGGAGGCTCTTTTTTTACAGTACCCTGCCTGTTCACGGCCGGCAGAGTCCCCATGATGGGTCCTCAGGATGGAAAAAAATCTGGCCGTCCACGCAATGTTCGTACGAAAAAGGCGATCAAAGCAGTAAGGGAAAGAATTCGAAGAAATCCTGTCCGAAAGCAAAAGATTTTATCTCGGGAGATGAAGATAGCACCTAGAACCATGTCGCGTATTTTAAAAGTGACTTAAGACTTGCAGCCTATAATAGACGCACTGGTCATTTCTTAACTGGTAATTTAAAAAAGAATAGGGTGGTAAAATCAAAACAACTACTTAAGCGGTACGCAAAGGAAGGTCACACAAAAATTTTGTTTACGGATGAGAAAATTTTTACAATTGAGCAATATTTTAACAAACAAATTGACCGTATTTATGCTCAAAGCTTTAAGGAAGCTTCCCTATTAGTCAACAGAGTATAACGTGGGCATTATCTGACTTCAGTAATGGTTTGGCGGGGTGTTAGCTATGAAGGAGTGACCGAGCCATATTTTTGTGAAAAAGGTATCAAAATATACAGCACAAGTGTATCAAGATACCATTCTTGAGAAGGTAGTTAAGCCCCTTAACAACACCAAGAATCGAGAATGGTCCTTTCAGCAAGACTCGGCGCCGGTTCATAAAGCTCAATTCACGCAATCTTGGTTAGAAACCCACAATCCGGTCTTCATTAGAGCTGAAGACTGGCCGTCATCTAGTTCCGATATTAATCCGCTGGATTATGATTTATGGTCAGTTTTAGAGAGTATGGCGTGTTCTAAACGCCATGATAATTTGGAGTCCCTAAAACAATCGATAAAATTGGCAGTGATAAATTTTCCCATAGAAAGAGTGCATGCTTTCCATTGATAACTGGCCTCAACGTTTAAAGGACTGTATTGCAGCCAATGGACACCACTTCGAATAAGCTTTATATATTTTTAATGGTTTTATATTAATGTATTAAACTAACACAATGTAATAGTAATAAATGTTATGTGCAATAGAAAAAAATGTTTTTTTTTTCTTTGTAACAATATTTATGGCAAGACTATGCCGTATATCATTTATTTAAAGTAAGTAGAAAGGTACCTGAACTTACATTAAGAATATTTGAGATGAATTTATAAAAATAATATACTTTTTCAGCAAAACCGTATAGATTCGTTCTGATAACTCATTCTATTATTTTTTTAATGGTAAGAAGTGCTTGGAAAGTCTATAACAGTAAATATTTAAATAAATGTAGTTTATATATAATACAGAGTAGTAGTAGAGTTATTTAATAATGCTACCTCTCATTAATATGTGTTTGCTAAAACCATTTTGGAAATAACAAGATAGCAGAAAAGGGCTTGAGTCTCACAAAAAGTTGTGATTTGTGTGACACCTAGCCAACGACTACAAACTTTTGTCCCTATTAATAGCGACAGCTATTTTATAATTCAAGTTTATTTACATAAAAAAATGAAAAGCAAATATCCAACTTAAAGTAAAAATTTATTTGTAAAATCAAATGCTCACAATATATTATAATATAAAATTCGTATATTCACATTCAATTTAAGGCAACGTCATGGATTTGATAGTTTTAGTTTAAAACAATAACATAAATTGGTAAAAATGTCAAGTGTCAGCCATTTTACACCTTGAGATTTTTACATTGGTCCACAGTTTCTAAATAAAATGAAATTATTTTTTTGAGAAAACCGATGATTTGGGCAATTATTATAATCATCGCATCTCCCAAAATTGTAAAATTATAATGAATTAATGATATTTTTTAATGATTAGTTATTTTCATTCAAATAACCTAAGCTTAATAAAATGTAACATAAGGCAGTATTATTTGAAAATTAGTATATTGAAGAAATTACTTATATAACAATCAGGTGAAAAATTATTCACACATACGTTTTGGCACGAATTATTTTTACTAATAAAAGAATTAAAATGTGTTGTGCTATAAAAATATACTTATACGTATATTTATGTGTAAATGATTTCAAAAATAGTAAAACTACACAAAAAGTGTATTTTAGTACTTATACGTTTTTGCTTTCGTCTGTTTGGTGTTTAAAAAATGAACTTTTTAACACAAATTTTATCATTCCAAATTCAAAACAAACATTTAAAGCGTATAAGTAATTGCAATAAATGAATCAGCAAAAAGCATGTCAAGAAAATTATTAAAATAAAATAAATTGAAAAAAAAAATTTTTTTTGAGTTGAGTATAAAAATAAACAAAAAAAGCAAATAAAAACATATATATCTGTTTATTAATATTATAGTTTTAATTTAATTTAATATTCGAAGCGATTCGTGAAGATTATTAAAAATTTAAAATCTGTTAATCCCAAAATCTCGCTGATTCATTTTTTGAACTTAAAAATAGTAAACCTTAAAATACTAAGGAATAAGGAACCTTACTTTAAACAATTATTGCCGTTTTACTTAAACATTGTACATTCAACTAAAATATTAACAAAAGTTTACAACAACGAAATTTTGAAAAACAAAAAAAAACCTTTATTGCAAAATAGGCAAATGGAAAAAATAACAATGTTTATTAGAAAATTAATATAAGATCTCCTACTTTGAATGGACGAGATTAAGAAACTCTTCCCTGGTCTTAGGATCGTCGCGGAATACTCCTAACATTGTGGAAGTAACAGTCTTGCTGTTTATTTTCTGGACTCCTCTCATCACCATACACATGTGTCTGAAACATTATTATAAATATTTAATCTATATGTCTGTGTTTTTGAAAAAAAAACCGAAAAATAATAGTTTAAGTAGACTTTAACATACTAAGTGTATTTCTAATATCATTTTCATTGACTTTTGTTTGGAAGTTAATGAAAAATGTCAAATTAATAGTTTTTACTTTTTAATTTTTATACTTTATATACATACGAGTATTAAATCGAAAGAATTTATTCCTCTGTTAAGGAAGGGCATAGTTTGAGGCGCTTGTTTGATTTAAATGTAATTTTTTTTATTGAAATTGAATTTTGAGGAATGCGTTATTATGTGGATTTTCGTGGTTGAGCACTAATATATGTATGTATGTATAGCGACATGTGTTTGTACGGTATAAATGTATCTATATTCTCGATTTTGCCATAAGTGCATTTAAGTATAGTGAAAGAAATTCAACGGAATTTCTTTAAAGAATTAAGGGATATATAAGAATTAGTCGTTAATTTACAATTTTTGAGTAGAAAATTTGTATTATACAAATTAAATTACATTAATTTGTATTTTATTTAGCGTATTTATTGTTTTTTTCTTTATTATAATAAAATCCGTTCTCTATTTTAATGTATTAACAGTTACTTATCACGTCAATATTTTTATTCTACTAATATTTGTATTAGTTAAAAAAGATTTTGAATTCAATTCTGATCATCAAAACGAGGGACTACACGAAGAGGAAACGTCTGATAGTTGACGAAGTGAAATCAATATACTTTCCATATTTCGTAACAAAATGTTAATAGCCAAACCATCATTATTTTTGAAATATTTTTCAACAATGAAAACGCATGTTTTTTGGTAGAGTGTTCTATTTTTACCAACCATATATTCTCAGCTATCACTGTTCTTTTTTTTGCTTGCCAACACTTGTCGTGCAAATGGCGCCCAATTCAAATCTTGTTTGAATTTTGGGACAACGTTTACTATTTATCATTTCCCTGCCCATTTCCCAAATTACTTGGGGTCGGCGCATTACGTCCATAGTGCTTATTGGTTTTGCCAGAAAAATTCCGACCCGACGTCAACCCTCTTTTGGAATGCTATTTTTGTTCTTTTGGAATGCTTTTTTTGTTCGTTCGCCTTCGAGCAAGGGACTTATGGTGCTTAGTCCTTAGATCCATTGGTCGTCTTCTACGACACCCACAACCACATAGCCCTATTCTAAACCGAGTGCTACAGGCTATTGTGACTGACTAACCTTTATTATTGCAAAACTGTATATACCTTCATGTTTTGTTGTACGACACTATATATATATATATATATATATATATATATATATATATATATATATATATATAGATGTATATACATACATATTATAAATATAAACACAAAGGACTGGAGTACAAGTATTCGTGCTCATCATACAAATAAATGCCCCCAGCGGGACTCGAACCCGCGACCGCTGGCACAGCAAGCAGGGTTACTACTTACTACAAACTGAGCCATACGTGTCGTCAATATCATTCCTAAGTCTGAGTAATATATACTTACACTCCCTCAATGACTACAGCAACTCCCGCGGGTCTGACCGCCTGAGTGACGGCCACGGCTATCTGTTTTGTTAAACGCTCCTGTACTTGAAGGCGACGGGAGTAGATTTCTACGATTCTGTAAAATATTATTTTTTGTTAATAGCTTTTTTTTTGTAAAAGTTATTCTTATTTTTTTTGTTTTATTTTCTGAACATTTTTGTTTTTTATTAAATGTTTTTTTCGTTTTTTTAAGCCTTGGTTAATAATAAATGTAGTAATGAAATATGATTGCTTTTTTATCTAAAATGTATATATAATAAAAAATTACAGGATAGTAAATATAAAGTTTTATATTTTTTTTTATTTTAAAAATGATCAATGTTAATTAAACCTTGTCCATAAGGAATAAAAAAGGGGGAAAATTGACTGTCATTGGGTATTTCCCGCGCTTTTGTACTTGTTGTGGTGTAACGTAAAAAATACGTATAAAAGATTGATTATGATATATACATAATATAAGTATTTAAATATCTATATAAGTATATAAAAAAAAACAAATAAGAAAGAAATAAAAAAAAATAAAGTTCTCACCGAGCCAATTTGCTAAGTCCCAGGATTTTTCCTTGTGGTAAGTATCCGATAGACACTTTCCCATAGAAAGGTACAAGATGGTGCTCGCACATAGAGAACATTTCTATATCTTTTACTACCACCATTTCATCAGTGTCTTCATCAAATATCGCATTGTTTAGGACCTCTAAAAATGTTAAATAAAATGTTAAATGCATGTACTTTGGAATTTTTCTAAGCTTTCATGCATTGACTATTGAATATTTTTTATGATATATTAGTATAAATATAAATAAATAAATATTTTGGGACATTAACACACATCACCATCTAGTTCTATGGTAAGCTACGAGGCTTGTGTTATGGATACCAGATATTTGATACACTAAACATATATAATTTTAAATACATATATATTATAAATATAAACACCCATGACTGGAGTACAAGCATTCGTGCTCATCACACAAATGAATGCCACTAGCGGGACTCGAACCCACGACCGCTGGCACAGCAAGTAAGGTCACTACAAAGTGAGCCATACGTGTCGTCAATTAGTATAAAGTTCGCCACTTTTTAGAAAAAGTTATTACTACCAGTAACTCATGTGTATGCCCAGGTTATATCTGTGTACTAAATTTAATCAAAATCCGTCCAGTCGTTTCAGGGTAAAGAAGTAACAACAACACATACAAACTTACTCATTTATGTATATATAATAGTACTCCGATTATAAATATTAGGCTATATAATTTATATACGTCTAATTGAATATAGATTAATTTCATTTAATTAGCGGAGCCCTTATCCCTTGTATACTTACCCTGTTAGTTCGACTCGCGCCTAGCCGATTTAATAAGATTCAATATAATATATATTTAAAAAAAATATATATAAAAGGAATGACTGAAAATCTTCTACTTGTAAGTAAGAAACTGTTTCACGTTATTTAAATAGATCTCTTGACCTATATGGCGTTTAAAGTGAGACGTATTTTATAACTAAAGTGTTTAAATATATAACATCGTACACTGAAAATCATTTAGCACAATCAACCATGCTGAATATTGCGGGTTCGATTTCTGATGGTACACTTATTACTATATTTTTTATATTATATGTAATATTTTATTATAAATATTTTAGTATTTATTAACTAAGGTCTCGCTCGCGGCTTTTGCTTCTTAAGAAAAGTAACTTTTGAAGCTCTCATCTCTATCTACAATTTTTTTACATACATAGGTAAATTCTATTCATATATGTATGTTTTCCTCAAATTTTCATTATGATTTTCATTGAATTTCGACCATTAGGCGAAAGGGCCACTAATGAAAATAACTATTAATCAATTGTTTATGAATGTAACCTTTAGAGGCATAATAAAAAAGACAATAATTTTGAAAATAATATTAAATTACCCTCTAAACTCTGGTCGTATCCTTTGGTAAAGAATAACATGGCTTTGGCGGCGCGTTCTGGAGTCTTTAAAAGTCCTTGTCTCTCAGGATCTTCGCCTAAGCCTAGAAATTGAAAAAATATATTAACACAAATCAAGATATGATAATGATGTGAATAAAAATATTGCTATCAAGGATATTGTGGGTTTATTTTATATAATTTGTGAAAAAAGGTCAAAATTTTCAATAATCTGTTCTAATATTATAAAGAGGAAAAATTTGTTTTTTTTTTGTTTGTTTATATCGAATAAGCACCGAAACTACTGAACTGATTTAGATGAAATTTGGTAAGAAGATAGTTTGAGATCCTGGGAAGGACATAAGATAGTTTTTACCCCGGAAATCACCCCTTAACGACATGAAAGTTTATATGGGGAAGCAACCTAGGGACAAATCCGAGAGAAGCGAGGGCGAATCACTAGTATATATATGTATATATATATATATATATATATATATATATATATATATATATATATATATATATATATATATATATATTCATGACGGCACAGCCTAATATATATTTAGCTCGACCCCAAACCCATAGAAAGTATAAATAACTAGATCACTAAGAAAGGATTTTTAGAAATAAACCCCTTAAGCGGTGAAAAGGGTTTAGAAGTTCGCATGAAAATCCATTTCTGATTTTCTAACGTGATTCAACAAGAGGACCGGTTATCGGAGTGACATTGCGTCAATGTTTTTGTAGGCATTTCTTTGTTATTGAATGTAAGAAAAATCTATATAGCAACAGTTACAGAACCTGAGGTTTAATTTACCACTAGTTATTGATTAACTTTTTGTTCTTGGCTAATATCCCGTTTGATAGAATAGAGCTTATATTAGGTACTATTGAAATCCCAAATTAATTAGTATTGCTTTGTTGTTACAATATCAATAATATTTTCGTATTTTATGATAAAAATACTCATATAATAAGCAAATATATTTTTCTAATAATCTAAAAATAAAGCTATATTGGAGATCGCAGGCTCAATTCCTCTGTAGTCGTCCTGCTCTACCTTCGTCTATACCTATGCGATGATGGATTATTAAATCTTAGGTTCGAATCCTGGGCAGGGTCCAGACTATTCAGACCCAGATTCAGCATATACATACATGTGTATTTATGCACAAACCATATCACTATCTCTTTCGTATATTAATCTTTGTGACATCATATTTGTAACGTAACTGAAATGAAAATTTGGCCAGGATTCGTTATAGAAGGTTTTAGTTACCTGTTAGTAGTAGTCTGTATGAGTTAGCCATGTCAGGGAGCAACGCCTCTCTGGTTGGTGGTCTGTGGTCCAACTCCAAGTCATGGTGGAATGTACAGTTTTCATGGCCTGTGGACAAAAAAATATATATGTTAATAAACAAATTAAAACAAATATTTTTATACAATTAGTATATAGCACCATGATATAGGCACACATATATCGATTGAAATATTTCTTTCAATCAAAGGATAAAATGGTCAATCCTTGACCCAAATGTGTTTATTATAAAGACGAGAGATAGAGAGTGTTACTTATTTAAACTTATAATGTAAGGAAAATAATCTATAGAATAATAAAAATTAAATGCTGTTAGTTGGTAAGCGTTCACTCGAGAACCGCTAAACTGACTTGGCTATTTTTTTATATACTCGTTAGTGTTTGAATAAGGATTTTAGAAAAAAAAAAACGGATTTGCCCGAAAATATAGGAAATTCACAAACATATCTATATATAAATAGATAAAGACAAAATAGTTTAGTGTCCTTTTCTCCTCTGTTTGTCAACCGATTTTTTATGCTAAGTAGCTATGGACGAGAATTTAATTTTTTTTTTAATTTTAAAGACTACTAAAGTGATTTTTTTTCATTAAAACGTAGTTAAGATTCGAATTCCAGCTACAAGGCAAAAACTATATAAAATAAATATATTTAAATTGGCCCAGGACAGCCTGTCTATAATAACTATTATAGAGCATAATTTGAAAATAAATATATTTATGTATAAACTAGATACGTAACGATACTATAATAAATATTCCATATTTTTTGTATCTACACGTAAGTATAATTTGTTCGCTAAAACACCTTTTTATTCTCAAGGTGACAGAATGGATGAAAATATTCGTATATATTATTAACTATTGTTTGTTGCAGTTTAATATAGAATACTTTAATAATATTACTTATATATAAGTAATTGATTCCCCATATAAACTTTCATCCTCATATTCACCCCCTTAAGGGATAATTTGCGAGACAGAAAGTGTCCTATGTCCTTTCCAGGGTCTCAAATTATCACCTTACCATATTTCATCTAAATCGGTTCAGTAGATCCAGATATTATCCCCTACAACGTCACAAACTCACAAACTTTACCTCTTTATAATATTAGTATAGACATAATAATATAAGTACGTATGTCTAGTTATTTGCCGCGGCTTTCTCTGCATATTTTTTATCAGGATATACTTTGATTTTGTCTATTTATATCAAACATGACCAGTGAAAGATTACACGAGTGTTTCATCCAAATGCTATCAAGCTTGAATTCGCCGCGAGAGGCGCCAGTGTAGAGTGCGTTCTCTAGAAATGTGGAATGTAATTGAACGATTACTGTTTGTGAGCTTTCGCGAAATCGAAAATAGCGGATTTTCACAAATTTTTCACGACTACCGGCTCGCCCTCGCTTCGTTGGGAACCCCAACCTCAAAAAAAAAAACAATCTATCCCACGGGAACCGTACATTTTCCGGGATAAAATGTGTTATTCTGATGTATGAGCTATATTATTAAGTTTCATTAAAATCTATTCAGCAGTTTTTGCGTGAAAGAGTAACAAACATCCATATATGTATACATTCAGACATCCATACATCTTCACAAACTTAGATATACCGTATATTATTTTATATGCATTTAGTAAAAAGCTGTTATTTTGACATTACAAATAGACACTTCATTTTTATTTGTCTGTATAGAGAGTAAATAGTAATGTGATATGCTGACTGTTATGATACATATAATACGAGTAATTAGTTGAAAAATATCAACATCTTATGTTATTGCCAAAGGCCAATAAATAATATAATTAATTAGTCACATATTTTTTGATTATTACAAAGTTATAAATCCATACTAATATTATAAATGTGAAAGTGTGTTAGTTTGTTTGTCTTTCTTTCAAGCCGAAACGGCTTGGCGGATTGGCGTGATTTTTTGTGTGGAGATAGTTGGAGGGCTAGAGAGTAACATAGGCTACTTTTTACCGCGGGAGGTTATCTCTTTCCCACGGGTAAGCACGTTATAATACAATCCAAAAAAATATTTATGATCAGAATTACTTGAAACTTGGTATAAATGCTCTTCAATACAATTAAATAATTACGCGTTTTAGCATTTTTCGAAATTTATCCCATAAGGGGGAAATTTTATATATATATATATATATATATATATATATATATATATATATATATATCATGTAGCGGATAAAAGTTTGTATGAATCCTACCATTTTCGAGATTTTTTGTAGATTTTTTTGTGTTCTGCTAGTAAATAATAAATAAATACCTATAAATATGTTGGGACATTAACACACATACGTAATATAAGTTTCATTCCTGAACAATATCTTAGCTAAGTCTTATAATGTTATAGACCGTCAGGCTGCGCTACAATATACACATGTTTCTCCAAAATGGATTTTTTTGGTATAAAATTGCTGTTGAATATTTAATTAAATGTATTGCATGCCGCAAATAAAACATAAATAAAAAAAACCCCACGACGGAACATGAAAAA
This sequence comes from Brenthis hecate, assembly GCA_951806755.1. Taxonomy (NCBI): domain Eukaryota; kingdom Metazoa; phylum Arthropoda; class Insecta; order Lepidoptera; family Nymphalidae; genus Brenthis; species Brenthis hecate. The sequence continues at coordinate 1,836,489 of OX638257.1, forward strand.
AACTTCAAATAAAAAAAATCATAAACCCACGTCATTTCACCGTCCATTTAGCCGTCGTGCGTAACCTTTATTGTAGACTGTATTAAGTTGTACATATTAAGTAGTAGATGCCAGTAGCTTTATTGTTAACTAGCATTGCCCGTGGCTCCGCCCGCGTTCAGATGACCAAAAACCAAATTCTTAGATTTTACATATTAGTATACTCTTACATTGCAGTTTTTGTATTTTTTCTCAGAAATGAGATTTTTTCCCGCGGTAAAAAGTATCCTATATGTTGACCCGGATAACCAACTATCACCATACCAAATTTCAGTGGGTTTTCTGTGATGCGGTAACAGACAGACAGACAGACAGAGCCGCGAGCAATGCTAGTAAAATATATAGAATTCTTGTTAAATTCTCGACTTAATTAGCGAAACTATATCCTATGAAAAACATAACGTGTAAAAAAATGCAAGTCTCGCAACATAGTTTTTCTACCACATAAAGTTTTGAGATCTAATGTAATATATCTATCCAAAAACTATGTCATAAATTGTTACCTAATTATTAGTTAAATAACAATATTTTATAGTGACCGTATCAATATCAGATATCTTTATTTCTTTAATAAATAGAATGACTTGGCCCTTGGACGATTCCTAGATTTAAACAACCATCTGGAGGAATCGCACCTGTGACTTTAAAAAGGCATACATAATGTGGTAGTGTAACTAATACATTTTAACCATCTCCAAACAAAACCCGCAGGTTAACAAATAACAAGACAAATATTTCATTACAAATAAAAATAACCTCGTATTTCGTTACTTATACGCTCTTGTATCCAAAAGATGAATAATTATTCCCTAAGTCTGGGTATACGCATGTATCATATATTAAAATTTCACTAGATTTCTAGACTTTATTTCTGTCTCGGACCTTTTCAAAAATTTAAAAGTAAAATTAAAAATGTTTTACATTGTTAAGCTTACTACTTTATTCAAGAGTTTCTTGCATAAGTTGATAGGATCGGTAAAAGAACAACTGTCGAATTTCTTCACTGATTCTAGAAGAATTGCCTTCCGAAATAACATTGTACCCGTAAAATAAATAAATGAAAACTTTCCGATTGACGCACTTTTAAACAAATAAAAGCTACTGAAATAAAATTATTTTTTTAATAATAGATCGCGCTGGGAAATTAGATCACGTTAGAGTTAAAAGAAGTACTGGTAGCACATTAGGTCCGATCCACACTATAGTGCCGCTAATAGTTCATTCTCGGTCCGATAATAGTCTGGTAAAGTATTTTTATACTATAAACAATGAATGCATTCACACCATCAGTAAGAGTCAAGTTCAGGTCGAATGACACTCAAGCAACGTTTCTTGTATAAAAATACTTTAACCAGAACGATATTTGACCGAAAACGGACTGTGATCGGTACTATAGTGTGGATCAGGACTTAGTGTCACTTGGGTCTTCTCCTTTCTACGTGACATTGGCGAAGAAATTTGTGATCAATTGACACACTTTTAATCCAATAACTAGAAAAATGTATTGATCTCATTAGTCATGTTTCATAATTAAATATTTTAAATTAAAAAACTATTTTTAAAATACCTGCTTCAAAACAACATATATAAAGTTATTAATTATTACTCAATTCTTAAGGCCTTTTTAATTATGTATAGAATGAAAAGGTTTATAACTGCTTATTATGTCATACTTTAAAAATAAATATCAAAAATTGATTAAAAAAAAATGTCTGGTAACAAACGTCAAAAAATTACTTAAATCGGTCTTATCTTGAAATCAGTTAAAATAATAATTAATGTTCAAAACCCCTATAAGTTATTCATATACAAAAAATTATACGTAGTGATATATAAAATTGGCCAATTATGGTTTGTTATTTTAAACCAACGAGGTGATTAGTTCTGATGCAATGATGAGAAGAATTTCAAAGTCGTTTGAAAGTTCATGTCAGCATTTTTGTGTTAATTTAAATTTTTGACGATATTAGCTTTATTTTATGGCGCTGCCCTGCGCAGGTTTGTCTGTAGGTACCTACGTTTTAATGGTTTGTGTAGATTTCACAGAGATGGGATATATTCTCAGAGATGATATAGATCCGCAGTAAAAAGTATCCTATATGTTGACCCGGATAACCAGCTATCATCATACCATCAAAATCTGTCCAGTGGTTTTCTTGTGACGCATTAATTCCCAGACAGACAGACAAAAATTCTAAAAACTATAGATTCGACCTCTGTATCGATAATAATGATTATTTTAATAAGATTTTCAAAAAATATTCAATGTACAGATTCGACTTAGAATTTTATTATGTTATGTATAGAGTACAATTTATTTCATAATTTATTACTCCTAAATGACTGCGGAAAATAACATAAAAAGCTGTTAGATTTATAAGGGAACGTATAAGGCCAATTTATGAAATCTTTAAATAAAATAAAATAATGGCAATATTAAAATTACAAAATGAAGTTGTTTGCAAGTATAAGTATTACAAGTTATTTAAATAAGTTTGCAAGAAAATATTTGTTTGCAAGAAAATGAAGGAATTAGGCACGTGCCCACGTGGAATTTTCAGTAGGGACGACTTGAATAATCGCGATACCTTTGGTGAAAAACTAGAAAGCTCTCTTGGTAGAGTCTAATTGGTAAGAAGTTTTTCACAACATCACATTTTTAAAAAACGTGATCTTAGGATAATATTAATTATAGTAATAATAATTCAATGTTATAAAATATGTTAAACTTTAAGATATGTAGACGCTTGTTACTCAATAAGTAATGAGCAGATTTTGATGAAATTATGCACATATATAGATTATGTAAAAAGTTAAAAAATATATAAAAAGTAAATGGAACAGTAGATTAATATGATTTTCAGCAAATATTTAGTTCTAATGTTAACAATAGATGGCGCTAACCAGAAAGATATAAGAAAGAGTTTTTATATTTGGACAGAATCTGATTAATTATGATTAGTAACTAAATTAAATATAGTATATGAAGAAACAAACCAGGTGTAGTGGACGTCCTTGGTGTCATGGGTGTTCCGGGCACTTCCAATTCGCTATCGTCATTGTGAAAGCTTTTCAAAGCTTCTGGAGCTTTCTTATATTTACTTACAAACGATTTTGATATATCTCCATTTTCTTTATCCTCAGATATAGAATTTCTTATTGATCGTGAACTTACGCGACGTATCAAAGACGAAGGTGGAACTACATCGTTTAAATCTTTGCCGTTTACTGCCATTTTATTTTCATAGAGTCTAAAAAATTTTTTAAATTATTATTCTGCTATGGATTGCCGTTATTTCAATACGTCCGTTTGTGTCAGCGACTTAAAATTAAATGTGAAATAGGTTATCTGTTAAATGTTGTATGATAACCTTATGCTCTTCCTTGGTCATTGTCTTTAAACTTTCTTAGTATTTAATTATGTAATCTTTATATGTTTTTGGTAATTTTATTCTTTCTTACATTGAAATAGATTTTGCCCAATAATCGAGTATTAGACTAAATTAATTTATTTTTAAACGAAAACAGCTTCATAATAATATTAATTTTTATTTATTTTAATATTTTCTTATGTTTATTATAAATTTTGTTTTGTGTTTTAATATAATTTTTGATGATTTGAGAACTTTTGTTTTTTTTTGTTTTTTTTTTTGGATTTTTTGTTTCCAATGTTTCGAATGTTTTTCTGCAAACGGCCATGAGAAAGACTATGGTTTGTGAGGTTAAAAGTTACAATTAATAATATGGTTTCTTTTGCTAAATGGGTTTAATAATTCAAGTGACGCAAACAAAGGTATACAAAAAGTTTTATAATTAATGATTTTATTTTAATTTCATTCCAAATGCTAACTTTAAAAAATATATAGGTATGTACTATGTACCTATATAGTATACTAGCGACTCACCCTCGCTGCGCTTCCGGTTCGTCCCTAAACAAAAACTAATCCATCCCACGGGAATCGTACATTTTTCCGGGATAAAAAGTAACCTATATGCTATTTCAGACTATAATCCATCTCTGTGCCAAATTTCATCTAGATCCGTTCATTCATCCTCACAAACTTTCACATCATTTTATGTATTGAAGTTTAAATTATTTAGGATGAGATTAACAGCTATATTTTTAAATAAAATCTTGAAACAGTTCGTGACTGTGCTCTTGTTAACTTAAGTTTAGAGGTCGAAGCTATTGATATGTCTATCCAATCTACCTTGCTCTAATAACATATACCTATAAAACAGTGTTTTAACTTCATTGACAGACAGACTTACCTACAACATATATGTATTTAACCATTTATTCAGGTCCCACTATTGAGGGTGGATCTGACTTTAATACGAGGGCGATCAGACCATAGTCCACCACGCTGGCCAAATGCGGGTTGGCGGACTTCACATGTCTTTCGAAAACTTGCTAGGTTCTCTCAGATATGCAGGTTTCCTCGCGATGTTTTCCATCACCGAAAGACATGGAAGTTTTGCTCATGTAAATATCAGAGGTTTTGAAACCGCGAGTCCTGGGATTTGAACCCGTTTTACTAAGTTTTTTTTTTAAATCTATACATATAATAAAATTGTAACTAAGGCGAGTCTGTACTTTAAATATATTTTGGAAAATCTTATTGAAACAAACATTATTATCGATACAGAGGCCGAATCTATAGTTTTTAGAATTTTTGTCTGTCTGTCTGTTACTGCATCACAGGAAAACCACTGGAGGGATTTTGATGAAATTTGGTATGGTGATGGCTAGTTATCCAGGTCAACATATCGGATACGTTTTACCGCGGGAAAATATCTCATTTCTGAGAAATAAAAACTTTTTAACAAAAAAATAACCGACTTCAAACAAAAGCACTAAAAAGTGAAAAATAACTGATTGGTAGTTTTCATTTACTATACATACCTAATCAAATATTTTCGAAGTCGGTGTGCTTTGGCTAAGTAATTAAAGCCTACCTATTAAATACATACCTAATCAAATATTTTTGAAATCGGTCCCAGCCCATACAAAGCAAAGCACACCGATTTCAAAAATATTTGATTAGGTATGTATAGTAAATGAAAACTACCAATCAGTTATTTTTCACTTTTTAGTGCTTTTTTTGAAGTCGGTTTTTATTTTTTTGTTAAAAAGTTTTTATTTTTCCCTTTTTAGGGTAGACAATAGTAGCAAAGTAAGGATTCTAACGTGTTAGGCTTGTCAAATCAATCAAAATAAGCCCAAACTTAAAGTATCTACTATTAGCTGTTGAAGAGTTCCACCTATCCACCTTCTGGCCTTGCCATCAGATCACGTCAACAACACCGAACCACTGTACTATCAACGGAAATAGAAATACTTGCAAAGTTTCAAGTCAATATGACAATTAGAAGTAGGTTAAATTCATCATTAGTTGTTTTTCCACCCTTGGGGGTGGTATTTTTTTTTGAAATTTAAATGGGACCAATCTGGAAGTATACCCTTTCAAACAATACAAAAATTGTCCAAATTGGTTAATAAATGACGGAGTTCTGAGGTAACAAACATAAAAAAAAAACATACAGTCGAATTGAGAACCTCCTCCTTTTTGAAGTCGGTTGAAAATACAAAAACTGCAATGTAAGAGTATACTAATAAGTAAAACCGAAGAATTTGGTTTTTGGTCATCTGAAAGCGGGCGGAGCCGCGGGCAATGCTAGTATAGAATATTTAAAAAAAACTGGATTGTGTTTACCATTTATAATTAAACATTAAGTACTTAAGCAGTTAAAAGTAATATTATATAGCGAAACTACCAATTATTATAAATTAAGTGCTAAAATACTTGTTTTGTAACTTTTTGTAATATTTAAGATGTGAAGGAGATATCTAATTCACAATATAATTAAAACTATATTTTTATCTACGATAGTGGTATATAAAAAGTTATAACGAGTAATTTAGGCTAATTTTATTTTAGAAATAAAATTAGGTTCCGTTTAAAAAAAAATTGTACCTAGGGACGCACCCGAGCAAAGTCAGGGTATATCGCTAGTTTTCAATAATGATTATGGTCAGATTTTGATCACTGGACGAACTAATCTATATATATATAATAAAATTGTAACTAAGTCGAATCTGTACATTAAATATTTTATGGAAAATCTTATTGAAATAGACATTATTATCGATACAGAGTCCGAATCTACAGTTTTTAGAATTTTTGTCTGTCTGTCTGCCTGTCTGTCTCTCTATCTGTCTGTCTGTCTGCCTGTCTGTTACCGCATCACGAAAAAACCACAGGACAGATTTTGATGAAATTTGGTATGATGATAGCTGGATATCCGGGTCAACATATAGGATATTTTTTACCGCGGGAAAATATCTTATTTCTGAGATAAAATACAAAAACTGCATTGTAAGAGTATACTAATATGTAAAACCTAAGAATTTGGTTTTAGTCATCTAAACGCGGGCGGAACCGCGGGCAATGCTAGTGTAGGTAATAAATTCAAACTTTACAATTGATTAAAATGTAGATCAGTCGTCGTAATACTTGCTGTAATGTAACATAGAGAGTGAACTTAAATGTGACTCGACTATAAATATACTACTTTCGGTTTCTGTGGTCATTCATGTCTTGTGTTTTATCTATACTAATATTATAAAGAGGAAAGATTTGTGTTTGTACCGAATAGGTTTTGAAACTACTGAACCGATTTAGGTGAAATTTGGTAAATGGGGATGAAATTTTGTATGGGGAAGTAATCCAGGGACGAACCCGAGCGATGCGAGGGTGAGTCGCTAGTTAAATATATTAAAGTTATTTACTATTATGAAATGATCAAATCTGTTTGTTTGTATCATAGATATATAAATCATAGAAACAATTTTCCTGAAAAATATCTCTTGATAATGTGGGGTCGATATGTTGTTAAATCAAACCAAAGAATAACATTCATAAGTCGAAAGCTTGTCTTATCTAAACACAAATTCAAACTTACACACACCACATAAAGTACTTTTTTAAACTTAACAACAACCAATACAACAAACAATGTGAGTTTTAAATTTGTTAGTTGTTTGACAGAAAGCGACAACCTACTATTTGCAGGATATCTATACATATAATAAAATTCTAACTGAATCGTATCTGTACATCAAATATTTTTTAGAAAATCTTATTGAAATAGTCATTATTATCGATACAGAGGTCGTATCTGTAGTTTTTAGAATTTTTGTCCGTCTGTCTGGGAATGCATCACGAAAAACTACAGGACAGATTTTGACGTAATTTGTTATGATGATAGCTGGTTATCTGGGTCAATATATAGAATACTTTGTACTGCGGGAAAATATCTCATATCTGACAAATCTACACTAAACGTCAAAACGTAAGTAGGAAGTAGGAACGAATCCGAGCAGAGTGAGGGTGAGTCGCTAGTATTGTAATGGAAGTAAAGTTGTGGGTAAAATTTTAAACGTATGCCATTAAAATTCTAACAAAAAATTTAAATTATTTAATTGGCAATTATTTTATTGTCTAATTCATATCACAAAAAATTATATATTTAAATATAATTTATTCAAAACAAGTATTGAAATGAATAAAAAAATTTTTGGGTAAATGTAGAGAAATAAAAATAGGGATAAATAGATATACATATATGAGATATGTATATCTAGTTATCCCTACTTACTGTCAAAACATTAGGTTGTTCCCCTCCTGACAATCTACAATACTTACATTTAAAATCTATACAGATAAATAAAATTGAAGTGTCTGTTTGTAATGTCAAAATAACAAATTTTTACTAAATTTTTATGAAAGTGAATACGATACATATAAGAAAAATACAATTTTTAAAATGTTTATTTGTCTGTCCGTCTGTCTATCTGTCTATTTCTTTATTCGGGCTAATCTCAGAAACGGCTGGACTGATTTTGACAGGACTTTCACTGGCAGATAGCTGACATTATAAGGAGTAACTTAAGCTACTTTTATATTAGAAAAAGTATTAGGATTCCGGTTAAAAAGATTGAAACGTAGCTAGTTAAAATAAACACATTTAAATAAAATTAAAATGGCTTATTACAAGCAAAAGCTGTTAAATAACACTTGTACTTTATTAGATAAACATGGTTTAATATTAAAAAATATAAAAACTTATCCGGTTTCTCATACCGTGATATTGATATTGACCTCCTTCTGAAAAGTGAGGTTGTGAATAATACAAACAAATTTAGACTCAATTCCATTAAAATAGAATCTATTTTTCAAAGTTAAAACTTAAGCTAGTATGCTGTAACTATAACAATATCAGAGTAAATTGATGGTTGACCTTTCAACGGCTTAGGTAGAGATAGAAAAATAAATGTTTCTTTTAAATATATTTGAGGCTACATAATATGTAAATGCAAATTTTATTACTATTAATAATTTATGTATTATTCCAAGTTATAGTCTATTTGTGTACTTCATCCAATTTAGTCCAGCAGTTTCAGCGTGAATGAGTAACAAACATACACACATACAAGCTTTTGCATTTATAATAGTATTATTATATATATTATCTATACATATTATAAAATTTTGAGTCAAATCTGTAGGATTAAATATTTTTTGGAAAATCTTATGGAAATAGTCATTATTATCGATACAGAGGCCGAATCTTTAGAATTTTTGTCGGTCTGTCTGTCTGGAAACGCATCAAGAGAAAACCACTGGAGGGATTTTGATGAAATTTCGTATGATGATGGCTGGTTATCGGGTCAACATTTAGGGATATTTTTACTGCAGTAAAATATCTCATCTCCGAAAAATCTATACCAACCTTAAAGTTACTGATAAAATATAAAAAATCCAAGTCCATCAAATTAGTTGTTTTATGACTTTTAGGGAGTGCCATTCGCGTACAGTATACTGCGTTAACGTCATTTATGAATAGTAATTAAAGTCAAAGCAAATCGTTACTGTACAAGAATTCAATTTATACTTAATATTAAAAATTATAATTCAAAATGAAAAATTGACAATATTTTTAATAATAAAAAAAGTTTGAAGAATTTTCGTTAAATGCCTTAATATGTCTTTAGGCTCTTTAATATTTTTATTTGGCAATTTCATTCCTAGCATGTCTAGGATTCGCATTTAGTCTGGACTATTGTTTTATTTCAGTGGGACTATATAACAGGGCTGAATTATTCTTACGTTTTAATGGTTAGTATGGAATAGGTAGATTGTTGGTTGTATTATAATATTTTTTCGCGTGGTAATGAGATAAACTCCTGCGTTAAAAAGTACTCTATGTGACTCTCCAGCCCTCCAACTATCTCTACACAAAAAATCTCGCCAATCCGTCACTCTGTTTCGACGTGAAAGAAGGACAAACAAACAAACACACTTCCACATTTATAATATATATTATATAAATTGTATAATTTATTATTAATTATGAACTCTATTTTTGCTAACTCTACTTCAGATATTAAACAACAAAGACGATACGTTCATGTGAATTCTGTAACATATTAGTTATAATGGAGGCTTACATTGCATTACTAGCAATTTTTTCCCGATTGGATCTCAAAGCAAATTTTTCATACTTACGAGTATCCCTCAAAAAATCAAATCTTAGAAAAATGTTAGTTTTGAAAGTGAAATTTAAATTTGAAAGTATTAACGGTTTAAAATAATTATCTTTGTATTATAAAAGAAGATTATTTTAATTTATTGGACCTTTTGTAAATTATGCTTATTTAAAATAGAAAGTGTATGGAAAGTAGAGCATACTGTTAGAAGCTAAGGGGACAATCTAGTTCAGAATACGAATTGATCTTAAACGTGGCCAAAATTAATTTTATATGGGATTTGACACTCATTATGATGAAAGGTTTATGATTTTTGATGGATGACTTATTAAATCTTTCTTAGATTTACGCGAATATTTGACAATTTAAATAAAACTATCTTTTCGGATTTTTTCGTGGATTTATATTGATTTTTGGTTCCCGACGTTTCGAATGCTATGAAACAATTATGGTCACGGGAGAGACTTAAGGTTTAGACGCCTCAAAGCTCCATTTTATACTTGTTACAGACTGTGCAATGAAAAGAATACCGAAAAGATAGTTTTATTTAAAGTTGAAGGTTATATTAGGTTCTTCCACAGCTTATAAAAAAATAGTCATCAAAAATCACAAACACATATTACATACATATTGTTATCATTTTCATACTAATACTAACACCATGGACTACCATGAACATCGTATATTACATCCTACATTTATCGTGCCTTTATCTATACATATAATAAAATTGTAACTAAGCCAAATCTGTACATTAAATATTTTTTGGAAAATCTTATTGAAATAAACATTATTAAAGATACAGAGGCCGAATCTAGTTTTTATAATGTTTGTCTGTCTGTTACCGCGTCACAGAAAAACCACTGGAGGGATTTTGATCAAATTTGGTATGGTGATAGCTGTTTATCTATGTCAGCATATAATATACTTTTTACCGCGGGAAAATATTTCATGTCTGAGTAAAAATATGAAAACTGCAATGTAAGAGTATACTAATATGTAAAACCTAAGAATTTGGCCTTTGGTCATCTGAACGCGGGCGGAGCCGCGGGCAGTGCTAGTATGTAGCTTGAAATATAAAGCAAGTTGAACATTAGATTTCGCAAAACAATTGTACCAAATAGATATACCTATACATAGATGCTGACTAATACAAAACAAAAGTTTTTAGTTACACACGCTGTTAGAAAAACAAATTTAGACCGCGCTTGCTAATAATGTTAGTGTACATGATTACAATAATTTAACATGAAGTTTAAAGATTGAATTAATATATAGAAGAGCTTCTTTTTAACCGACTTCCAAAAAGGAGGTTCTGTGTTTCTTTCTTCGTAATTTTTTTAATTAAGTATTTAAAATTAAGGTAAGCTGCGAGTTAGATTTAAGGTTAATGAACTTTATAACAATAATGCAGTTGAAATATGTATGTAGTGAAAGGATTTGCTATCAGAAAGGATATCAACACACAGCACTTCTAGTTCCATGGTAAGCTACGAGGCTTGTGCTTTGGATATCAGATAGTTGATACACTATACATATATAACTTTAAATACATAAATATTATAAATATAAAAACACCCATGACTGGAATACAAATATTCGTGCTCATCACATAAATGAATTCCCCCAGCGGGACTCGAACCCGCGACCGCTGGCACAGCAAGTAGGGGCACAAACTAAGCCAAGCGTGTCGACAAAGTGTTATAACCAAAATTTGTAAAATTTCAACTAACCGTATATATTAGTATATTGTAATTAATTCTAAGTGCCAAATGACCTTTAGATAAAGTGAATGCTTGTCCTTATTCTAGTAGTGGACCCAACTCCCAAGTGTTATTTGATTTATAATGCTTTTACGATTTAAATTTAATATTTTCAATACCACCTTGAAATTTACGAGGTCATATTGTAAGTGTTTTTTTCCAAAATTTCAATTGGCTTATTCGTTTTGCGGAACTCATTTTTATTGTTTTTGATATATATATATATATATATATATATATATATATATATATATATATATATATATATATATATATATATATATTTGTAATTTTATTGGCAATTTACATTATAAGGAAATGAGTTTATGTAATACAAGCTAAGACGCGTGATGTCGCTTTATCTCTGAGTCGGATAGTCGGTTAAGCTTTCTTCTATATGTAAAAACTTTTTTCTTACCTATTATTAGATTTACATCACTCATATATAAATCTTTTTTACGCCAATAAGTCACGTCAAAATTGATCTAGCTAATTCGAGATACGAGACAGACAGACAATTTTTTAATTGGGTTTTGTTATTAATATTGAATATAAATTAAATGTGGGGAAACAATTTTTAAAACAAATTCTGAATAATTGTGAGCAGAAATTATACTAAAAACGTTTGGGTACAGCGATTTGAGATAATATAAAATATATTGATATAAAATTTGAAATAAAATATCTCTACATAAAAATATCGAGATGCTGGTATTCGTATATTATATATTTTAGTTTACTGTTAATTTTTATTATCATAATTTATTCTTTAAAAAAATACATAAAATACAGACAAATTAAGTACCTCTTTCTTTTAAGTCGGCAAAAAATTGAAAACGAGGTAATGTTTTCCAATATAACCCTTAACTGAATTATAAATGGGAAAATCCGTACGTCCGTCCGTCCGTCCATTTGTTTACTATCAATAATTTTTGCTTGTATACAACCTACATATATTCGAAAGCTTTTTATTAATGTCATACAAATTATTGAATTGGTATTATATATGTATATGCATTGTAGTGAAACGGAGTCGAGACAATGTACTAGTATTCTATATAAATCTATACTAATATTATAAAGAGGTAAAGTTTGCGACGATGTAGGGGGTAATCTCTGGATCTACTGAACCGATTTAGATGAAATTTGGTAAGAAGGTAGTTTATATTGGGAAGCAAGCTAGGGACGAACTCGAGCAAAATGAAGGTGAGTCGCTAGTTATAAAATTATAGCAAAAAGTAGCCTCGTGCTCGCTTGGAAAGCAGAGGAAAGCGGGTTTAAATCCCAGGTCTCACACGAAAGACACGTGAAGTCCGCCAAGCCGCACTTGGCCAGCGTGGTGGACTATGGCCTAATCCCCTTGTATTGAAGGGAGGCTCACCCCCAACAGTGGGACGTTAAAAAAGGCTGAATATAATACAGTAAAAAGATAATATATGATATTTTATTTTACGTTTTTCACAGTAATTATTGCACAAGAATAAAACACGAATGTTTTATTATTTTAAAACCGACGATGCAGATTTTTATAAAGTAAACAAAAAATAGTCCCTCAAGTGCTCTTTTCGTAATTGGCTGTTTATACAATCTTATTTGCGAGTATACGTATTTTTTTGTAGTTTAACATTCATTACTTTGAGTGCTTTTGATTTAAATACATATAACTAAACAATTTAGACAAACTATCGAAACCTTTCATTTTTTCTCAGGTATTTTTCTAAATTTGACACTTCCTAAAATGTATGACTCATACAAAAGACTTAGTACTCGAAATACCTATTAACATCCCTAAATAATTATTTTTTCATACGAAAGTACAAAATGAAAACTATAGGTAAATATATTAACTAACGAAATTGATTACCCATTAGGGTTTTTCTGTTTGTTTGTATATTTGTTTGTTTGTTTTATGTTTTACCAGAAGCTGTCTTTAATATACTGTATACATAATGTATTGATTAATTTTAAAAAATGGCAATCTTTACAGTTGAAGTTTAGTCTTGCGTGTTTTCTATAAACTATTTATTCTATTGTCTATTGTCATTATTATTTTTTTTAATTTGTTAGTTTGATTTGTTTATAACGTTATCATAAAGAATTGACAAATGAATTTCATTAAAAACTTCTTATCGATCAATAATTATTTGTCAAGATTAATAAAAAATGAAAAAACGTTAAATAAATTTAAATATACGAGTATAATTAATCTCTTTATTTTGAAAACCATTGGTTGAATTTTTAAAATTTCTACGCATATAGAAAACCTTATTTATTTTGTTTACATTCAACATAAATATTTAATCTGTTTATTTATAATAAAATTGTGTTTTTTTATTTTTAACCTTTTTACGGTAATTTAATCGTTTTTTTGTTTATTTTATATATTAATTATTTGGATACGGAAATTTTGCAAGTCCGCAGTTGACTAAACCAAGGTTAAACATATTTCCTACTTACTTTATTCACTTCAGACACAAAAAATAACAGCAATCCTCACTTATATTAAAAGGATAAATTTAAAAGGTACGTGTTCACGCTAAGACGTGTTATGGCTGACTGACTCTGAGCGTGAAGCGAGCAACAGATGACTATAAAAACCTTGCGCATGTGAAAAGTGGAAAATCAATAGGACCTGTTGAGTTTCGCGGTTTTATTAACGTCATATCTGAATTGTTTATTTTCGATAGTCTATGATTTCATTTTGTATCTGTTTTTATCTTTAAACTAGCGACTTAATCTTGAATGGTACGAGTATATATAGGGAGGCGTAAAAACGCAAAAAACACAAATGTCCAAAGAGAAATTTTTTTTTTAGGCTAGAAGCCTTCGCAGGCGATTATGGAATAACCCATCAGTTTCATCACAATTGGATCAATTGTTTAGGAATGCATAGAGGACAAACATACGAACATTTATGTTTATTTTTATAGACGTACAAAGATGCAAATACAAATCGGTTCATACCTTTTTCTCAATGCGGCAACTTTCGTTGTTTTTTTTAATTTTTAGTTTATTTAGTATCTAGCTATTTACGAGCTTTAGTGCTATCAATAAAAGAAGCAGTTTCATTTATATAGATAGACTAGTGACTCACCCTCGCTTCGCTCGGGTTCGTCCCTAGATTGATTCCCCGTACAAACGTTCATCCCCATTTCCACCCCTTAAGGGATTATTTCCGAGATAAATAGTATCCTATGTCCTTCCCAGGGTCTCAAACTACTCTTTTACCAGATTTCATCTAAATAGACTCAGTAGACCCAGAGATTACCCCATACAACGTCACAAACTCAAAATTCACAAACTTTACCTCTATAATATTAGTATATATTAGATAAATTCTATTCATATTATATGTATGTATGTTTTCCCTTATGCCATATGGTCGAACTTGGACCACTTGGCGAATACTAGTATTTTTTAATATTCTAAAGCAATTATTACACAATTACGTACTTATGTGTTGATTTTTTCCCCTTTAATCCTTTCGTGTATGAAAAAAGCTTTATTTTATTGTTTTTTTATCATTTTTATTTTTATAAGTCAGTCTCTTAAAGTGTAAATATAGGAAAAAGAGCTAAAATATAAATTGCTTAGTAACTTAATTGATTGGTAAGAAGTTTTTAATGAAATTCATTTGTCAATTCTTTAAAATACACTTTTATTAGGTATATTATGTGTAGACTAGCATTGGCCGCGGCTCCGCCGGCGTTCAGATGACCAAAAACCAAATTCTTAGGATTTACATATTAGTATACTCTTACATTGCAGTTTTTGTATTTTTCCTCAGAAATGAGATATTTTCCCGCGGTAAAAAGTATCCTATATATTGACCCGTATAACCAGCTATCACCATGTAAATTTTATGAAAATCCCTCCAGTGGTTTTTCCGTAATACGGTAACAGACGGACAAAAATTCTAAAAACTATAGATTCAGCCTCTGTATCGATGATAATGTCTATTTCAATAAGATTTTCCAAAAAATATTTAATGTACAGATTCGCCTTAGTTACAATTTTATTATAGTATAGATGTAGACTTACATATACTGTAAACCTTTTAAAATGGACACATTAAATAGGTTTATGTAGGATAAATTACGAGAAAAATATTACGTTTTATTAATAAAAAAATACATTACAGAGGTAGGTATTGTATATGTTGTGATTAATTTGTTTTTATTGCGTTTCCGGGTAGAAACAATGTTAATTGTATGATAATTAAGTGGTATACATATTTTTCTATATATTTGGATAGGTCAGGATTTTCTTATATCATAGTTTTTAGCATAGTTTGTTTATATAATATAACTAGCGACTCACCCTCGCTTCGCTCGGTTTCGTCCCTAGGTACGTTTTAAATTAAAATGGATATAGTATGTTATCCTTAAGAGATAGACATATGCCATCGCGGACTTTTCTGTAGAACTATATAAGATACACAATTCCACCATACATTATTTTGTTATATCTCTAAGGGTTTAGGCAGCGTTGACGTTGAAAGCTCCCAGACGGCTTATTTTTTTCCTACACCTCCAACAAATATCGTTATATTTTAGCCAATGTATACAAAAATTTAACATATTATATACTAAAACCTTCCTCTTGAATCACTCTATCTATTAAAAAAACCGCATCAAAATCCGTTGCGTAGTTTTAAAGATCTAAGCATACATAGGGACAGACAGACAGCGACATTGTTTTATACTATGTAGAGACTAAGCGACTTATCATATTATTTTAGGTTGTGTCCTAGGTACCTAACAGTAGCCTATATAGTCCAGGCCATAATCTATCTGTGTACTTAATTTCATCAAAATCTGTTCAGCCATTTTAACGTGAAGAAGTAACAAACATAAATAAATTAATACACAGCACTGGCATCTAGTTCCATGGTACGCTACGAGGCTTGTGTTATGGATACCAGATAGTTGATACACTACACATACGAGTATATAACTTTAAATACATACATATTGTAGGTATATATAAGCACTTATGACTGGAGTACAAACATTCGTGTTCATCACACAAATGAGTGCCCCTAGCAGGACTGAAACCTGCGACCGCTGACACAGCAAGTAGGGTCACTACAAACTGAGCCAAAGGTGTCGTCAAATACACACATAGAAATTTTTGCATATAGAATATGATCGAATACATACTCCCTAAGCGTTAAAGTTATGTGCTAGACTATAACTATGTATAGTAACAACATTTATCTTTAAATAAGCTTTATAACGCAAAAAAAAAACAATTGTCTGGTCGTTCCCGAGATATGCGTGTTAAAACAAACATAATCTGGGTAATAATCTATACTAATATTATAAAGAGGTAAAGTTTGTGACGTTGTAGATGGATGGATCTACTGAACTGATTTAGATTAAATTTGGTAAGAAGATAGTTTGAGACCATGGGAAGGACATAGGATACTTTTTATTCCTGAAATCATCCCTTAAAAAGGTGAAAATGGGGATGAAAGTTTGTATGGGGAATCAAGCTAGGGACAAACCCGAGCGAAGCGAGGGCGAGTCGCTAGTATTAGTATAGATTAATTGAGTAAAGAACCGGAGCATAATTTCTATAATGTGTTGATTATTTTTTATTATTACCAAGTGTTTACAGTACACTACGAGTATTTTTTATGGTATGTTACGGGTTATAATATAATTACTGTACATCTTTTTACTGCAAACACCCCGACTTTTTGATTTGCAAATTTATCAACATATTAGATCTTCACAATCTAAAAGTAAATGTTGAAGCAAATCTGATTCGATCATAGGATTGCTAAAATTCTGTCTATTTCCGCTCATTGTAGATAGAACGTGCATTATCTTAACCTATCATAATTAAATATCACTTATTCTATTTTTTGTAATAAATAATTAAATAATAAATTTACATAGCTGCAAGTAAATATTTTACACCGAAATTTCTAAGTCATTAATATAGTTTTAACATACCTCCTTGTTCCGAGTTCATGCAATCATTAACAGGCCTCTTTTCTGTACCATCTTTTTTTGTACAAACATCATTATTCATTTTTTCTAAAGCGCGCTTTCAATACGTTGCTATTTATTTGCACAGTGCATCAAATCGAGAATTAAATTCGAAATTAAAGTTCTTTCTAAGTATATATTTTCTTTTCACAACTGAAGTTTTGATAAATCTAACCTGTACTTAGATAATTGTTACTCTTTTGTTTGATATATTTATGAGAATATTATATATAAACATGAACGACAGAAGCAAAACGTCGAGTCATGAGTGAATCTGCGTATGGACGTTGGAATTTGAAAACAGCGTTCTCAGTGAGAACAGCCAGAGAAAATATTTGCCGTTCGTAATTTGAATTAGAATAATTCTGAAAAATTTCAGGTACGATATATTATAAACAGTCTCTTAAAAATGCATAGGTTTTATTTGGTCTATTTTACAAATAAAACCATAACTAAAAAGGGTTGTCCGTTGTTGTAACAATTAATTAAGTTAATCAAATGACCATCATATGAATTGTAAATATTATAATCTAAAAGATTTAAGTAAGCGAACGAAGTCTAAAAATATTAAAATTTATTTATTAATTAATAAAAATAATATTCATAATTATTTTTAAGGGAAATAAACTCTTTTTAATTTAATCAGACGAATATAGTCAGTACTACATTCGTTATAGATGGCGCTAAAATACAAATGGCGTTACTATATCCGGATACATAAATAACTTTACAAATCACTTATTTTGAAGTTAACTATAACAAAACAATATCTAAAAATTACATAAGATTTAATAAAACCAAGTTACAAATAAAATAGTGACTAAAACGTGTGTAAGCGTTACTACAAATTAATCAAATGACAAACAATTAAATTAAAATTATTTGAATCTGCAATAGTTTTAACTCACACCACAACACAAGGTTTTTATATTATAAATTTGATTTAATTAAATACATAATTAGTGTAATTGATAAAAAAAAGTAAATTAATCGACCAAATCTTCGTATCGATTGGCGATGTAGGTGGCGCGTTACGGAGTAGTAAGCACCACCTAATATAGAGGGCGTTACTAGATCCTGATACATTTTAATAAATATGTTTAATTAACTAGGCGAATAATCTCCGCAGCGATATCCATACTAATATTATAAATGTGAAAGTATGTTTGTTAGTTTGTTTGTCCTTCTTTCACCTCGAAACGGAGTGACGGATTGGCGTGATTTTTTGTGTGGAGATAGATGGAGGGCTGAAGAGTGACATAGGCTACTTTTTACTGCGGGTGATTATCGCATTCCCATGGGAAAACACGTCAAATACAATGCAAAAAATATTTATGATCAGAATTACTTAAAACTTGGTATTAATGTTTTTCAATATAATTAAATAGATATGTGTTTTAGCATTTTTTGAAATTCATCTATTCATTAAGACATTCGTAAAATACATCAAAAATTTCACTCCATCTTAATTGTAAGCCCGATATATATAGAACGTGACAAAATTTTGATATTTTCCCCAGTATTGCTAATATTGTAAATGCGAAAACCTGTTTGTTTGTTTGTCTTTCAACCAAGCAGTATTAACGGATATTTGTCAAAGCAGGATTTAAAACACCTTTATTAATATACATTTTTAGTTTTAATCCCATACGAAAATCGAACCCACTACCTTCCCAAGAAATATAATTTGCATCATAAACATTTTTCAGCTCATTTTTTACATCGATAAAGAAAAAAAAAATCTTGGAATATGACATTCATACTTTTACTATTTACAAAATTAGATAAATAATGGTAAACCTAATATACATGCAGGTGCCATCAGCCATATTAAATTTGTTATTTAATGGGGTATTTTGTGAGAGTTATTCCGCGTATATGTGGGATTCCCCTAAGGTAACAGAACAGGTAATGGTAAAACCCCATAATGCGTAGGCTCATTGCGAAGAAAGTCTTGTTAGTTTTGTAACTGATAAGTATAGATATATATAATTATTTAAGACAAGTAGTTTCGTACCATGACTTTACTTACATATTTTTTTATTTCTTTATTGTATTGGAAGTAAAACTATGACCGCAATATTCAATTTCAATTTCATTTTATTTTTTTGAACTGTTACAACGTCTTTATTACTGACAAATAGTAAACTATATAAAAAAAAATAACACTGTTTAAATCACATAAAATTTAAGTATTAGTATATACAGTACTAAAACTGTTTTATTCATTACTTACTAGCGACTCACCCACGCTTCGCTTTGGGTTCATCCCTAGACAAAAACAAATCTATCCCACGGGAACCGTACATTTTTCCGGGATTATATATAGACTATAGCTTTCTCAATAAACGGGCTATCTAATGCAAAAAGAATTTTTCAAATCGGATTAGTAGTTCCTGAGATTAGCACGTACAAACAAACTCTGCCTCTTTATAATATTAGTATAGATTAAATCTATAATACAAAAAACATACAATCAAACTGAATACTCCTTTTTTAAAGTCGGTCAAAAGATGCCTATGTATATTTCCAAGTACAAAAAATCACACTTGAGGCGTTAAGGCGGTAACAAGCAAACACTTCGAATTCACAATTCCAAAAACCAAAAAAAAAAACCCGACATTGCTAAAAGCCGGTTTGACGTCAAACCTGATTTATTTAATATATGCGCTTGCGTCGAAAACTTATTTGATTTGTCAGAAAAATGACAGCTAATGTATATTTTATAATTGAGTAATGTCATAGGCTGTTTTAAATTTAAAACAAACTCGTTTTCATATATTGCCTCATAAGGTTATTGATCGTGATACTATACTGTAAATATAATATGCCTTTATATATGTACAATGTACATATATATGTATATGTACAATGTAGGATATACGTGTTCTTTGATATAATTAAGGTGGAGTGAAAAAAAAATTTTTTTTAGCTTAGGGTAGAATTTGTAGCTATAAAAAACAAAATTTTTAAAAAGATTTTTTTTAACCAACATTTGATGCGGCCCAATGATTTTTAAAATAAATAATTAATTAATTTAAATTTTTGTTTTGAATGAAACAATTTTTTCGCGTGATCGTATTTGAAAGCATTCAAAAATTAACAATCATTTTCTACTCAACTTTCACTGCTCATATCATAGTGGGACGACAATTCGATACGACCTAAGTCCGGACTATGAGACTATCTTACCAGAAAGACTCGATAACTAAACTTGGTTTGACCTGAGACTCGAACCCAGGACTTTAAAATCTGTAGCCGTTCATGCAAGTCACTACACCACTGAGGCATTTTATTGAGATACTGATATATACAGGTCATTAATTAGTTAGGATGCCTTCCGGTAACTAAATGTAATATTAATATCTTTTTGATTATGTATTTGCCTGATGTTATAATAATGACGCTTATAAATAAATGGGTTTTTGCTCAAAACCTAGTGATTTTATCATCGGGATCACAATATTGATTGATGTACGTACATATTACATGTAATATTCTAATACTAGTGATTAGGATTTACTTTATATACAAGTAACTGCTGAATGCGGCAGTGGTAACCCAGTGGTAATGCGCTCGCTTGGGAAACCGAGTGAAGCGAGTTCAAATCCCGGGTCTCGCACTTCTGATATTTTCATGTGCGAACCATTTTGCAAGATGATTACCACTTGTCTTAACGGTTAAGGAAAACATCGTGAGGAAACCTGCATGTCTGAGAGAACCTTGCAAGTTTTCAAAAAGACTTGTGTAGTCCATCAACCCGCACTTGGAAAGCGTGGTGGACTATGACCTGATTCCCCTCGTACTGAAGGGAGGCCCGTGGCCAGCAGGGACGTTAAAAATGGCTGAATACATACATACAAAAAAATACCAGACTGAGCTAAAGAATTTCTATTTTGTAACTGTATCCCTCAGTATTAAATTAAAGATAAATGGTAATCATATTGGAAATGATTCGCATATGAAAATATCAGAGGTGCGAGACCCGCGATTTGAACCCGCTTCACTCAGTTTCCCAAGCCAGCTAGTTACCACTGGGCTGTCACAGCCTTATTTTTTTCGTGATTTTTGGTAATTGCGTAGATAGTGATTAAGTACAAACAAAAATATTCCTATTAACAAATTTGACTTTATGTAATTAATTTATGTTTAGAATAAGATAAAGAGTTATCTAAGTACTACTGAATCGACGAATCGAAAAAAAGAAGATATGTATTTGTACGTATGTTACTATGCGAATACGTTACGCCATATCTTTGGCTAATTTTTTTTTTTTTAAATTGGGAATCGATTAATATTTTCTTAGATTTACTTTATTTAAAATGGGAATCGATTTTTATATTTCTTCCTAATGATTAAGCTAAATACCAAAATCTATACATATAATAAAATTCTAACTCAGTCGAATCTGTACATTAAATATTTTTTATAAAGTCTTATTGAAATAGTAAAAAGTATCGATACAGAGGCCGAATCTATAGTTATTAGAATTTTTGTCTGTTTGTCTGGGAACGCATCACGAGAAAACCACTAGAGGGATTTTGATGAAATTTGGTATGGTGATAGCTGGTTATCCGGGTCAACATATAGGATACTTTTCACCGCGGGAAAATATCTCACTTCTGAGAAAAAATACAAAAACTGCAATGTAAGAGTATACTAATATGTAAATCCTAAGAATTTAGTTTTTGGTCATCTGAACGCGGGCAGAGCCGCGGACAATGCTAGTATATTATAAATTCAAGAAAAAAAATATATTCATCTAAAGTGATTGGTTGTTTGACGTTTCTATTCATGCAGACATAATTTAACGCAAAATGAGTGACATAAGATGCTTTTATTCTGGTTCATATCTTAGTGCTTTCATGGAATATTCTATTAGTCTGTTGAAAATGAGAATAAGCAAAAAATTGACTGCGTGTAACCTTTACGCGCGGTTGAAGTAAAACCTCTTTGGTAAATATCGCAATTAAATTAAACAAATAATTAAATAAATAAATAAAAAAATAATTAAATAAGGCTTATTAGGCACGTTACAATCATATATTTAAAGAAAATGATAAACGGAAAGAATACAATTCATATTAATATGATAAATGTGAAAGTGTGTTTGTTTGTTTGTACGTTTGTTTGTCCTTCTTTCACGTCGAAACGGAGTGACGGATTGGCGTGAAGTTTTGTTTATAGTTGGAGGTCTGGAGAGTCTAATTCTCACTGATCAGAATTACTTGAAACTTGGTATGAATGCTCTTCAATAAAATTAAATAAATACGTGTTTTAGTATTTTTCGAAATTCATCCTATAAGGGGGTAAAATGAAAGTTTGTATGAAACTACCTTTTAGAGATTTTCTTGTAGATTAAGCGCGAGCAAAGCCGCGGCTTCTGCAACGAGTAGTATTACATATTTGTCAGACAATAACAACGGCTGCCATGGCGAGATGACCACGTATACTATCTCATTCTCTCGCCGAATTAATCCTAATACTTATGTGTTTGTCTCTTTTTAGTGTCGCATTTCCGTTTCATCGAGTTTCAAATCACAACGATTCTAAAGAAGTGTCACTTCAAAAGATTGCATATCCCTATCATCTCATATATTGTAATTAAAAAGATTCAAGTTTTAATATAAGCATATAAAAAAGTTTTACTGTAACCCTATAAAAGCACTGTAAGGTCTCTTAAAACCTAGAGTATTACTAGTGGTAGGATGAAATTACAGACGAAGGCTTTTAAGCCACTTCAACTGGAAGTGATAAGGTTGTAGTCCAGTACAAATAGTTTAAATTTCTATGTAAAGCTATATTTTAAAAATACAAAAAATATAAAAAAAATCACTCTTGGCTTGACCCGTGTGGAATGGGGCATCACTCGCCCTCGCTCCGCTCGTCTAGATACGTTTTAACAGTTAGTATATATTTCTCTGAAATGAGGTATTTTCCCGCAGTAAAAAGTATCCTATATGTTGATCCGGATAACCAGCTATTATCATATCAAATTTCATCAAAATCTGTCCAGTGGTTTTCTCGCGTTGCGTTCCCAGACAGACAGACAGACAGACAAAAATTCTAAAAACTGTAGGTTCGGCCTCTATCGATAATAATGACTATTTCAATAAGATTTTCGAAAAAATATTTAATGTACAAGATTTGACTCAGAGTTGCATTATATGTATAGATTATATATAATATTAGTGAACACAAATTTCACACAAAGGCACAAATTTCTGTCACAATACTAAAGTAATATATAAAAATCTTTCCACAATAGAAAATTTCTGTAATTCTTATTAAGTGGCAAGATATGATTAATTAATAAAAATAGTGCTTAATAGTTATTATATAATAAACATTAATAACAATATAAAAATTAAGACCCCATTAAAAATAAATTAACTGTGTATTGGAAAGATAACGGAAATATTAAGGAGATTATACTAAGAGATAGGTATTCCCCGTCAATTTGATGAATGAATATAATTAATTAAAGAGGTTGAGTACACGATACACGTACACGATAAAGTTATAGTTTTGGTGGGTAGTGCTGGTTTTTCTGGCCGGTGAGTACCACATAACCAGCTGTATATATGTATATGGTATCCGTAAATGCATTTGCCAACGCTAAAAAAGGTTATTTAATATATATATATATATATATTAGGGTGAGCCAAAAATGACGATATTTTTTTTTCTTCGCTCTCACCCCAAAATATCTTAGAAAATGTCCCAACAAAGCTCCTATTAAAAGCGGAGCTCAAAATTCTAATAAAATAATGACTAGTGACTCATACTCGCGTCGCTCGGGTTCGTCCCTAGGTATGTTTTAACGGTTAGTATGGAATGATAGATTATATATTATATAGATAGATTATATATACATATAAATACAAAATAAATAAATACATATAGGTACAAAATAAATAGTTATCAATTTTTCGTTTTAGTTTTTTTCTGATATTTTTTTTGAGTATTCCCTATTTTTTTATACTTAAACCACCCCTGATACACCCCTTACTAAACAAAAAAAGAATTATTCAAATTGGTCCAGCCGTTTTTAAGTTTTACCGAGATCACAGATCATATAATACTATACTGCGAGACTAATGAGGGGTAAATGGTATTTATATAAGTATGTACATCATTAGATAAAATGTACCAAAAATAACAATTTTTGTAAAGCAAACCTCAAATCCTAGTATCGCAGCTTATAGCAACAGTTTAAGTGTGAAATTTCCTTAAAACTATATATTTTTAAGCTTATTATATACTAGCATTTACATCCGATTTTCTTAGCGTGATTGATTAACAAGAAATGACAACATTTTTTAAATATTTAGTGAAACTTTAGAAAAACTTGTTTTAATCCTACTAATCCATACTTGTATACTTAATGTTATAAATGTGAAAGTGTTTGTTTGTATATCTTTCACGTCGAAACGGAGTGACGGATTGGTGTGTTTTTTTGTGTGGAGATAGTTGGAGGGTTGGAGAGTGACATAGGCTACTTTTTACCGCGGGAGATTATCACACTCCCACGGGAAAACACGTTGTAATACAACCAAATAAAAAAAAATATTTATTATCAGAATTACTTGAAACTTGGTATGAATGTTCTTCGATACAATTAAAGAAATATGTGTTTTAGCATTTTTAGAAATTCATCCCATAAGGGGGTAAAACGGGGGATGAAAGTTTGTATGAAACTACCTTTTTAGAGATTTTTTGGAGTTTTAGCACGGGCGAAGCCGCGGGTTCTGCTAGTATTTTATATGCGAAAGTTAGTGAGGATGTATGGATTTCTGGATGTATGGATGTTTGTTAATCTTTAACGCAAAAACTACTGAATGGCTGTGAATGAAACTTTACAATAATATAGCTCATACATCGAATAAGACATAGGCTACTTTTTGTCTCAGAAAAATGTTCGGTTCCCGTGGGATAGATTTGTTATTATTTTTAGGTGTTTTAGGCGAATACGAGCGAAGCGAGGTTGAGCTGCTTGTTACATGCGTTGCCTAGAGGAGAATCGCTGACATCGCGCACCATCACGAGTGTCGAGTCGCCGCTACACGTGTGCCCCCAATTAGTATGCGATAAATAATAAACTTTGTGTAAAAAAAATATATGCGCAAGAAGAAAAAATTAATGAATACTTAAAAATAAATAATTCAATTGTAAACAATGTATATGTATAAATTTATTTCATGTATCTTGGAAACGGCTCTAAAGATTTTGATCAAATTTTGTATTTAGATAAGGTTTTGCTTTTTAAGTTTACTTTTCTGTACAAAAAATGAAATATTTATATTTTTTCCGATAAAACACGATTTGACAAAAAAAAACGCAAAGCGAAGCTCGGTTGCCCAGGTACACACTGTTAATTTAAACAAACAAACAGAAAAGCAAATTAATTAAAACCTTTTAATAAACGTAAAAAAATATTAAAAAGAATATATTAACACATTGTACCAGTGTGAAAAGCCTTTATATCCTGAAATGAAACGTAAGTGAATTAGATGTTACGAAAACAATAGACCTAAATTGTGGTAAATAAACTAACTGTATCATATGTCGTATTGAGAAATAGTTATATGATATTGTTAATTGACATGCTTATTTTAAACTTGTTAATGTTTCTAACTTCGTCTGCTTGAGTTATTATTTAGATTTTAGTCTATAAAGATTGTAATTGTGAAAGATGATGATTATAGTATTATACATCATATACTCAGGGTCTCAAACAATCTACTTACCAAATTTCATCTAAATCGTTTTAGTAGATCCAGAGATTACCCCCTACAACGTCACAAACTCACAATTCACAAACTTTACCTCTTTATAACATTAGTATAGATTAAGTCAATAATTGTATGATCATTTTAAGGGCTAATTTATCTATCTATACCTATAATAATAATAATAATAAATACTCTTTATTGTACACCCACAAGAGAAAAAAGAAAAATTTACAAGAAATATATAAAAAGAGTTATGTACAAGAGGCGGCCTTATCGCTAAAACAGCGATCTCTTCCAGGCAACCTTAAGGTGTTGGAATTGACAAACTGTAAGAGGGAAGGGGTGTGAACTATATAGTAGTAATAATAATAATAAAAAAAACCATAATAATAATAATACAATAATAACAATAATTCATTTTTAATACTATGAATAAACTTACATATCAAAAATACATACATATGTACATAATAATAATATTATATTTACATAAATATGATAAGATTAATACAAGACAAAATACTTATAATAATAATAATATTTAATATATTATGGGTACATAAATATATAAATAATATTATATCATATTAAATAGATAATAATAGAACTTATAAGTAAAATGGCATTAAAAAAAGACAAACAAAGATGGTAAAAAGAATATGGTTTAAAAAGAGTGAAAATGCAGTTTTAAACGGTTTTTAAAAGTATTATACGTTTTGGCGCCTCTAACACTCAAAGGGAGAGAATTCCAAAGTCGTGAGGCTGTTACACAGAATGATTTATCACTAAACGAAGTGGAATGAGGAGGTATTTTTAAAATTAAATTTTGACAGGAGCGCAAGTTTCAACACTTTATTAGATTTACGCGAATATTTGACATTTTAAAAAAAAACTATCTTTTCAGATTATTTATTATTTCGGGAAATAATTCAAAAGAATAGTTTTATTTATCTATTCATAATAAAGAAATGTTCAGCAAATTATCAACAATGTTTCGTCGAAAAAAGCTCGCAAGATTTCATTCGTCAACTAATTTAATTTCGGACAATTATTGCATTTGAATATATTATCTACATATTATGTTTATTGAATAATTACTATTTGACTGAAAAAAAAATCATTTTATTCGGAAAGTAATTAGGGGCCTCCACTGATTTGTTGCCCTAGGGCCTCCACATCTCTAAATCCGGCCCTGATAGTATCTATGTATATTATCTGGATGGACCTTGGGACAAACAGAGATACGAGTAAATATTCTAAAAGTTGATATTTTGACTTCTAATAATAAACAAATTGTAACAAATAAGACTAAGTAATAACTAATTTGAGACGTCAAATGCCTTAGTACTGTGACCATGTTTTTTGTAAAGCATTCGAAACGTCTATTTAGATTAAATTAAAAATGTTAAAATTGCTTTGAAACTAATAAAACCCTCTATGTCATCTTGACTAAGCTCTTTGATACGAATTATAACCACTCTAGGCAAAATATATGAAAAATAAAAAGAATATTTATAAGATTGTTTTTTAAATTAAAAAAAAACCTAAATATACCTACTTGCACATAAGCAAAGATGGCATAAAAAGGTAGTTCAAAGATAAAAAAAAAAAAATTTAAAATTAGATATAAATAAGCAAAAATATTATGCATTCAGATATTATAGTTCAGGTACGATGATAATTATTATTCAATTATAATACATGTTTTATTTATATTTTAAGTTTCTTTCAATGTTATGATTTATGAATATTGTATAAATTACTAATTTATTGCTCTCGTTTGCCTCAGAGGCGTCCTTAAGCAACTTTTCCAACAGATTATCAATCAATTAACATGACATGAAACCAAGTGAAACGTGTTCGAACTCCCATCGCTCCTTTGATACGATTAGTGCATTGTGGGCAGCCTGTACCATATCGTGACATAAAATATCTTTTAATAAAACATCACGTCGATCCGTTGTACACTTGCTTTACGTTGTTGAATGTTGTAAAAAGTATATAAACTATTTTTCTCGCTTGCATTTTTTCTTTATACTCCACTATCTTTTTGTCACAGCTTTTATGTGATATTTTTTTGGATACACGTTTTATGCAGATTGAAATAAATGGATAAAATTTGATAGAAAGATAGACCGTCTAGAAGCTTCACTAAGTTGGCATTGCTTAAATAATCGTTATCGCTGATAGAAAGTGCAAAATCGCTTTAAAAGTATTCTATCTTTGTGATAGATTTTTGATGTGAAACATCTATTGGCACGCCTTGGCAGTAAAACCGACTCGTATGCCGTGACGGCAAACGGTATGACGCTCTATTATTTCTACGCCTTCACTATCTAATCCCCCTTGTGTATGCGCGCAGTGCGCACATTTATTATACACTTTGTTGCTTCTCTGTGTGAGCTGCTTTATGTTTCTATCCGACTATAGTATACTTGATACGTTTACCGCTAGTATACACGTTTTGTATTTTTTAAACTAAAAAAAATATTTTATTAAACTGTGAATATTTTGTTTTTAATTATGTCATATTTACTGCCTTTAAAAATCATCATGTCATGTATAAATTTCTATACCAAATAGTTTCGATGTTTCACATCTGCCAGGCGACCCGCGAGGGCTTTAGTTGTTTTTTTTTTTTTAATTTATTTTTTAGTTCCTGAATTGAGTAAGTTGTTTTAAGTTTCTTATATTTTTTTAGTTAGTAAATATTATTGTGCAATGATGTCGAGTAAGTTTGGGGCTAACTTTTAATTTATAATCTACAGTTTATTTCGTTTAAACATTCAGTAACATCTAGTTATGCAATAAGGCCTTTAGATCAACGACATATGTTCATTGTAAACCAAAACTGGTTCAAAAGCTAAAAATAAAATACCCTTGTACCTATTTTTAACCAAAAGTTATTATTTTAAGCGAATAAAAAGGAAGGTTATACACAATTTTTATATACAATAAAGTTGTTCATTTAAATATAATTATTGCTTAGTATTACTATAATTGAGTGACTATCAGTTATTGGGTTTATCGGAAGAAAAGTTAGATTATTTACCTGCAACTAAACTTGTTAACGAAAAGCTAATTTAACCAGTCAATTTTTTAATTAATTAATTAACTTAACTAAAGTTCGCCTGGTGGTCGAAATCCGACCATTATTGATATTAAAAGTTTGAGGAAAATACATATGATGATAAATTACGTCAAACGAATTTCATGATGTTTAGGGTTCCGTTACCCAAAGTGTAAAACGGGACCCTATTACTAAGACTCCGCTGTCCGTCCGTCTGTCTGTCTCTCTGTCTATCTGTCTGTCTGTCCGTCTGTCACCAGGCTGTATTTCATGAACCATGATAGTCAAACAGTTGAATTTCACAGATGATATATTTCTGTTGCCGCTATAACAACTAAAAAACAGAATAAAATATATAATATAAACAGAATAAAAAACAAAATAAAATATATTGTCAAAGATGCCAAAATGGTAGTAATTAAAAGTGGTTCTCAGTAAATTATCTATTTGAAGTTTCTCTTATTAGAAATACTTTGATGTAGCTCCATACAAATTATGTCAAATTTCTATTGCTACTAAAGAAAAACACAAATAACAAAGAATTGAATTGAAGAAAACCATAGATATATCTATACATATAATAAAATATGAGTTGAATCTGTACATTGAATATTTTTGGGGGAGTAACTTATTGAAATAATCAATATTATCGATACAAAGGTCGCATCTATAGTTTTAGAATTTTTGTCTATTCG
Source organism: Brenthis hecate (assembly GCA_951806755.1). NCBI lineage: Eukaryota > Metazoa > Arthropoda > Insecta > Lepidoptera > Nymphalidae > Brenthis > Brenthis hecate. The sequence goes on from OX638257.1 coordinate 1,866,343, forward strand.
TCTGTGACCGCATCACAGAAAAACCACTGGATGGATTTTGATGAAATTTGGTATGATGATAGCTGGTTATCCTGGTTAACATATAGGATACTTTTTACTGCGGGAAAATATCTCATCTCTGAGAAATCTATACTAAACATTAAAATGTAAGTAGGTATGAACCCGAGCGGAGTGAGGCTGAGTCGCTAGTATATTATTATAAGTAAATCAAATCATCAAACACTTCAAAAGTCAATTATAGAATTGTTGACAGCTTCTGACGTCACATTTCGCTATAAACAATGGTGTTGCGTTTTGCAATTATTATTATGAATAGGTAATTGCAAAACGCAACACATGGCGCATATTTTACACTTTTTACACTTTGGCACTTAGTTATGTAATTAAAAAATAAAATTAATTTTTAAGTATAATGTATGTACCTAACTACATCTACTTTTACTTTAAAATACCACCTTTGAGAGAGAAATCTTGAATTTCATATGGAACCATAATATATGAGATCGGTCTACTATCCATACTAATATTATAAATGCGAAAGTAACTCTATCTGTAAGCTTAATCCGCTGAGGAGATTCAGATGAAATTTGGTATGCATATAGTTTGAGTCCCTGGAAAGGACATAGGATAGTTTTTATCCTGGAAATCATCTTTTAAGGGGGTGAAAAGGGGGGTAGAGTTTTGTGTGGAATATCAATCATTTCTCAAGTAATCTCAAGATGTATAATTTATCATACCAATGTATATATAGTCTATCTATGCCATACTAAACGTCAAAACGTACCTAGAGACGAACCCGAGCGAAGCGAGGGTGAGTCCTATAAATACGATTTTTTTTATATGTATTACGCATGTACTTATGTAAATATATTTAATGTTTATTAGTTTACATGCTGGAGCGGATTTAGATGAAGTTTAGTGCACAGATACTTTTAGAGCTTCTTCTAGAGTGAAGTCAGGACAAAGCACTATATCACTACATAGTATAAAACAAAGTCGCTTCCCGCTGTCTGTCTGTCCCTATGTATGCTTAGATCTTTAAAACTACGCAACGGATTTTGATGCGATTTTTTTAAATAGACAGAGTGATTCAAGAGAAAGGTTTATATAGGTTTATACATGCATATTATAGTACAGAAAAGTTGAGAAATTGAAAGATTTGTATTTTACACTAACCGTTAAACGTACCTAGAGACGAACCCGAGCGAAGCGAGGGTGAGTCGCTAGTTGAATAATAATTTCGAACTAATATTATATATCAATTGTAACATTGAATCAACAATTAGAGGTCGTTTTATAATTTTCAAAATACGTATGACCTTAGAATAACCTTGCACGACTCAAAAATTAAAACGGAAGATTGCGATCTCAGGAAAGGAACTAATTATCTTTCAAGGTTACGACTTTTTAATATAAATATATTATATAACTATCGAATTATCCTCATTTTGCTTTGGCGTGTCCCATGATGTCTAACATACGCCAATATGCTCCAGGTCCAGCTCCCGATAGTATATATCTATGTATTTTTCATACATATCTGTCCAGTCATTTTAGCACGCAGGTGTAACAAACATACGCCCATAAAAACATTCGTATTTATAATAGTTGCCAAATAAATGTACGTCCGTAACAAAATAGTGGATGAGATAGGCAGTTTAAAAAAAAGTGCGTGTGTGTGCAATTCACACTCGTAGAAGTGAGACTTCAGAAAAGTAACCTACGAGAGAATGAGATGAATATATAGAGTATCAGGAGCAGGATAATTATGTATATAAGGTTTATTTTTTTATAATATTTTTAGAAAATTTAAAAGTTTTTTACATTTTACTTGACATAAATATACATATTACATTTGTCAGACAATAACAACGGTTGCCATGGCAACATAGCAATGTATTCTATCTCATTCTCTCGCCGGCTTAATCCTATATATTTATGTGTTTGTCTCTTTTTAGTGTCGCATTTCCGTTTCATTTTCATTTCATCGAGTTGCAAATCACAACGATTCTAAAGAAGTTTAACTTCAAAAAGATAAATATTATTCTTTAGTTAGTATAAGAATAAAAAAGAAGTACACTTATATGCATTACAAAGAGAATGAATGAGTGTGTTTGTTACTTCACCAGGCTGTAACGCCTCAACAGATTTTTGGGAAATTTAGCTAGCATATAACTTATTATGTCGTTATTTTTATCGTCATAAATGAATCTACCAAACGAGCGAAAATGCCGGGAACTAACAATTTATAAAAAATTGACCTAGTGTCATGCTGATAGCTAATGCGGTATAATAAATTATATTCACGATGTCAAGCGAGAGATAGACAGTGAGACCTTGATTTTGATTCACATTATCTTCAATTTTTTTGTTCAATTTTAGACAGTAGATGATAAATCTGGGTTTCTTTATACAACCGTTATAAACATTTATTAACAACTAACATGGCCCGCGGCTCCGCCCGCGTTAAGATGACCAAAAACCAAATTCTAAGGTTTTACATATTAGTATGCTTTTACAATGCAGTTTTTGTATTTTTTCTCAGAGATGAGATATTTTACCGCGGTAAAAAGTATCCTATATGTTGACCCGGATAACCAGCTGTCACCATACCAAATACCATCAAAATCCCTCCAGTGGTTTTTCCGTGATGCGGTAACAGGCAGACAGACAGACAGACAGACAAAAATTCTAAAAACTATAGATTCGGCCTCTGTATCGATAATAATGTATATTTCAATAAGATTTTCCAAACAATATTTAATGTACAGATTCAGCTTTGTTACAATTTTATTATATGTATAGACTGGCGACTTACCCTCGCGGAATAGATAGACTATATATTATATGATATATAGCCTATATAGATTTCCTCAATAAACGGGCTATCTAAGGCAAAAAAATTCAAATAAGATCAGTAGTTCCTGAGATTCGCGCGTTCAAACAAAGAAACAACCAAACAAACAAAGTCAGCCTTTTTACAATATTAGTTAAGATTAGCTCTACAGGTACACCTTTTAGCTTTATTACTAACAGTAACATATAGATTGTATGCTACTTTAGGTCTATGTGTATACTAAATTTCATCCAAACTAGTCCAGCAATTTCAGCCTGACAGAGTAACAAACATACACATATATACCAAAATTTTGCATTTCTAATTGTAGTGTGATAATAATCAAATGGAATAATACTTTTTTTAATTTTGCGCGAATATTAGACATTTAAAAATCATTATTTTATAATATTGTGGGTAGATAGATAATGTCTGTAACAACTTCTTAATATATAATAACTTTTGAGACGTCTAAAACCTTACTCTCTCTTGTGACCATGATTGCTGAAAAATATTCGAAAAGTCGGGAACCAAAAATCAAAATAAATCCGCAAGAAAATTCCGATATTTTTTTTATTTGAAATGGAAGAAGTCATAGGTTTCCTGCGCAACAGACTGAGTTACGACGATTTTCAAAGTTTAATATTCTGTTAACTTTACAGGTTTGACAAGTTAGAGAGGTCATACAGTAATTATGTTGCTTGAGTGACGTCAATAAGAGTAATTTTGATAAAAATTTCATTAAATTATCTTAATGATCACATTTATTTATTTTTGAGGGCCGATATTGAAACGGGTTTTTAGTCAGATTTATTAATTAATTTTTCATTACTAGGCTCAAAGAAACAAAAATATCGTGTCGATTTTGATGATGTTCGTATGGTACTTATATCAGCTGCTAATGGTGGTGGTACACTATGCCGGAGGTCAGGGGTTCAAGTTTGGCCCGATACTAATTTTTATATTGGCCAATGGCGTATGTTTGACATGACTGTATATGGTTTATAAACACCCAAAATTTGGCAATTAACTTGTGCATTGAAAGTAGTCTAGTTACCTCTTATAATATGTTATTTTGCTCTCATGGTTGCTTAATCAGTTATATAATATAACGTCTCTTACCATAGAAATATCATATTTTCTATCAGCATAAAAACTTAAAAAAAACCGACTTCCAGGTACTAAAATGTAAAAAATAACTAAACGGAGGTTTTCATTTAGAATAGATACCTAATCAGATATTTTCGAAGTCGATGCAAAGCAAATCTAATACTCTTTAAAACAAAAAAATCCAAATCGGCTAAGGCGTCTTGGAGTAATCGGTGAACATATATAAAAAAAAGATTCCGACGAATTGAGAACCTCCTCCTTTTTGGAAGTCGGTTAAAAGTAACTTATGATATGTCACTCTCCAGCCCTACAACGATTTCTATACAATTTGTCGCACAATTATGACATAAAAACAAACATATAAACATATTATTATGATTATTATTATATTATTAAAGTATGGATTTAATTATATCATCAACAAATATTATCAGGCATTGAACTCAAGACCTTCAGCGTAAGAAGCAGAATTCTTGCACGTGTTTTGTAGATTCTAATTAAAACATAATAATTTTTGTACAACACGTTTAATGGCGAAGAGATGAAACTTGTCTTATTTGACCTAACCATTTTAATATGTTTACATCGCGTGATTCAATTATTAAATAATTAGATGCATTGTAAATTTGTAATATAGCATGAAGAATATTCTTAGAAAATTTATTATCTACAAAGTTTCATTTTTATTGCAGTTTATCTCGTTTTTTTTCGCACAGTTTTTAGTCCTAAGGTCAAAAAAGAGTTGCTGAGTAGAATCTTAATAAAATTTTTTTACAAAAAATTGATCTATTTAAATATTTTTTCACTAAAAGATCGCATTATAGGTTCTAATAATCTTAGGTTATTTTACCACGAGGATATCTGAAGGCGAATCCTTGTTTAGACTGAGTTATTATGTGGATAAAGTGGTATTAAAATCAAATAACATCGCTATAATGTAGGTTATATTTTCGCTGTTATTCGCTGTTATTTGAGCTGATTCTAGATATTTTTTCTCTAAAAAATCGATACTTTTAAAATATATTTTTTACTAAAAGATTGCTTCATAAGTTCTGATAAAGTTATTTTTACCACAAGGATATCTGCAGGTGGATCTCTGTTTAGACTAAGTTATTATGTTGATAGAATGGTTGCTGTTTGTCTGTTATTTGAGCTGATTCTAGATATTTTTTCACTAAGAAATTGATACTTTTAAATATTTTGTTCACTAAAAGATTGCTTCATAAGCTCTGATTAGGGTATTTTTACCACGAGGATGGCTGCAGGTAAATCCTTGACTTAGAAATATATATATATATATATATATATATATATATATACATATACATATACATATATATATATATATATATATATATATATATATATATATATATATATATATATATATATATATATATATATATAATATACTTAGTTAATAATAAGTTATTAACTAGGTAAAATGGTTTTAAAGTCAAATAACAGCGACAATGTAAGTTACATATTATTTGCCTGGTTACATAATATTAGTTGATATACGAAATCTACTCAGTACATTGATTCATCTCACATATTTTATAATCTAAACACGAAAAATGTAGCATTAGGAATATATTTAGAAAAGAAATTACAACATTAACTTCGAAAGGTAAACGTGAACTAGCTTAAAGGCTGTTTTTTTTTGTATTAAACATTTCTATCTAATAAAGGGCATCTATCAGGCAGTGGTAGCCCAGTGGTAAAGCGCTGGTTTAGGTAACCGAGTGAAACGGGTTCAAAACCTGGGTCTGGCAACTCTGATATTTTCATGGGCGAATCATTTTCAACATGATTATCACTTCTTACGATGAGGGAGAATATCGTGAGGAAATCTGCATGTCTGAGAGAACCTAGCAAATTTTCGAAATAATGTGGTCTCTCAACCCTTACTAGGCAAGTATGGTGGACTATGGCCTGATCCCCTCTCATTGAGGGAAGGCTCGTGCCCAGTAGTCGGATGTTAAAGAGGGCTGAATACATACATACAATAAACTTTTTATATATAACAGACCTAAATAATTTTATTTATATAGGAGCCTATGTTTTACTCCAGATCTATTTCATTCAGTGGTTCATAGTGGTTTTAGCGTGATAGCGTAACAAACATATGCACATACATACAAACTTTCGAATTTAAAATAGTACACAGTATGGTAACACCATCATATTTTTAGATGGGACTATCTCCAAAAAACTTGTGGTATGGTGTTATGAAGTCATCAAAGAGTAGGTATTACAAACATTATTTAATAAAGCCTTGATGGTAATTAGACCGTATCGAGGAGACCTAACTAAGCAGAAACTTGCGAATCACAACGTTTGTTTCACATACTCGTAATTCATTATTATTTTAAACTAGCATTGCCCGCGGCTTCACCCGCGTTCAGATAACCAAAAACCGAATTCTTCGGTTTTACATATTAGTATACTCTTACATTACAGTTTTTGTATTTTTTCTCAGAAATGAGATATTTTCCCGCGGTAAAAAGTAACCTATATGTTGGCCCGCATAAACAGCTATCATCATACCAAATTTCATCAAAATCCCTCCAGTGGTGTTTCCGTGATACGGTAACAGACAGCCAGACAGACAGAGAGACAGACAGACAAAAATTCTAAAAACTGTTGATTCGTCCTCTGTATCGAAAATAATGTCTATTTTTATAAGATTTTCCAAAAAATATTTAATGTACAGATTCGGCTTAGTTAGAATTTTATTATATGTATAGATGGTTTATAAAGCTAAACCTTATATTTATTTTTAGCTAGCGACTTACCCTTGCTTTGCTTGGGTGTCTTTTGTTTTATATTATTAGGACCGAATCAACATTTCGCTCGCCCATTCAATTTCGCTCGGGTTCGTCCCTACTTACGTTTTAACGCTTAGTATGGAATAGATAAACTATATATACATAGGTATGATGAGTGTTATATTATCCCTTACTCAAAAAACATGACTAATTCCCCATACAAAATTCCACTCCCCTTTTCACTCCCTTAAGGGATGATTTCCGGGATAAAAACTATTCTATATAGTTCTCAGGGTCTCAAATTATCTCCATACGAAATTTCATCTATATCGGTTCAGCGGATTAGGCATGGACAGGTAACAGACAACAGACAGACAGACACATAGAGTTATTTTCGCATATATAATATTAGTATGGATATTTAGGCAGCGCCACCACCAGACGAAAACGCAGTTTAAAATCTCTTTTTAATTGAGCTTATGTGGTCTTATAGTTCAACTTGCATGAACGTGTGAAACATGATACAACTAAGTCCTAAGACCTAGAGTATTAAGACTTAAGCCATAACTCAGGTACATCACTAATTAACCTGGTTAAAACAATCTACATGATTATAGACTACTAGCATTGCCCGCGGCTCCGCCCGCGTTCAGATGACCAAAAACCAAATTCTTAGGGTTTACATATTAATATACTCTTACATATCAGTTTTTGTATTATTTCTCAGAAATGAGACATTTTCGCGCGGTAAAAAGTATCCTATATGTTGGCCCGGATAAACAGCTATCACCATACTAAATTTCATCAAAATTCCTCCAGTGGTTTTTCTGTTATGCGGTAACAGACAGACTACTAGGGTTATAACCTCTGTTTTGGAAAAAAAATTAATGAAATAGTCATTATTATCGATACAGAGACCGTATCTATATCTTACAATTTTCTGTAAAATAGTGACAACGCCATTGTGCATACACAATAGCTATACATCTATACATATAATAAAATTGTAACTAAGCCGATCTGTATATCAGATATTTTTTGGAAAATCTTATTAAAATAGACATTATTTTCGATACAGAGGCCGAATCTATAGTTTTTAGAATGTTTGTCTGTCTGTCTGTTACCGCATCACGGAAAAACCACTGGAGAGATTTTGATGAAATTTGTTATGGTAATAGCTGATTATCCGTGTCAACATATAGGTTACTTTTTACTGCGGGGAAATATCTCATTTTTGAGAAAAAAAAATACAAAAACTGCAATGTAAGAGTATCCTAATATGTAAAACCTAAGAATTTGGGTTTTGATCATCTGAACGCGGGTGGAGCCGCGGGCAATGCTAGTTTTAATATATAGTAGATGGCGCAGTCAGTATTTTTTAAAGATAAATCCACCTTTACCAATCCCATTTGTATTTTTTTTAATTGCAATAAAGAATACATTTTTTTATTAAAATCAAAACATGGGGCTTAGATTTTTTATTTTATTTTTTAGACACTACTGTAGAATGCTACAATTGTTAAAAAATAAAAATTTTACAAATTGTATTTAAATGAAATAGTTAAACGTTATGTCTTTTAAGAATTATAAATCATATCTATATATTTTTTAGATTTCCAGACTTCGACACGTTTCTAAGCTACCAGATTTTAATTTGGATATATATGTAGATAACGCTTGAGAGACAACAAAGCTACCTTTAAAAGCAAAATTATATGTAAACATTGCAACGCTAAAAGTATTGTTGCTTGACTTTTGACATTTCTACATAAACATTACTAGCGACTCTACCTCGCTCTGCTCGGCTTCGTCTCTAGTTAGGTTTTAACGTTTGGTATGGATTTCTCAGAGATGAGATATTTTTCCGCAGTAAAAGTATCCTATATATTGACCCACATAACCAGCTATCATCATACCAAATTTCATCAAAATCTGTCCAGTGGTTTTCTCGTGATGCGTTCCCAGATAGATAGACAGACAAAAATTGTAAGATATAGATTCGGTCTCTGCATCGATAATAATGACAATTTCATTAATTTTTTCCAAAAAAATATTTAATACGCAGGACTCAGTGAGAATTTTATTATATGTATAGATTATTAACATTAAATTAACATTAATAATCACGTTGTTATTACTCGTAAGTGAAACAAAACAAGGCCATGTAAGACTAATTCATTATTTACATTAGAGAAAGGCTATAAAATATTAATCGTAAGGTCAAAAAGAATAATACATTTAAAATCTAAATCTGATTCAACGAAACGGAACGATTGCGTAATGTTATAATTATATCTAATCATATTAAATGTCAATGTTATCTCGTCACAACAACAGAAAACTTTTGGGGCTTTGTGTACCACATTTAGTATGAATTGATTCAAAATGGCTCTAGAAGTCATCCTTTCTAATAAAAAAATCATTGGACTAAGGAATTATATAAATAACTAGCATTGCCCGCGGTTCCGCCCGCGTTCAGATGACCAAAAACCAAATTCTTAGGTTTTACATATTAGTATACTCTTACATTGCAGTTTTTGTATTTTTTCTCAGAAATGAGACATTTTCCTGCGGTAAAAAGTATCCTATATGTTGACCCGGATAACCAGCTGTCACCATACGAAATTTTATCAAAATCCCTCCAGTGGTTTTTCTGTGATGCGGTAACAGACAGACAGACAGACAAAAATTCTAAAAACTATAGATTCGGCCTCTGTATCGATAATAATATTTATTTCAATAAGATTATCCAAAAAATATTTACGAGTAATGTTTAGATTCGGCTTAGTTACATATTTATTATATGTTTAGATAGCAGTGTCATAGAACTAAACATGAAGCCAATTTATAATGCTTAAAACAGTATATAAGTATTAAGAGAATGCTTATTACTGTGAAAGATAAACAAAAATTTATAAATAAAAATATGTAATGGATTTTAATATATTATGGTGTCTCTCTTTGAAGAAGATAATTACGCTTAAAAAAACAAAATATTATTTTTATTATTCACATTAGCGACTCACTCTCGCTTCGCTCAGCTTCCTCTCTAGGTACGTTTTAGCGGTTATTATGAATATAATACGCACGTATTTTACATATAATTTTTTTTCTTTAGTTGCTCTATCTGTTGCTGAAAACTGCATTAAAATCCGTTGCGTAGTTTAAAAGATCTAAGCGTACAAACAGCGAGTGCGACTTTGTTTTATACTAAATTCTCTTCTCAAAAATTGTAAGCTAACGACTAATATCTCTATAAAAAAAAACTCCTATTATTTTAAAGAAAGTAAGCAATCTTAACAAAATGGAGAATCTTTACATAGTATAAAATGAAGTCACTTCCGCTGTGTGTTCGCTTAGATCCTTTAAACTACTCAACTGATTTTAATGTAGTTTTCAGCAACAGATAGAGTGATTTAAGAGAAAGGTTTATATTTACAATACATTCAAATTATAGTACGGAAAAGCCAAGAAATTCAAAGATTTGTATTTCATACTGACCGTTAAAACATGGTAGCATAAACAACAAAATCAAATTTTTGACTTTGACATGACACTATTCAATTCTTTTGTATGAGAAAAATACAAAGGTTTGTTTATTAATTTGTCCTTTAACTACGCAGTAACGGAGCAACGTGATTTCTTTATAAAGAGATAATTTGTAACTGGGTAAGTAATAAAGGCTCCTTTTTAGTTAGAATAAGTATCATATTCGTTAAATTGTTATTTTAATTTAACATTTTATTCTTGATTAAGGTTTTATCGCTACATATAATAAAATTGTAACCAAACCGAATCTGTACATTAAAAATTTTTTTGGAAAATCTTATTGAAATAGACATTATTATCGATACAGAGGCCCAATCTATAGTTATTAGAATTTTGTCTGTCTGTCTGTGACCGCATCACGAGAAAACCACTGGATAGATTTTGATGAAATTTGGTATGATGGTAGCTGGTTATCCGGGTCAACCAACATACCTATAGGGTACTTTTTGCTGCGGGAAAATATCTCATCTCTGATTAAACGTTAAAACGTAATTAGGGACGAACCCGAGCGGAGCGAGGGTGAGTCATTAGTTGTATATATAATGAATATCGTTCCGTGTCTCCATTTTGTTGTAGTCATTATTCGTATAAATCATAAACTTTTATATATCGAAATAAATTAATTACGAACATTTCCTGTTTTAGTCATCAGTACACTACGAGTATTAAGTAAAATCCCTTATGGAAATGGCTTTATGTAAACGTTATTTGAATTTAAATGTAATTTAAAAAAAAAATTTTTTTTTCATACAATAAATAATTGACACTTGATTTCTGAGCCATGGTGGGTCATAATCATATAAAGTAATAAAACTGTTATATCTTTTTGTAAGATTAAACATTTAAGTAATATATTAAATAATGTACTTATAAATTACATGTACCTAATATATGGATAACTATGGAAATACATACTGTTAACTCAGAAAGTATATTGTCCAGTTACAAGTTAGATAAAAGTTTTAAATCAATAGAACATAAAAATATAGCTAAATAGAATAACTTTCATCAGAATTTTTATGCTATCGAATTGTTATGATCGATATACCTATATTTAAAAAAAAAATAAATAAAAATAAAATTACTTACTTTTTTCAACTTTCTTCCCATTCTTGGCGACAATCATGGAACCGTTTCCGTTTCCGTTCTCCAAGCATCCAGCTACAAGCTCCTTCATTATCACAGTTAGAAATTAAAAAAAAAAGAATAAAAAAGGCGCTCGTTTCGCGCGCTTTCCAACGTCACTTTGACACTACAAGTGGCAATGGCAGCAATTGGAGCGGGGAACCGTTTATGTTATGGCCAAGGTAAGCTCGATCGCAATAAAAAAAACTAGATTTACCTAAGTCTAGGCTTAACTTTGTTAAATTGTTTCAACAATGAAATAAAAATAACTTGGACGAATGTATTTATACTCTTCGCTTATATTTTTTTTTATACAGCGTCTATGACAGCGGTTGAAATAAAAATGGCGCTAACAATTAATTTTCGTTTATTTATATATAAGCGTTGTAATTTTTTGTTGTTTAATATTGTGTAATGTTAGTTATATAAATCGATTTAATTTTACAATGATAATTGTCACAGTGATTAGTGTGTGTATGTAGGAAAATATGTGAGTTATTGCATCATATTTTTTTGTAAGTAAAGACTTAGTATATTCAATTATAAGTTAAATCTAAGAATCATATGGGAAATATATACAAGAAACAAGATAATATTCTATAGATAGTTAATAATGAATGAAAAAAATTAGATAACCGATAGCCTAAAGTGTTACATGTTGACATTTTAACTGATAAGAAAATATATTAACTGAAGCGAGCTGATATTTCAGAAGTTCATCGTATTTAAAAAGTTATCTTTTTGATAATTTCAATAATAATAAGAATGGTCATTATTTGATATTTAGACATATTTTTTATTTTGTTGTTGTTGTAATAATTGACGATAATTTATTATACATAATATATGTATGTTATGCTACATACTAATTATTGTATATAAAATAATTGTGTTTCTACTTCTACGAGTAGATTTCATTTATTTAAGTAGCAAATGTAAAAAGTTACATATTTTATTACAGACTAGCGACTAGCTTGCTTTCCAATACAAACTTTCATTCCCAATATCTACCCCTTAAGGGATGATTTTTGGGTTTAAAAGTATCCTATATCCTTCCCAGGATCTCAAACTATCTTCTTACCAAATTTCATCTATATCGGTTCAGTAGATCCAGAGATTACACCCTACAACGTCACAAGCTCATAAACTGTACTTCTTTATAATATTACTATAGATGATTACTTTTATGATGTGAATGATGATTATATTCACGTACATTAATGTTTTATTTCGATCCCCACCCTCTCCACCCTTTCCATCCAGCCGGGCGTAAAGCCAAGATACACAGTGGGAGGTGGCCCACTTCGGTGAACGGTGTACTATGCGGGTTGGTCCTGGTACTTTTCTGACAGTAGAGTGGACTGAGGGTGCAACCCACCGTTTGTTGTGGTCTACTTCAGTACACCAGCCGTCAGGGGAATCGTAAAACGGGGATGGTTCCGTTAGGTTAAAGTGGGTGGTACAGGCTAGGGCATGTATGCAGGTGCATAAATATGCGTAAATGCATTTCTCAACATTAAAATAGTTTTTATTGGGAAACAATGTGGTGGCTTATTTAACTGTATGAAAAAATCAAGGCCATATCAAATGAATATTATTAATTTACCTATATATAATCAAGGTCAACATTTATAACCTATCATTAGATTAGCATACATAGATAAATAAATATTGTAAAGCTTCTGTCAAATATCTATCACTAGCAAGCAGGTCAAAAAATTGGAAGATTTTTCTTACTTATCTTTTTAAGCCGTGATTATAAGCTACAGTAATGTATATTTTTATAAGTTCTATTTCTATTATCCATTTTAGTAAGGCAAGTGATAATCATGTTAGAAATGATTCGCACACGAAAATATCAGAGGTGCGAAACACGGGATTTGAACCCGCTTCACTCAGTTTCTCAAGCGAGCACGTTACCACTGGGCTACCGTTGCTTACTTTTTAATTCATATTTTTAATGAAAAGATGTATTTGGAGTATGCTAAAGAGGCAATAGTTATTAAAATTATTCTTTTGAAAGCATATAGATAGGTTTTGATGAGATTTATATATTTTAGAAGTTGTTAATGTGAATGAAAAACACAAGATTTTTATTCATTTGCTAGAATAAATACAGTGATCTTAGATAATCGATTTTTAATTATTGTCTAAGTAAGTTGGTATGGAAAAATAAATTTGAACATTAGTAAATTGTACATAGGAATATATTTACCATAAATACGGGTATTTCTATAACTCATCGGAAAGGACTAGTTGTGATGTGATTTCTGAGTATTGTGACGATTTTTTTAGATGACTGACGTTAAAATAAGGCATTATGGCATACGACTGATATGTGTTTCCTATTATATGGAAGCCATAGATACGCTTTTTGTGTAGTACTATTAACATGAGCCATTGAAGTTGAACTCAATACCCAACCGGACTTGGGTAGTATCATGTAGCAGAAAACGGAAGTTGGAAAGACGGCATCTCATTTCTTTTCATTCTCTTCTAAATAAGATTTTCTATCTTGATCATAGGGAATAAATACAAAACAGAATTATTGGCTCTATTGGTCCTATTAGAAAAACACCAGTTGTACATTAGTATAGTGTAACTAAGTATGATGATGATGTTCTCCTAGCCGATTCCGGCCACGGCGGTCAATCTCAATGAGATTAGCCAACTGCGCAGGAGATATTATAGTGCTCAAGTGTACGCGCAGACATAAGTGCACTCTCTATTCCTATCACTCTCATACTCCGGTGGGACGACCACTCGACACGACCGGTGAGAGTTAAGGCGCAGGACCGACGGCTTTACGTGCTCTCCGAGGCACGGGGGTGAAACACTGCCAACTTCCCAACTCCGGGCTGTTACTGAGACTTACTATACAGGAAGACTCAATAACTAAACTTGGCCCGACCCGGGACTCGAACCCAGGACCTCCGGGTGTGCAGCCGTACATGCTAGCCACTACACCACCGAGGCAGTTTGTAACTAAGTATACAGCTAGTATTTATCTTATACGTCTATTATTCAGCAATGTCTAAACATTGTTGGATAATATTAGACCAGCCGGAAAAGACAAAATGTATGTAACGTTGCTATTATATGAGACCAACTATCATTTCATACATCCCTAGCGAGATAACAGACTATCATTTAACTTTAATCATTTCACGTACAATAATATGTTATCATCTGGCTTACAAAATATTTATACGCTTGAAATATTGTTTGCGTTGCTTCGAAAGGAAGATAATGAAACAAGAAATTTTCATAATTTCATAAAAATAAAATACATGGTAGAAGTCAAACTTCAGAAAAGTAACCTACGAGAGAATGAGATGAATATAGAGTATCAAGAGTAGGATAAGTATGGTTTATTTTTTTTATAATATTTTTACCAAGTTTAATAGTTATTTTACATTTTATTTGACATAAATATGCATTAAATATTATTCAGTAATTAATTTTATTATTTTTCACTTCTGTGTAATGTATTCTATCTCAAATAACAACGGTTACCATGGCAACACGGTAATGTATTCTATCTCATTCTCTCGCCGGCTTAATCCTATATATTTATGTGTTTGTCTCGTTTTAGTGTTGCATTTCCGTTTCATCGATTCAAATCAAAATGATTCTAAAAAAGTTTCAGTTCAATTATATATTCTAAGTCTAATAATATCATGAGTATGATTTAATAATTGTAGGCATGTTTTCTCTGCATGTTTAATCGTATCATAATTATTTAAGTTTGTTAAAAAATCTTAATGTTTTGAACATTAAGATTTTTTTGCTAATTCTTTATCTTTTCACGGGTTATCGTATACATTTGATTGGTATTGATCCTCCCGGATGTGCGTTCATCTTGTATCTGGCTCAGAAGCGTCCGGCAATCCAGACGGGTACGAAGCCAAGAAACGCACTGTGAGGCGTGCGGCCCACTTCGGTGGGCGGTGTACCTTGAGGGTTACTCCTGGTACTTCTCTGATAGCAGAGTAAGCCGTGGGAGCAATCCCGTTGGTTGAGTGCGTAAGTGATCCTGCGACGCTATATTAAGAGGGAGAGGTTTTATAGGGTTTTAGTGGGTAGCTAGCCGGTGTGTTGTTCCACATAACCAGCTGTATACATAAACGCAGGTGGTATGCGTAAATGCATTTCCCAGCATAAAAAAGGTATCTAAATAAATCTATAGGTATGTCTACTAAAAATCCAAATGTTCATATACTTCTGAGGTAACGTTTAAAAAAAAACAATTTTCTTTTAAGCAATTAACTTAGAAACGTAATTTTAACGATCTCGGCTGTTTATTAATTGAATAACCCTGTAACAGATTAGTGAATGGATTCTCGATCGAATAAGTCTTTTATTACCAATTATGCCTGAAGATAAAAATATTAAAATTAAAGAAGTACTTGTTGAATTCAAGGTACATCGATTTCAAAAATTTATATATACCAAGAGTAGGTACTTTAAAAATATGTGGATTTACCTACGCTCCACCCGGGTAAGTCCCTAAGGCTGAGTGGTTTAGGACCGCATTGAGAACAAATATATAGTGTCCGACCGAAGGTCTATTTTTGGCCGAAGCCGAAGCCGAAGCCGATTAATCGGCTATCGCCACAACCTTCGGCCGAAGCCGAAGCCGAAGCCGAAGGTTTATATTCTCTCAGCACTCAGTAATTAATTTTGTATCAATACCTCAAATAACCTCAATATTGAAGGTTTATATTGAGTGTCTCATATAGAAGTTGATGATATATCATAGAGATGGTTGGTTTAGAGATAAATAAAAGTTTGTGATTTTGTGATTTACCTACTGGTAAAAAATAATCATTTCTTTATTATGTAATTCACAAATTACAATTAGACCAATCAGTCTTTGTTTTACTCGACTAGACCAAAACTAGACTAATAAATAAAATAAACAAACACTAACTTCTTAGTAAATAATTAAATGTTGGTCAATTAAATGCACAGTTTAGAAAATATTAGAAATTTCAAAATAAATGTAACAATAACCATAGAACTAATGAGGTAATGACTGTTTTGCAAACAACAAGTTATAAGAATAATATAATATTCTATTTTACTAAGCATATTTGTACTTAACCTTCTCTCTCAAAAACACCCGTTTAAATACACGTACGAACTTGTTTTGATGCATGCAATGTGATATTTTGACAGTGGCTCCCCGCCGCCTCATGACTTTCGTAACAGTTCGTTCAATCTCGACGGTCGCTCGGACCTTCGGCGAAACCTTCGGCTTCGGCCGGGTTTTGGGCCGAAGCCGAATGTTTCGCCGAAGGTGGATTTTTTGGCCGAAGGTGGCCGAAGCCGAAGCCGAAGCCGAAGCTTCGGTCGGACACTACAAATATACGAACATTCATTTAATTTACATATCACTACATAGTATAAAACAAAGTCGCTTTCTCTGTCCCTATATCCCTATGTATGCTTAAATCTTTAAAACTACGCATCGGATTTTGATGCGGTTTTTTTTAATAGATAGAGTGATTCAATAGGAAGATTTTAATATATAATTTGTTAAGTTTTTGTATACATTGGCTAAAATATAACGATATTTGTTGGAGGTGTCGGAAAAAATAAGACGTTTGGGAGCTTTCAACGAAAACGCTGCCTAAACCCTTTGACATATAACAAAATAATGTTTGGTGGAATTGTGTATATTATATAGGTCTACAGAAAAGTCCGCGATGGCATATGTCTATCTCTTAAGGATAACATACTATATCCATTTTAATTTAAAACGTACCTAGGGACGAACCCGAGCGAAGCGAGGGTGAGTCGCTAGTATAAGATATTTATTAGTTCTGTGACGTAGTGATTCATCATTGCAAGGTTGTGAATTAAAATAAATTGTCTAGTTCAAAACTTCCCCATATACAATTATTATGTACATACGTAAAATACTGTCACATGCAAACAGCAAAAATTCCATACGACAGGGATTTATTTATTTCTAAGAAACACAATCCATTTTAATTCAAAGAAAAACCGCAGTGATTAAACTTTTAAATGAAAACTATCTTATTCTCAAGCAATGAAAAAATTAATTGCCAAGATTTGGGTTAACGCTATTGAATAATTAAGGTCTATGTCGCTTGTTTCTTTGAATTGTTGCTCGAATGTGAAGGAAAAAATGTGAGTGTTGTCTTTATTTTTTTATTTTTGACTAACTTTAAAAAAGGAAATTCGGGTGTATGTGTTTTTTTTTGTATTTAGTATATTACACGATATTTTTTTTTATTGTTAATGGATTTACATGATTTTTTTTTAATTTAATTAACACGCTCTACCTTAACAATCGTCATATAAGAAAGTTAAAAACAAACTAATAATACAATTTTGTTTAATGGCAATGGCAGTCCAACCCATATTTTAATACGTTAGTTTGGAAAACCAAGTGAATCGTGTTCAAATTCTGGGTTTAGCACGCCTGATATTCTCATGTGTAAATTATTTCAACATTACGGTAACTAACGGTGGAGGAAAACATAGTGATGAAGCTTAAACGTCCGAGATAACCTGTTTACGAAGAGCGTGTTAAAACCGCCTCATACTTAGTTTGCGTAATGGACTATGGCTTGATCCTCCTCATATTGAAGGGAGTTCCATACCCAGCAGTGGGACGTTAAAAAGGGCTGAATACACGAATTTTGTATGTATGTAATTTGTATGTATGTATTCAGCCCTTTTAACATCCCACTGCTGGGCACGGGCCTCCGTTCAATACGAGGGGGATCAGGCCATAGTCCACCACGCTGGCCAAGTGTGGGTTGGCAGACTTCTGAATACATACATTTAGACATACAATAATACTTGGAGGCTCTAATAACAAAAAATATTGCAATAGCTAATTAAAGGCGTTCTTTTTCTTCGAAACGGCGAGACAGGATATCCTATTGTAATAAAATGTCCTCTACCTTGGCTACGTTGTCTAGTCACCACACGTATAATTAACTTATTCTTGTTTCATTTACTGATATAACTAATCTATAGTACATTTAATAAAATTGTAACTAAGCCGAATCTGTACATTAAATATTTTTTGGAAAATCTTATTGAAATAAACATTATTATCGATACAGAGGCCGAATCTATAGTTTTTAGAATTTTTATCTAACTGTCTGCCTGTTACGCATCACAATAAAACTACTGGAAGGATTTCGATGAAATTTGGTATGGTGGTGGCTGGTTGTCCAGGTCAAGATATAGGATACTTTTTACCGCGGGAAAATATCTCATTTCTGAGAAAAAATATAAAAACTGTAATGTAAGAATTTACTAATATGTAAAACCTAAGAATTTGGTTTTTGGTCATCTGAACGCGGGTGGAGCCGCGGGCAATGCTAGTTATTTAATAAAAAGAAAAACAAAATCTTTTCCCCTCTGTGTGTTTTTGGAAACAGTTAGTTGTTTTTTATATAATTATGTAATAATTTATATAATTATATAAAAAACAACTATTAATATATGCTTTCTTCTCGACAATGATTATGGTGGAAACCTAGAGTGCCACAATTTCCTTAAATTTATATTAGATACTAGCAACTCACCCTCGCTTTGCTCGGGTTTGTCCCTAGGTTGATTCCCCATAGAAACTTTCATCCCCATTTTCAACCTCTTAAGGGATGATTTCTGGGATAAAAATTATCCTATATCCTTTCCAGGGTCTCAAACTATCTTCTTACCAAATTTCACCTAAATCAGTCCAGTAGTTCCGGAGCTTATTCGGCACAAAACAAACAGACAAAAAAATATAAGTATTGATTTAAGATTCGTTTCTTTCTTCAAATGTATACAATTCAATTATGGAAGAACATTAGTTTTACGTGAGTAACATTTTAAAATATTTTATTCTTATCAATCCCAATTACCCATTGTCTCCCTGAATGCCTGCCCTCCTTGTCGTCATGCCATATACGATGAGCGTTCGGAGGTATACTGGATGGGTTACTTCTGATGCTGCTCTGATAGCAGAGTGGACCATGAGAGCAACCCTTGGGAGGTTCAGGTTGTTGTGGAGAAAGGGAGGGAGAACGTTTGCCTTGGTTAGCAATAAGTAATCCCATGGCGCCCCATTTAAGATGGGGAAGGTTCTGTTTTGCTTAAGTGGTTTGTACTAACTCTTCTAGCGTAGTGTAGTGCAATGAGACACCATGTAACCATCTCTTATACAGGTGGTATCCGTAAATATATTTCCCGACTTTAAAAAAAGGTAATCATTGAACTGATTAGTAATATACTTGTTTTGTTAGTACCTTTTCATTATATCTCTTACGCGAAGCCACAGGCAGTAACTTGTATAAATAACGTATATTATATGAATCGTAAAATGTAATAAAATTGTGTTTTAAATACATAAGGAAGGAATGGTGAAATTTTTCGCGTAAACTCTTATCAGTATTGATAACCCTGAATCTAAAACATTATTTGACCTCTAAGTAATATATCTTATATTTATTATTATGTAATTGACCGTGGAAAATAAACAATACACAAAAAGTGATTGTAATAGTTACAAGCCAGAGTTGAATGTTACTGGTATGGTTATATAATGTCAGACCTCGGTTAAGGTTTTGGCCTTCTGCAAGAGAAGTGTTAGAAATAGGCGTAGATTTTGATATAGTTCTATAATTGTATACCTGTTAAGTATCTTCAAACGAAGCTAAATCCATTCTAAGAAATAATTGATATTTTGTATTACGTAAATGCTTAAAAAATCCTTTTATAATTTTTTTATATCCTAAATTACGATGAAAGCTATTTTTATAAGAAAAATTATAATATACGTAAAAGGCTATTGTTAAAATAAGGTCAAATAAAAATAATTATTCGCACTTTAATAGGACGAATAATAAAAGGAGGCTGTTGCCTATTCGTACGATGATCGGATGAATAAAAAATATATACAAATATTTACCACTTTCGTTTTCTAATGTAAAATAACCGATTTTCAGGTGTAGAAGTTTCTATATGCAAAAAAAAAACAACCTTAATCTACTGTACTGGAAAGGTATTCTTTCAAGTGAATGATGAAATAACGAATAATAGGGGAGAGTGAAAGAGAAAAAGAGAAAAAGAGATGATGATGAAGGGCTAGGTCTTTTTGGCATCAATTCTTATTTAATACAATTCAAAGTTCTACAACAGACATCACTACTTCTGAGGTTAAAATATAAGAATTTTTTTTACGATATTGCACAATAAATCTCAATTAATTTGGCAATTTAAAGTAATTAGTTCAAACTCTACGAGTATATATGTTCAAATGTAACTCAGACGAATTAAAGCGTCGTTAAAATGCCATTATTTTTCTGAATTGATACAATTATGTTAATATTAATAATTAAGTTATTTTCCAAAATGATATAAAACAGTTTAAATATAATTGGTAACAAGTTAATTTAACAATTAACAAGCTTTTGCTTCTGACATTTGTGAAGAATATATACGTATTAATTTATTGTTATTAGCGCCTCGCTTCACTCAGGTTCGTCCCTAGGTGATTCTTTAAATTGAGATATAACTTTTTTATTCATGGACCGATTGAAATAAAACAAATACTAAATGTTAAGTGAAGCTTAACATAATATATTAGTAAAATCCGCACCCAAATCGGTTAAGCCGTTTCTGAGTTTATCGCACACAAACGCAAGACAAACAGATAAAAATTCTAAAAATCATTGTTATAGGTCCTATTGCGTTAATAAAGACCCTCAATAATAGTGTTTCTCAAATATTTTTCATCTACAGACAGACAATGATCAGTTACAATTTTATTACATGTATAGAAGAAGATAATGTCGTACTAATTATTGTATTATAAACTCTAACTCAATATTAAAAGGGTTTCATTTGAGTTTCTTACCGATTCACCCATAAAAGTACATTTCGAGTCTGTGATAGCTTCCTCAAGGAATGGCTATTAAAATAGTGTAATCGAACAAATATTTAACCTTTAATTTGGAATTTAAAATTACTTTTAACTGTTTTTATTGACGGTGTATCTTACATATTTAAAAATTATAATTTTTAACTTGAAATATATAGAGACATCAAAATTATAGTCGTAGATTATCTGCTCTTAGCTGTAGATTTTCATGTCTTGATGTACATTAAAAGTAAAATGATCAAAATAGGTTCACAATTCAATCAATAAAGGGTAACATATAGAAAAAAAAGTACAATCGAATTGAGTGAGGGAGTAACGGAAGTGCCGTTTTAAAATTGGTGAAAATATTGGCTTTAACCATAATATTTTTTTATATAAATGGTTGTAAGCAAAAATGTTTGTGAGCGCAACACTTGAGAACGGCTGGACCGATTGGGATAATATTACAATAGTCCAAACAAGGAAAAAAATTTGAGATTAGGATATCTATACTAATATTGTAGAGACAGAATTTGTTTATTTGTTTGTTTGAACGCGTTAATCTTAGGAACTAGTAAGTTTTTAAAGAACCGATTTGAATTTTTTTTGGGAATACATAGCCCGTTTGTTGAGGACGTCTATAGGCTATATCATATATATCATGATGCAACTACTCAAGGGAGCGGAACAGTAATTATAAATGGCTACAAATCAGGCAGACTTCCATACATTGTAAATCTGATGTTTATAGGAAGAAGCCGCGGGTACTGCTAGTTTTGTATATAACCGAAAGTGTTTTTTTCTAAACAATTTTTGTGTGACTCCAAAAAACATAAATAACAATGAAATTTCGAAACGTCTCAGGTCTCTTCAAATCTCGTTCTATCAGGTCAATTAGTTTAAAATAAAAATAAAATATTTTCTTCGAGATATAAATATATATAATGGTTGATGGTTTATTATTATGTATTTACGATATATTATGAAGCATATGAAAATATTATTTAAGCCGCAACAACTCTGTGCAATATTTAAGTACAATTAGGTTACGGCAAATGATAAACTTTGATTTGCGGTTTTTAATCGAGATACTTTGTGGTTGTTTAACTTAAAAAGCGCGTATTAGACGTCTATCTATGGAAGATAATTTATGATAATAGATAGTATCTCATACAGTCCAATATTTTAATGTCCCACAGTAGGGGGTGGGCTCGTGAGATAATTACCACTTGGGTTGTTGTTGAAAATGATTAGCACATGAAAATTTCTGTGGCACAAGACCCCCGGGATTAGAACACTTTTTACTTGGTTTTTATGTAAGCGCAATATCACTTTTTTATGTTGGGAAATGCATTTGCGCATATCACCTGTATACATACTGGTGGTTATGCGGGACTACCGGCTAGAAAAGCCACTACTACCCACTAAAACCCAACAAAACCTCCTCCGTTTAAATGTGGTGTCGCAGGATCGCTTACGCACTCAACTCTGCCATAGCAGATCAAAACAACCATGGGGTTACTCCAACAGTCTACACTCTGCTATCAGAGAAGTGGCATTAGCCTAAAAATATATTCGCGTACAAAATTTACTTTTTCACCCCATTGATGATGATGTGTGTAATATGGTAAAAAATTAAAATAACAATAAAACAACGAAAAAATCCTAGAAAATATTATATACTTTTATTTGAATTGTCTTTTCGCGTAAGTAATTTTACAAATTTATTTCTCTCATTATAAGGTGCTACTAGAAGTTATGTATTATCTGTAATAAAAATCTGGTTTTATATTTTTAATCTATATTTTACATTTCAATAAATGCCAATTTTAACAGATTCAAAAACAATAAAAAAATACATTGTAAAATATTGTCTAAGCACGTATTTTGTTGTAATGGCGGATGAGGAATCATGCTCTGATTGTAGAATTGAAATTATTGAAACGATTTGGGCTGAAATATTATTAAACTGGGTAAGTAACTGTTCATTCTACATTCGATAGCCTTCGCTAGAATTATCACTATAGAGAATCTATAAATAATCTAAAACTACGAAAAGCAATGTATGATGCAATAAAAATAATTAAATATGGACAGCAGCATATGTAAGTTATAAGAAAACCGGCCAAGTGCGTGTCGGGCCACTCGCTAGGGTTCTGTAGTTGCACATTACAATAATGCGACAAAGAAGAGGGGTTTTTTGTTGTTTCAAACTATGAACAGTTAACGTTAAAGGTTTCGGTGGATCATAGTTCCAAGTACATTTTATAAGTTGGACGACTATTACTCGTTAACTTGTAAAGCCCACAAACAAGTAAACACTCGATTGACTGTAACAAAAATTTGTACTTTAAAGCTTAATATTTCTCAAATCGATTGCTTAATCGAGAAATTGTTTTCATAAGCCCGATATATTTTTGAAAGACCTATCCAACGACACCCCACACCATGGGGTAGACGAGAAAAAAATATCTTTACGTGTAGAGTAAGTAGGTACTCTAAAGTTTTTTTTTTTCAAGATTTAATTTTACTTCTTTGTTGGTGTAACTAATATGTATAATCATGCCAAATTACAGCTTCCTATAACTAGGAGTCTGAGAACTGGCGAAACTATAAGGGTTCAATATTGACTATAGAATCCTAAAAAGGTGTTATTTTTATCCAAACAACATCTTCTCTTAAAGAAATCTGTTAATGCTTAGCTTTTTTTTAATTTGAATGGAAATTTGTTCCGGTATTCGAACTGAGTGTCTAAAAATACTTGGTTTCATTACTAAAGTTTTAATTAAATTATAAATATATTTGATACGTATAGGAATGAGAACTTCACTGTATTTAATAAAAATGTATGAACTTAGCGCCTTAATGAAATAAATAGCAAAATGTAATATACAGCCTTTTTTAATAGAAATCTATTTAGGAGGGCTATATGTAGCTGGTGCGAAGGACATCTAAGGTCATTAGTAAGAGTCATGATTAGTAAAGATAATAAAATTCACCTGTTCTTTTCTTGCTTCTAGTTAAATAACTGTGTAATCGGTAACGAGAAGCCATTGGACATAATCAGCTTAGAGAATATTGTAAATAAATATAAAGACGATGTTTGCTGTGATGATTTTGATAAAGCTTTGCTTGCTTCTAATTTGGACGGTTTTATAAAATACAAATTTCCTATATTACGGCTAAGGTAAGAATTTATTATACTGCGTGTGTCATACGAGCTATCATAACCATTAAAATGAGACCGTCAGCGCAAAAGTAGCCTAAACCCACTGACAGCTACTTGGAAGAAAATGGCTGTTAAATATTTTCATATTAAAACTTATTTATATATTTTCATTTAGCGCTTACTTGAGTTTCAAAGTTGTTTTTTGCCTTTATTTTGAACTCTATAATATATAAATGAATATGTTGGGACATTAACACACAGCGCCATCTAGTTCCATGGTAAGCTACGAGGCTTGTGTTATGGATACCAGATAGTTGATACAGTACACATTTATAACTTTAAATACATTCATATTATAAATATAAACACCCATGACTGGAGTTCAAACATTCGTCATCGCACAAATGAATGCCCCCAGCGGGACTTGAACCCGCGACCGCTGGCACAGCAAGTAGGGTCACTACAAACTAAGCCAAACGTGTCGCCAACTATATACTTCAATTTAATTTAATAAATTACTTTTGTCTTAAACGACAACATAAATATCCTTTTTTTCATATTTTCTTTTTTTCTCTATAAAGTTATTGTTCGTCGCTGTTCCAACTTAACTAATGGACTTGTAGAAGATCTTCATACTGTATTCTAAAAATCAGTCCCTAAACGAGTAAATAAGATTTTTGTATAATATGTTACTTTGTCAACTTTTTTTTTGGCTTTTTTACAAGCTTTTATTTTATTTCAACTGTCCCAGTGTGTGGAATCTTGCAAGTTAAATTTGACCCACTTCCCAGTGTCCGATTGAGCTGAAATTTTCCCACTAGTTTGGTTTCCGAGACAATGCACGATGATTATTACCTAAATGCCGCTATTTTAATTTTTATAATTAAATTGCCTTTATAGCATTTTAGATGAGGGTAATCAAAAATTTTACATACTGACATCTGTATTACTATACTATTGCTGTACCAACACAAAAGGGCAAGTTTATTCTGATATTTGTACTAACATCAGCGAAACAGAGCAGATTATGATAATAAAATTTTGTGAGATATTATCAACTATGGAAGTGACAATCAACAATGTTAAGGCGGCCATTGAAGGTAAGTTAACCAAAGACCATTATTCTATCATTTTCTATTTCGACAGAATGTACGCAGTACTAACTCCATTTTTAAATGTTCCCCAAATATGAAATATTCACAAGCATATTATGTATAAACTTCTTTATTAGAGTTATCTAGGATAATTCTTAACTTTAGGAATGCATAGAGGACAAACATACGAACATTCATTTATATATTTATAGAAAACTAGCGGTAGGTTGATTCCCCATACAAACTTTCATTCCCATTTTCACCCCCTCAAGGGATGATTTCCGGGATAAAAACTATCCTATGTCTTTCCCAGGGACTTAAACTATCTTCTTACCAAATTTTATCTACATCGGTTTAATGGTGTAGGAGCCTATTCCATACAAAAGCCATAACTAACTGTTGGAATTTTGATCACTAAAAATAATTCCTCGTGCAGGCTGTTAGGGTTGAGTTTTGGTAGTAAATTCAGGTCTAGTTAGGTCCTATCAAGTCAAGTCACGTTGGTGACTATGGCATGGTTATTAGTCATCATCGTCTTTGACGATATTTCTTTCATTATAATTTTTTGTTATATTCATTTTTAGGGTTCCGTAACCGTAAAGTCCCAACGAGATTTTATTACTATTCCTTCGCTCTCCATCCGTCTGTCTGTCAGCGGGCTGTATCTCATGAACCGTAATAGGTAGAGTTGAAATTTTCAGAGAGTAAGTGTTATTGCCACTATAATAACAAATACGTAATAAAAAACCAAGATGGCGAATTAAAAAATGGCCGTCATGCAAATAAAAATATATAAATCGATTATGATACGGAAACCTTCGTGCGCGAGTACGACTTGCACTTGACCGGTTTTTTAATTGGTTTATAGTTTAATATAGTATTACTTTTTTATTATTACTTTTAGTATTTACTTTTAATTTTAAGCGTTCGGTTACAAATGTAAATTTTACTACTTCAGGCGCTTATACATCTATACACCAAGAGAAAGTAAATTTGGAACAAAAACTAAATGAAACTAACTCAGATTTATCAAACTCTGATATTTTAGTGGATTCTTTATCGAAATTAAAAAGTAATACAATTCAGGCGAAAATACAGTTCAAATCATCTATAACCGTTTTGCCATCTGTTGTTGACGAAACTTCTAAATCCTTAGATTTTTCTGATGATTCCTGTTTAAATGCTTACCTCATGATGAATCAATCTGTTTGTCCTGAAAAAGATATGTTAAGAAAAAATACTGTGAAAGAAAGTTCGGAAGACTTTTACCAAGAGAGTACGTATTATCTCGTATTTAATCTTCATTTAAGTGTAGAGTTAGTTATCCACAATAGAATGTGCAGTGAATTCAGTGATGGATGGAGGTCTTAAGCTTTATGAACCTGAATAATATAAATACTTGCCTCAAGCGGAATCTGAACCTGTGATTTTACGCCACGTGATTTTCAAACATGTAGTTGGCGATTTAGCGACGAGTTTGTTCATTAGTGTCTATCGGGCCATCCTAGTTTCTCTAAATAACATAATCCGCACTAAGCTTAATGGGTGGTTCAGAAAAAATATCTCTTAAAAGTATTCTATTTAGTTTTATTTCAAGATATTGGTGAGTTTTTTTGATCTCGGGGTTATCTTGAAATCTTTCAATCAAGAATGACAGATTTTATAATATACTCTACTCTGTAAATTTAATATTTTGTAAAAAAAGGTTACCATCTTCGCTATTTATATACTGTTCTGAAAGTACAGCTTTAAATATTAGAATATATGTATATTTGATACGAGTTTCCTCAAGTCTCATTTTATTTCGAAAAAGGCTTTAATTTCATTAATTAGTATATCTGTATATACAACATAAACATTTGTATACAGTGATCGAACCAAGGATCAACCCTAACATTTATGCACAATCCCATCAAATACAACACCAATCTTCAGATTTCATAGAATCTTCAAGTCATTTCTGTCAACCTGACTGCGCATGTACAAGGTGCAGTCCAACTGGTCCCTGCTGCGGAGACCCTGGGTGTACTAAGAAGATGTGCGATGATAAGAAAAGTAGTATATTTAGACGAATATTTACTAAAATGACGTGGAATAAAAAGGGTATAAAGGACAGGTGATTTTTTTATTACAACAATTCATTTCTTCTAGAAGATCACTTTGTATGTAATATTATTAATGTCTTTATAATGATAGCCTTTATTTGGCTTCTTTTGAATTAATCTCAAAAAGGGAAGATATGTAATTCGTCTATTTTGTCGATATTTTCGCCGATTAATTATAAATGATTTCATACACATTTTAAAAAGAATCCAATTGTGGAATAGCTTTCAATGGTTTTTTAAGTCAATGTACATATCTTTTTTGTTTACACTTATTATCTATTCAGCTTATCATTTTTTTAAACATTGTTTTGACTTTTTTTTATAGATCTAAGAGACATAATTGGGTTCATTATACTATAATAGGTTCGATATTATTATTGGCATTAATAATATTTTTATCAACTATGCCACTTTGGGTAAAGAAATATAACTTGCGTGTTTCAAACGCTGAAAAAAAGATTGAGAGAAGGTGTTCTTTTTTTTTATAATTGATGAATCTTATTGACTTTTCATCAGTGTGTAACAGTAGTTCATAGTTATTTCTTTAATTTTATTTTTAGTCAAGATATTCTGCATTGGATTTGGCAGTGTAAAAACAATTTATGCCACAGAGTTACAAATCCAGCCACAAATATAAGTACATATAATTCTCAAAGTCAATGTACACTTTTGTGTACGGGCCCTCAGCTCTGGCCTTATCCAATAGGCTATACCTATTTTAGTAAAACTATTGTAACATTGTCAACAAAAAAGATGGAATATAAATTTAAATCTGTCCCATCAGAAGAAGTAAGGCAATATCTAGCTGAAGCTTTTAAATTGTTTGTAAAAGATTTGGCTAAAATGGAAAGAAATAATTCAATAAACCGTCAAAAGCAAGATTTATCTGTGAAGAGAATGATTGTACAAATTGATATAGAAGGCGATCCTGATGCCAGATTAAGACTAAATACAGATGAGTCGTATATTTTGAGAATAGATTCAGTAAATGATGAAGTTTTCATCAAAATTAGCTCAGTTTCTTTTTGTGGAACACGTCATGGGCTTGAAACTTTGACCCAATTGCTTTTAATTGATCAAAGTACAGGATATTTAATAACATTATCAAACATACTTATAAACGATAATCCTACGTATAAGTATAGAGGATTGATGGTTGATACTGTACATAATTATATACCAGTTATTGATCTAGTACGAACAATAGACGCCATGTCTACATGTAAATTGAATACTCTTCACTGGAGAATAGACATGACTAGTTTTCCCATTGAAAATAATGCTGTTTTTCAATATGGGCCATGTGATAAATCAATGGTATATTCAAGGAAGGATATAAGTTATACAGTCAAAAGAGCGGGGGTTCGAGGAATCCGTGTTTTGATTGAAATTGCTGTTCCGGGTATTATAGGGTCACCTTGGGCTTGGATCAATGAATTGACTTGTCCAAAAAATAACCTGACATCTAACCCAGTGTCTATACAAGACATATTTAATGTTCTTCAAAAAATGTATTCGTTAATAATAGAAATAACCAAAGTCGATGATATATTTCATTTGGGTCAGAGCATTTTTCCGCTGATTAACTGTTATGAAATGACAGATATAGATTATTTTGACAAAGCGTTAGAACATTTAAAGATGGCAAATAAAGGATTCTTGCCAAAGTTACCTATTATTTGGTACGAGGCTAATATAATAAGATACTTTGATGAGACGTGGCCAAGATTTGGAGTGCAATACAAAGATTTAACAAATCCAAATTTAAGCAAATTTAAAGTTATACATTCAACGAAATGGGATTTATCTTGTGAGATAAGAAATCAAAGGTGTACCAAATATAGGTAAGCTTAATAGACAAAGGGTTGCTAATTTAAATGCGAAAGTTTGTATGGATGTGAGTATGTTTGTTACACCTTAGCGTGAAATCGTCTGGACACAACACAGAGACATTGTTATTAGGTACCAAGAGATACGCAAGAGCAAAGGAAGCAGGTAAATCAGGTTGGCCACTAATAAAGTTATACTGAATATACTTTGAGTAAGTGTTTGGTATATGGAATAAATACTATAATTTCATATAGCGTCCCAATGTTGAGACACTTTACTCCACCATAAAACAAGTTGTAATTATGTTTTACAACATTATTCCCGACTCGGAATTTGAATCCGGTTCACTCGGTTTCTTAAGGGAGGGCGTTACCACTTTGTCTAATTTAATAGTTTATAATAATATTATGATTTGAGTCAGTCAAATCAAATTTTCGTATACTAGTAGGGTTTCAAAACATTTAAAATTGAATTAGATCAAACTTATTTTTTATTTAGACCAAAAGTACACGCAAGACTTACTAAAAACTTAATATACTGTCTTTGCTAGAACTTGGCGACAAATGTATTCATGGATATCTTGGCGAAATATTGAAGCTTTAACCATAGAGGGAGGAGAAGCTATACTTTGGACGGACTTAGTCGATTCTAGTTAGTCCTTCTATAAGTTAAGGTTTTAAACCTAAACTATTATAAGTACAGCTTTATTTAGTTTTGTTCATAATTTATAATGAATTTTAAAATTAATCAGGTTCACTTGTTTTTTTTCGAAGTGATCTTACTTATTTAATAATAATTGTTTTTTAAAACAATAATTGAATTTATTGATTAAAACAACACATACACAGTAAACAATATTACATATAAAAAACACACACACACACACATATATATATAAGAACACACACATATATATATATATATATATATATATATATATATATATATATATATATATATATATTAGACTGATTCAAAAAAACCGACTATTTTTTTTTTTAATATTGAAAATATTGTCAGAAATGACGAAAAAAAAAATCCTGTGAAAGCTAGAGCTCTTAATATTAATATTAAGAGGTGCCGAGTGGAAAATTTCGATTTCCCATTTGATTAACGTGGGAAAATTTTTTTTTCTTACTTTGGAATTCTGTAGCTCTTTAACGAGTCATCGGATTGGTTGAGTCAGAACATATTCTTGTAGAGAATTGAACGCTCTACAAAAAAGGTCTCTTATGATTTTTTGATATATTTACTTTTTCAAAAGTTATTCAACCTAAAGATGAATTGATTCAAAATTTTTACATTTTTCTAATTTTTCCGACGCAACCATCAACTTTATGAGAAAAATTTAATAGGACTTTTTTTGTAAAACATTCAATTTCCTATAACTTATCTCTCAAAAAATTAAAATTTTTTTTTACAGATCGTAAGTTATTTGCAAAAAACTAAAAATTTTTTTTAAAAAGTTGTCATTTTTATTCTTAAAATTAATTATCATGTTTAAACAAATAAAGTTTTAACCTAAAAAATTGAATGTTTATTATAATCAAAGCAATTTATATCGTTAAACTAAAAAATTTCTATTACAATTGGGCACTTTTTCACTAATAATTAGCAATAAGTATTGTAGTTGATCTTCATTTTTAGTGAAACACTTATTGTATTGTTCAATTAATGATACGCCACGTAACTATATATATATAGTATATATATATATATATATATATATATATATATATATATATATATATATATATATATATATATATATATAGAACATATCATAAATATTAAGCAATAGGTTGTGGTCGACACAAAATATATGGTAGTCTCTGTTGCCGTATTAGGAGAACTGTATTACCGCATATTTGATTGAGTTTTATCAAAGATGTTAAGTTTGATATAGTTGTATGTTAATTAAGAAATGATTTTCAAATAACACTCATAAAGAGTTCAAATAACACTTTTTATATTTCTGGTGAATTCATTTCTTAAACTTTACATTTTTTTAACTGAAATTTTATGAATAATATTCTCAATTTAACAAAAAAACTTGGTGAAATAAAAATCGAAACAGATCATCAAAAGCCGTTCACTAATTTATAATTATCTCGTTCGTAATATAATTTGTAGATCGAACAGATAACCTCCCTTTCCAACGACAATCGGACAAAAAAAAGACAAATCAAGTAAACAAAGTTATTTGAAATGAAAAACGTTTAAAAACATGCCCAAATTGTTATTACATCTAAAGTAATGACAATTTGGCACGTTTTAAACGTAAAATGAAATTATTACAGATAATCTAGACTACCACGTGTGGCCTCGAGCCGCGACGGTAGCAGAACGACTGTGGTCCGACATATTCGCTAATACGAGTGTTGATAAATCGGTTTATGTACGTTTGGATGCGCATAGGTATGTTATCTAATAATATCAAATGAGTAGTTCTTGTAGTGTAGAGATGTATTTTACCAGCGATTCACCCTCGCCTCGCTCGGGTTCGTCTCTAGGTACGTTTTAACGGTTAGTATGGAATTGATAGACTATATATTATACATATATATGCATAGGTTTTAGGTATGAGAAGTTGTTGCGGATTGTATTATAACGTGTTTTCCCGTGGGAATTAAATAATGTCTCTATACTCTATACCTATTCTTTAACTTTTTAAGTTTGTTGGACGGTAATTCCACTGACGAGAGATCAAGCATAGGATGACGCTTTACATAATCTCGGAAGCATGGGAGTGCCACCCACCACCAACAACTTCCCAAATTAGTGTTGCTACTGAGAATTTCTTAACAGAAAAATCCAATTGGCTAGACCCAGGAATCGAACCCAGGACCCAAAATCTAAAGCCGTAGATGCCCTTGGCGATATGTTCATCAATTATTGTAAGATTAATAATTCTTTTTTAAATAATAGGTCAAGTCAAAAAATGATAAAATTTATTAATTTTATTGATTTAATACCAGGTCCCGTATGCTCCGTCGTGGTATAAACGTCCAGCCGATTTGGCCGGCGTGGTGCAGCTTCAATCCGACCACATGTCTTCAAAAAGTACATTAAAATAGCATTTTTATATATTTTTTTTATTTCTCTCATTTAACATTGAATGTGTATATTTTTTTGTATGTATTGTTGAACGATGAGTTGCTTCATCTGAGCCAATACTAGATGGAGGATCAGTCCATAATTATTACTAGTAGTTCTGCGAACAGTAGACCTCGTATGCATATACAGCATTTTAAGGAGCTATTCTGCTCATCACGCCGAAGATCATCAGCATATCTTCACAAAATTTTAAAGCTATTACTTTTCAATGAGAGCGACTTGCCCAAACCAAAGGTTGGGGTAGTATACATCCCCGATCCGGAATCCAAAGACGTCGACCAGGCGCTCTCCTGTCTCCGGATACAAAATGATGGCCTTAATACCGAGCTGTGGAAGGTTCTCAACAAAAAGGCGGAGAAGGGCGGAATCATACTCACCCTCTCCATCGACGACCAATCTGTTGAGACCCTCCAAAGAACCGGCCTGAAAGCCTACTTGGCCTTCAAGTCTGTCCAGTTCCGGATTAAGGGCATCAACCAGCCCACACCCAATCCTGGGACTTCTGCCTCTGGACCTGTGCCGTCTACCTCTCGTTCTGGGGCCGCGGCTACTGGAGCGAGCGCCAACGCTGCTGCGCCTTCACCATCTGGTGCAGCTGCACCTGGCGTGGCTCCTGTGGCCGGGACCAGCGGAACGACTGGAACTCTGCACAGGTTTCCTCATACAGGGGGGCACACCAGGGGTGGACAAACCCCCAGAGGCAAGAGCCAGCGCCCCCATAAACAAAAGGGCCGCAGCAAGGGACGTGACAAGCGCAATGGGGCTCGCCCCCAGTAGCGCTACACACCAAACTGGCGATGCCCACACCAACATACTCCAGGCCAACCTACACCACGCTATCGCTGCCACAGCCGTGGCAGAAAACACCTTTAAAGCACATGGCATGGATATAGCGCTGGTTCAGGAACCATGGCTTAACGCCAAGTCCAAGATTTCGGGCTTAAGTGGAGTAGGTAAGATCCTAGCAAACGAAAATGGCACCAAGCCTAGGGCCTGTATCGTTTTTAAGAAAGGTATTAATTTCTTGCCTGTTACAGAACTTTGCAGTGATGACATGGTCGCTGCAATCACCGTTCTCAGAGGGCGTGGTCAAACTAGAGCACTGGTGTGCTCGGCCTACCTGCCCGGAGAGAAAGCCAACCCCACCGAAGAACTGTCTAAAGTCGTCGACTACGCTCGAAAACACAAGACAGAATTAATTGTTGGCTGCGATGCAAACGCCCATCACACAATCTGGGGCAGTACTGGTACCAACAAAAGAGGTGAGTTACTTTTAGATTTTCTCCTAGCTAACGACCTACAAATACTCAATAAAGGCTGTAATCCAACCTTCGCTACCAAAGCTAGGCAGGAAGTTCTGGATATTACTTTTGCTACTGAACAAATCGCTAAACACACATAAGTAAATGGCATGTCAGTAATGAAAACTCTTTGTCCGATCACAAACATATTGTCTTTAGCATACAAGGCTCAATAACTACTGAGCCTAAAAGGCTTAGAAATCCCAAAGCCACCTCGTGGGTAGACTTCAAAAACCTGCTCGCTGAGGCAGCTAAGGATTTTCCAAAATCAATCAAGACACCCGACTCCCTTAACATTTTAAACAACTTATTAACGGATGGCATTTTAAATGCCTATGAAAATAGCTGTCCTGTCAGGGAACTCAAGGTTAACAACAATACTCCGTGGTGGAACAAAAAGCTAGAACGACTTAGAGTCTCCACACGTCGCTTATTTAATCAGGCCACTACACCGTATGGGTGGGAACGGTATAAGAAGGCTCTGACTAAATACCACAAAGAGATCAGAAAAGCTAAAAGAGCATCTTGGAAACGATTCTGTGAGAATATCGCCCAAACACATAAAGGAGCGAGAATCCACAAGGTCCTTGCCAAGACACCAAACATCTTTCTCGGCTTCTTAAAAAAGCGAGACAATTCCTTCACGACCACAGAGATGGAGACGCTGGAACTTTTAAGAGCAACCCATTTCCCAGGATCGTACCCTGTCACCGGCAGTGAATCAAACCCAAAGGAAAACTACATCCACAGGGCAAATAGTTGCGACTGGAAGATGGCCAATACCATTTTTAGGCCTAACCAGATTAGATGGGCTTTGAAAAAATTCAAACCATTTAAATCAGCAGGGGAAGACGGAATTTTTCCAGCTCTGCTTCAACAGGGCATGGAACTCCTTATCCCGCATCTGGTAAAATTATTTAGAGCAAGCTTTGCTTGGGGCATTATACCAGAACAATGGACTAAGGTCAAGGTTACCTTTATACCGAAGATCGGTAAAAACGACTACTCTCAGCCCAAATCCTTTAGACCTATTAGTCTTACTTCTTTCCTACTAAAAACAATGGAAAAAGTAATCGATCAGCACATTAGAACTAGGTATCTTGTGGCTAGACCACTTTCCTGCAACCAACATGCTTACCAAAAGGGTAAATCCACAGAATCTGCCTTAGTAGCTCTGATCGACAAGGCAGAAAGGTCCCTAGAGGATAAGCAGACAGCTCTATGTGCATTTTTGGACATTGAGGGGGCCTTTGACAACACACCTACGGCAACCATCCTGAAAGGATTAAATGCAAAAGGTGTTGATATCACAACCACCAGATGGGTGGAATATATGCTCTCCAACCGGTGTGCGAAAGTTACGTTAAACGAACACTCGCACAACTTCTATACTACAAGAGGCTGTCCGCAAGGAGGAGTGCTTTCACCCCTATTATGGACACTAGCTGTAGACCTACTACTTGTAATCATGGCAGATCTTGACTACGATACACAGGGTTATGCAGATGACCTTGTTGTAGTAGTAAGAGGTCCCTGCCTGAACACAATTTCCACCAGGTTACAAGGAGCTCTCAATACCATCACAAGATGGTGCAGAGAAAATGAATTATCAATAAACGCTGATAAAACAGTTATTGTACCATTTACCAGGAAAAGGAAGCTTGAAAGGCTGACTGAACTCAGACTCAATGGCAAAACCCTTAACCTATCAAATGAGGTAAAGTACCTTGGAGTCACTATTGATCAAAAGTTGACCTGGAACTCTCACCTCAACAACATTATACAAAAAGCCAAAATGGCCCTCTGGATATGTTGTCGAATGGCTGGAGCCAAGTGGGGCCTCAAACCCAAAATGGCTCTCTGGATGTACACCGCCGTGGTAAGGCCGATCATAACATACGCCTCAGTCGTATGGTGTAACAAAACCAAACAAAAGACAACTATGAGTAAACTAGACAGCATACAACGGATGGCATGTCTAATCATCACGGGAGCCTTCCATTCGGCACCAGGTGACGCTCTAAATGCTTTGTTGGACTTAGCTCCGCTATATCTCCACGTGCAAAAAGAAGCTAAATCTTGCCTCTACAGGCTCTGTACACAATCGAATGTAAAGTTGCAATCGCAATATATGAACAAACTCAAAGAGTTGACATTCGAACACAAAACTCTGAAAATGCCAGTCGATGGCATGAGTACAGAGTTTAACTTCGCAAAACAGTACCAAATAGATCTTCCCAACCGGGACATGTGGCTAAAAAACCAAGAGTCTCACAAAAAGGGCAGTCATGTTTGGTTTACAGATGGATCCAAGAAAGGATCTGATGTAGGGTGCGGTATCTATGGCCTTAAGCCTAGATTTGACATGAGTGTCAATCTGGGCAAGGAGGCCACCATCTTCCAAGCCGAGGTCTTCGCCATTAACAAATGTGCTGAAGTAATCCTGGAGAGAAAGCTTAGAAACCAAAATATCTACATCAACTCAGATAGCCAAGCAGCACTTCTGGCTATAGATTCTCTTGAGACCAACTCTAAGTTGGTCAAAGACTGTATGGATAATCTGAATGTCCTGGGCACATCCAACAGAGTTACCCTCAGATGGGTCCCGGCCACTCAGGCATTGATGGGAATGAAAAGGCTGATGCATTGGCAAGAAGGGGCGCTGAAACCCCTGAATGTGGCCCAGAACCATTTTGTGGTATTGCAAAACAACATGCCTATTCAATTCTCAAAATTCACTGCAATCGCCAAGCACTTCAAGAGTGGCAATCCACTTCTGGACAAATACACTCTAAAGCGCTAATTAAGGGATATCGCAAAAAGTTTACAAAAGAGTTGCTTCAACTCAACAAGTATAAAACCAGTGCAGTAACCAGAATACTTACTGGTCACTGCAAACTCAATAAACATATGTTTACCCTTGGCCTCAGTCGGACCGCAATGTGCAGACTATGCCATGAGACAGAGGAAACTGCTATGCACATCCTCTGCTCGTGCGGCCCACTCATGCACCGCAGAAGTATCTATCTAGGGCAGCATATTATGCAACCGGAAGAGATACAGATGCTCCCCGCTCAGAAAATCTGGAAGTTCCTGGAGTCAACAGGACTAAGCGGAGAACTTTAAACTCACTATAAAGGGAGCTACAATGGACCAAAACTGGTCGACGTAGCTAGGGCCGACCTCGGCACCACACCCAACAAAATAATAATAATAATAATAATACTTTTCAAATAAAAAAGAACCATCGAAATCGGATCCCATAAGGTGGAAATATCCAAGAGACCCCTTTATGCCCCTTTTTGGAGGAAGTACCCCCTCCAATCAAAAATCCCCGACGCGACTACAAAAAAATCTATAACGTTGTAAAACCTGTATACCTAATTCCGTCCAGATCAGCTGTAAAAGACGACCTGTAGAGGAGTACCAATAAAATGACAGGAAACAGACTTGAAGCTGAGAAATTTCGTGATAGTTTCTTTATTACCCTCACTATCTATCTAATATATTTAAACGAGCAATTCTTGTATATTTATTTATACGGGCAATCTTGGAAACACTCTAATGATTTCGCTGATGTGGGGGTTGTCGAGGGCGAACAATCGATCTAGATTAGTCTTATGTCTGGGAAAACGCGTGTTTTTGAGTTTTCCTGAGGTTTTCTTTCCCATTATCGCATTACGCAAAATATGTTCGCTAATTTCGCACGCTCGGGCATAAGCAACCTGGTTAAGTGGCCAAGGCGCAAGATAGACATTCACAGGTGTCCGGGTGGGTTCGAATCTCGGTTGGAGAGAAAGTTTTTACTTTTACTTTTATTTTGTTTTTTTTTCAACTTTTTAGTTTAAAAAAAAGAAAAACTCCGAGTGAAGCTCGGTCGCTCAGGTACTGTAGTACCCTTAAGAGTATTAGCGGTACTATATTTTACTACATTCCATGCTTATGAATATACCACTACACTACGGTGGTAGTCTAGAATTTATTTCTACTAAAATAAGTTTTAGAGCCTTTTTTTAAACATATTATTTTTTAAGAGTGATAAAAATGATTTAAAAACTTCGCTTTTTATTTCATAAATCTCAGATATGGAAGACAACTTTCAATATGAACATTTATATATTCAAAACGATTCCTGAATAAGTCCTCTAACATTAGTAACAGTACCAACGATGCATAGAGTAAGGCCGAAGGCTATGATCATGAGAAACCTCCAGAATCTCCACTTCATGAAGCCAAGCCCTGGGTCCGTCCAGTCCAAGCATAGTTCGATGAACGCTGGGTAAATGAAACCCATATTGGATATACAAAAAGAACCTAGCTGTTGACAAAAGAGTATTTGTAATACATATACATACATATATTCTGGGACTTAGGTGAATTGTTTTATGTAACGTAGAAAATAGTATTTTATGGTACTACTTTCTTTAATTATTCTTTACAATTTATATGTAAACATGTTTTTCTGTGATGCGGTAACAGACAGACAGACAGACGAAAATTCTAAAAACTATAGATTCGGCCTCTGTACCGATAATAATGTTTGTTTCAATAAGATTTTACAAAAAGTATTTAATGTACAGATTCGGCTTAGTTACAACTTTATTATATGTATAGATTGACACAAACATTTGAACTATAAAGAGGTCACCACTTAGATCTCTTCACGATTTAAATCCTGAGAATAGCGTCAAGCTATTAACAAAAAAAAACAAAAAGAAAGGAATTCATATGAAACAATCAAGTCAACGAAAAGAACTTACCACTCCAATAAATTTAGATACATTTGGAAATGTAACAGCTATTGTTGTGATACCACATATAAAAATAGCTCTGTACACTCTTTCCCAAAGCCAATATTTTGATGGATCATATCCTTTTTTTATGTAATGCCACATTAAATCGAAAGGGAACCAAAAGTTTAGGGCGAATGTGACGTATATCATTACTCCTAGTAGTACTTTGAGGGCTATAGGAAAGCTGAAATGCAGAATTTGAATATTTAAAATATTTTGTTTTTTATATTTTTTCCGTTTGTAAAGCAGATAAAATTATTGGGAAAGAGAGGATTAGAATATCAAAAGTTATTCAACAAACATACGGACTAGAACGAGGACACAAAATATATTGTATTACTAAAACATGTCCAGACTAGAGGTTTTTTAATTATAAATAGCCTGGAGCAAAGTGTTGGCGACAATCCCCCTGGATTGTGTTTTTTAAAATGTTTCATTGTTAAAAAAATAAATTTCCACCCACCACATAGATCAGGATCTCGTACTTATAACTTTTAAATTGACTTTAATGGTGATATTCGTTGTAACCTTGATACATAGCAATGGTTGAAGAGTTCAGCTAAGATAAAAATTAAAAAAAAAAGCGACTTCCAGACACTAAAATGTAAAAATAACTAAACGGGGGTTTTCATTTAGAATAGATACCTGATCAGATATTTTCGAAGTCGCTGCCAGCCGATGCAAAGCAAATGTAATATATTTCGATACGTAAAATATGTATCTATTTACCTATTAGATATTCATATCTTAAAATGTGTCTTGAAACAAAAAAAATATCAAATCGGTTCAGGCATCTTCGAGTAATCGGTGAACATACATAAAAAAAAGATTCCGACGAATTGAGAACCTCCTCCTTTTTGGAAGTCGGTTAAAAATTCTATCAAATTTACAAATACAATATTAAAAATGGTTAAAATTTAAATTCATTCAATACTAACGGCTCTAAAGGAAAATTCAACGTTATAGGAGATCTAGCGCCTTCCCCAAAACCCCAATATCCAAAGAATCCGACTGTAACTACAATGCTAACAACAATTGACATGCCTGAAAAATATAATAAAATTAAATCACTATGGGATACTATAAGTAGGTATCTAATGAGCAAAAAAAAATCAAAAAAATATTAATATTCTAAAACAGTATTTTATCCGACTTCAATTGAAGTTATTGTGATTTCTGATACGAAACACGTTTTTGCCTTAATAAAAATAGCCTATACCATTCACCAGTAATATAGCGTCCTTCCTATTGGAGGTTTAATTTTCAGAATTGGATTATACCTCTTTATAATATTACTAGAGACTCACCCTCGCTTCGCACGGGTTCGTCTCTAGCTTGCTTCCTAATACGAAATTTCATCCCCATTTTCACCCTCTTAAGGGATGATGTCCGGGATAAAAAGTATCTTATGTCCTTCCCAGGGTCTCAAACTATCTTCTTACCAAATTTCATCTTAATCGGTTCAGTAGATCCTGACTCCTGAGATTACCCCCTACAATGTCACAAACTCACAAACTTTTGGTATAGATTTAGGTAAGTATAGTTTGTCACAAAATTCAGTCAATTAGTCAATTATTGGAATCATTTACTAAGTTACCATACTAACGATTACCTCCAAATAATGCAAGCCCCATATTCTTAGGCTCCTCCATATTATTTTCGATTGCCATAACAGCCCCTATACCTTCCATACTAAATGTGCAGACTCCCATAAATTCAAAAAGACCGGCCACAGTTTTGAATACTGGCCTATCTAAAGGGCTAACGTCTGCCAATTTAACTGCATAGTACACTGTTGCACACGCCACCGTAACTGAAAATTTACATAATAATAATATAATTATTTTGATACAGATCTTTGCAACTCAAAAATGTCTAGATTTTCAGGGGTTTTATAGCTAAAATGAAAAAAGTGGCTATTATAATTTCGTCATGTCCGTCAGTCCGCTTCGTTGTATGTCAATAGAGTAAAAACTTCAAATAAAAAGTAAAACAACAAGTTAGTATCAATTAGTAAGTGTAGTAAATAGTGTGAATAAGCTGTTTT
The DNA here is from genome assembly GCA_951806755.1 of Brenthis hecate. Lineage (NCBI taxonomy): Eukaryota > Metazoa > Arthropoda > Insecta > Lepidoptera > Nymphalidae > Brenthis > Brenthis hecate. The sequence continues at coordinate 1,907,082 of OX638257.1, forward strand.
TTAAGTACCTATAAGTTGAAAAATTCTAAAAAATTGAGGAAATAGTTAATGCTTAGTAGAATCAAAATATTTTATTAAATAGTTTTTGAGCCTTAAGCTATTTTCTGTTAAACACTTTATTATTAATATAATAAACGCAAAACTAAAATATGACCATATAATTGGCTAGTTAAGTACAAAGCAAATGTACCAAATTTAAACTTACATATAATGAAATCAGCCACAATCGAAAACGGTGCCAAATATTTTAAGGTGGTTATCATGCCAATCAGTACACATGGTATGATGAGCACAGCAATGTATATTCTCAAGGGCGGATTACCTTCGAGAGTAACCTCATCGGTCCCTTCAACAAGCTGCTTGATGGTACGAGCTATCACAATCTGGTAAACGCAGCAAGACCCAAACAAATTGAAACATATTGTGAAATCTACGAGATGCCTACAAATTATATTGGAAATAAATGTAAACATTAAATAACAATATGCAATTATATAATATTTAAAGCTAATCAGAATAATTTGGGCAATTTTTTGGTGTCGTATTTTAGTCAGTCTGGGTCAGTCAGTTGGGCTTGGGTTCTAGTGAAGAGTACATGATCTTCAAGGACCATGCCCCATTTACATCATGGGAGGGTAGGAAAGGATTTTTAGTGAATGCATTTGAAAGAAATAATATAGAGGGAGGGTGAAATGTAAAAATAAAGCGTCCTGTGTAAGAGACTCCACTAACTTTCATCTAGATGATAGATTATTCATCTAGAATTGATGGTCTTTGATCTGAAAACTTAAATTAAAATCATTAATTTTAAAAGATAACCGTCAAGTTTTTCAAACAAATATGTATAAATTATAAACAAACATCATCAAGTCTATAGAATCTAACTGAGTCACCTAAAGCATTTACTATATTTCCTCATCGACTCAAAAGGACCAGTTTCCAAAGTTGCTTCCGCTAAGTCCGGGTAACTCATCTGCGGCACTTGCACTCTCCCATAAATTCTTTGAGCTGAATGCGCTATCATCTAAAAAAAATGATATATTTATAAACACTAGTTTTTGCCCATGGCTTCACGTACGCTGTATAATGTACATAATAGGTATGTACTCGGTACGATACGTTATGCGTATATAAAAGTTAGTCTCAATTAGGATGGATTTCCATAATGGACCGGACGAATTATCATCCTATCGGAATTTGAGAGTAAAAGGAATATGGAGTGCACTGGTGTATACGCGTGCACTTTTGCACTGTAATATTTTGTGTAGTTGGCTAGTCGCAGTGAGATTGGCCATCAAGGTCAAAATCGGTCGGGCGGACATCATCATGGAGTAATAAGAGAAAAATTAAAAATATACCTAGTATTTTTTATCTATAGGGTTCTTAATATTTAGGGTGTAAATTAAGTAATTTTAAAAATAATATTAAAGTTGATACTTACATACATAGCATAGCTTATACAGAAACCAAGAATAATTGTGAGTATAAAAGAGGTCCAAAGGCCACACATTTTGTATGACTCATGTATTGCTACCACACCGCCACCCAGGCAGCTTTTCGCCAAATTGCCTATAGTTTCTATTAAACTGTAACATTTTAAATATTGTTATAATAAACTTAATTTAAGGATAACAAAAATATTGTTACTCCGCCGTTCGTTTCGAAATTGGTATCTTTTTAATCAGAAATACCTATCCAAAAAAAATCTTGGTACATACAATGCCAAAATATCATAATAATCTGTAAACAAAAAATTAAACGAAGTGAAACCTTGCACATTTAAAAATAATGATTTGTTCTTTTTTCAATAATAAATGTGCACCCGCCAAATTTTTGCTTTATCGTTACTCCCTATTATATTATAAACTACCAGCTCACTCTCGCTTCGCTTGGGTTCATTCCTAGGTACGTTTTAACGTTTTTTAATATGGAATAGCATATAAAAATATAACATGTCTTCCGTGGAATGGAATAAGATAATCTCCATCGGTAAAATGCCTATGTCATTCTCCAACCTTACAACTATCTCCACGCAAAAAATGACTCCAATCCGTTGCTTTGTTTCCACGTGAAAGAAGCACAAAGTCAAACTGTAGGTATATCATAAAAAAGAAAGCGTCCAATTTATAAATACATTCAAATAGTTTAAATTAATTTTAAGGGTGCGTTCATAATTATAAAGTAGTAGTAAGGAAAGAGGGAAATATGGTTTTCTACGTTTTTTCGTGACATTTTTCCAATTTTTCTCTTCATAAGAACCTTTCTCGGACTTAAACGATATTTGAAAAAAAATAGGCGAATTGGTCCAGCCCTTCTCGAGTTTTGCGCTTAGCAACACATTTAGCCATTCATTTTTATTTATAAGAAGATGTGAAAGTGTGTTTGTTTGTTTGTTTGTTTGTTTGTTTGTTTGTTTGTTTGTTTGTTTTTTTGTTTGTTTGTTTGTTTGTTTGTTTGTTTGTTTGTCCTTCTTTCACGTCAAAACGCAGTAACGGATTATCGTGATTTTTTGTGTGAAAATCGTTGGAAGGTTGGAGAGTGACATAGGCTACTTTTTAACACGCAGGAGATAATCTAATTCCCACGGAAAAACACAAAAAAAAAATATTTATGATCAGAATTACTTGAAACTTAGTATTAATGCTCTTCAATACAATTAAATAAATACGTATTTTAACATATTTCCAAATTCATCCCATAAGGGGGTAAGGCCAATAGGCGACGAAAGTTTGTATAAAACCTACCGTTTTAGTTTTTTGTAGTTTTAGCGCGAGCGAAGCCGCAGGTTCTGCTTGTTATATTATATATGTATAATACAATAATAGTACAATTTCTAAAGTAAAACAATAATTATAAGAACTGACCAATTGTAAGTCGTTTTTACGGCATAGTTATTACGTCGATTGTTACGTTCAGACAAATAGATCATAGGTTTAGAACTAGGGTTTCAAATTCAAAAATATATACTTAGTTGTCTTTTTAGGTGGTCTAGCGGATTTAAAGTCATAGCTTCTAGCCGCTTCTCCTTCAGCTTTGATTTCGAATTTATGGTGACCGCGATTATGTGGGGAGTGAGTTGATCTTCTACTATCGAATGTTGATGATGATCTCTATTTAAAAAAAAAAAACAATTTAAACTTTTGCTATATGATTCTAGAACTAGTATCTAATATTTACGATGTAGATACATATAGGTAATGGGTTCGGATTTTAGTTGTGGTTAATATAGTAATTTGGATTTTTGTCCAAAAATTCTCAACAGCAGAAACTTGAGAAATTAACTTCCGTCTCACCAAACTATGAACGTGAAGGCTTTAAATTAATTACTTATTCATTCTGCAAAGTTATATATGTGTAGTGTATCAACTATCTGGTATCCATGACACAAGCCTCATAGCTTACCATGGAAATAGATGGTGCTGTGTGTTGATGTCCCAACATAATTTAATTATGTATAGCATACTAACTGTAGATCGCTCCATTTTTTTCTATTTTATTTAAACTTGAACCGTCGCTGTAAACACTTGTTTGTAAAATAACAAAGTAAAAACATTATTACATATTAAAAAACTTTAATTGAAACAATTCAAATTATAAGCCACTTTTACGTCTAAAATTCTTATTATTATATTTTCTTTTATTTCAGGCCAGGTGTCATTTAAATAGTAAAAAGTATTCATTTGTAGTTCACTAACAATGAACCCCCACTTTGCCCGCATGTGTTTTATATAACAATAAATTATCTAATTATAATATTATAAATAGGTGAAGTTTGTAAGTTTGTGAGTTTGTTTGTAGAAGTAAGTAATCTCTGGAACTACTGAACCCATTTAGATGAAATTTGGTAAGAAGATAGTTTGAGACACTGGTAAGGACATAGGAGATTTTATCCCCGAAATCATTGTTTAAGCCTTAAGGGCGTGAAAATAGGGATGAAAGTTTGTATGGAGAATCAATCTAGGGACGAACCCAAACGAAGCGAGGGTGAGTTGCTTGTTATAATCGCATAATATTACATGAACAATTTTCTTGTAAATATAAATTGGAAAAATTTTTAATCAGCAACTAAAACAAGAAAAGCCTTAAAAACACGAACACTTGCGTATTTATATTTTATAAATATTGTATATTATTGTTCTAAACATAATATATTAAGATAACATAGTACCTATGTCTCGAGTATTTCTTACTCTTTTATACATAGGTTACTCAGATCAATACACGAGGGTTCTAATTAAGTATAGCGGTGATTGGATTTCCCTGGCGGCTATTTTCAGAAGTAACTTCATTTTGGCACTAACTTTATCGTCTATGAATACTTTGATCTATACGTAGGCAGTTTCCAGGGTAGCCATAATAAATTATTAATTTATATATGGTTTTCTCATAATGCGTTCCCAGACAGACGGAAAGACAAACATTATAAAAACTAAAATAGAAAAAATTGATTTGGTTTCTGCATCGATAATAATGACTATTTCAATAAGATTTTCCAAAAAATATTTAATGTATTACTCAGTTAGAATTTTATTATATGTATAGATTTACACTCTGTCTACCAGACAAAACCAGTGATGTGACCTGCCGGTAAGGAATAACTCCCAATATCTTTTTCTATGGCATAGTATAATTAAGATTGAACCGTCGTGTTAGGTTATCGTCAAATAATGGATCTTATACAGACTATCTGTATAATAAAAATAAAACAGTTTAAGTAAATATGAGTACAGTTAATGTTTATTGTCAAGCATATTACGAGTATATCCATTATACTTAAATGAACGGATAGCAGAGAATAATTGCGTAAATTTGAACATTGAAGTTATTTGAACAATTAGATTGAAAATATGTTGTACACAACAATATAATATAAAACAGTTTTATTCAATAAAAACTTAAAAAAAAAGTAAAACCGACTTCCAAGCACTAAAATGTAAAAAATAACTAAACGGGGGTTTTCATTTAGAATAGATACCTAATCAGATATTTTCGAAGTCGGTGCCAGCCGACGCATAGGAAATCTAATATATTTTGATACGTAAAATACATATATACCTATTAGATATTCATATCTTAAAAAATTGTCTGCTGGCACCGACTTCGAAAATATCTGACTGGTATCTATTCTAAATGAAAACCCCCGTTTAGTTATTTTTTACATTTTAGTGCCTGGAAGTCGGTTTTACTTTTTTTTTAAGTTTTTATTTTTATATTTTTAGTGTAAACGTAATAAGCAGGTAATTTGTAGGAAGAAAGTTTTTAATAACATATTCGATTAAACAAATTGTTTAAAAAAAATATTTATTGTTGATTTTTTTTAAAAACGCTCGACCGATTTCGATAAAATTTATATGGGACCACCTGGGAAGTACACCTTTTCAAACAAAACAAAAATTTTCCAAATCGGTTCAGGCGTCTTCGAGTAATCGGTGAACATACATTAAAAAAAAGATTCCGACGAATTGAGAACCTCCTCGTTTTTGGAAGTCGGTTAATAACTAGCATTGCCCGCGGCACCGCCCGCGTTCAGATGACCAAAAACCAAATTCGTACATATCAAACTTTTACATTGCAGTTTTTGTATTTTTTCTCAGAAATGAGACATTTTCCCGCGGTAAAAAGTATCCTATATGTTGACCCGGATAATCAGCTATCACCATACTAAATTTCGTCAAAATCCCTGTAGTGGTTTGTCTGTGATGCGGTAACAGATATACCACCTTCAAGAAGAGAGCGTATTCATTCCTTAAAGGCCGGCAACGCATCTGCAAGCCCTGCGGTGTTGCAGATGCCCATGGGCGGCGGTGATCACTTCTTCAGGTGAGCCTCCTGCCCGTTTGCCTCCTTAGTCCCATAAAAAAAACAGACAGACAGAAATTCTAAAAACTATAGATTCGGCCTGTGTATCGATAATAATGTTTATTTCAATAAGATTTTCAAAAAAATATTTAATGTACAGATTCGGCTTAGTTACATTTTTATTCTATGTATAGATCACCAACCACTAAAAAGCCAGCCCTAAAATTACAATTGTGTTTTTTTTATTTTTAAACAATGTTGCTACATTCAAAATAAAAACAACTTGTGCAAAACAATTGTAAAAACATTTTAAAAAAGTTAACTAAAAGTATATATATTTTAATATGGCAGGCTTGTTCAAATATGTTTAAAAGATAATTTATCTAAGTATATAATTTCTTGCAAATATTTTACGCATTATTTGTTAATAAAAAAATACAAAATGCTTGTATCAAATTTTACTATATTCCTAAATTATTATAATATGTTCGTCTGTATGTATGTATGTATCTATGTATATATGTACCTTTGCTACAGGTAAATAAAAACCCTATATAATTATTGATAATAAAAAATGTAAATCAGAGTAAAACTATATTGACAATAAAAATAAAACAATAAAAATGACTTGCACATATTCAAATGCCACAGATTAAAAAACAGTATACATTTTAAATTCACCATCTCTGAAAAATCTGCGAGAATTCAAATTAGAATAAATCTGTTAGAAAATGGCAAATCCATCAAAACACTTCCGAAATAAGTTCTTTAGCATTGCTATAAGTACCGACGATACATAGAATGGTGCCAAAAATCAAAATGACTATGAACTTCCATAACCGCCACATCATGATCCCTAGCCCGGGGTCGTTCCAGTCCAGGCATAGTTCTATAAAGGCTGGATAGATGAAACCCATGTTGGACAGACAGAATGAACCCAGCTGTAAATAATAGCTTAGAATAGAATATAAATAATTATCAATATTGTTACTCAATCACGCCAGAACGGCTAAACGGATCTAGATGAAATTTGGCACAGAGATAGATTATAAATCTGGAATAGCATATCGGTCACTTTTTATCCCTAAAAAGTAGGAGAATAATAAATTTTCCTAATTGTCAATAGCCTTCTAAGTGTAATGTGAATGTAAGCAAAACAGGATGAGTATCAGTCATTATGACAAAGATAATAAGGAAGGCGGAAGGCACGGGTCCGATTTCTGAGTAGGATAATTACTTACATAACTATATACATATCTACGAAAGACGAACTTCTTAACATTCCAGCATTTTGGGTACATTATATTGCGAATAAGGGAACGCGAGGTAGTATTTGGGAAATTGTGAAGATGTAGGTTTAGATAACACTTTTCTAGATTTACGCAAAAATTTGACTTTTAAATAGATCTATATTTTCGAATTTTTTCGCAGATTTATTTTGATATTTGATTTCCGATGTTCGAATGCTTTATAGCGATCATGGTCACAGGTTTTAGACAGTTTTATCTAAGATATAGGGTTTAGGTTACAACAGCTCTTACTTATAAAGCCCATCAACGCTTACCTCCGTCTGAATATTTGATATAGGTATGTATTTGGTAAGAAGACCTAATATAGCCACATTGTATACTTGTTTAAAAATGAGCTATATTTGACATGGTCAAACTAGTAATTCTAGGAATGAGAATTTAGTCCGTCAGATAGAATATATCAATAGTTAATTCAGACTGATGTTGCTACTCATACACTTTATCTTTTTCACCCCAACTTATTTAGGGACACATTTTAAAAATATGTACTACAGGAATATAGACTTTGACGAAACACCCATGTGACAATCAATGTACAAATGAACGTGATGTTATAATCTATACTAATATTATAAGAGGAAAGATTTTTTGTTTGTTATTTTGTTTGTTTGTAGAATAAGCTCCGAAACTACTGAACCGATTTAGATGAAATTTGGTAAGAAGATAGTTTGAGACTCTGGAAAGAACGTAAGATAGTTATCATCCCGGAAATCATCCGTGAAGGTGGTTAAAAAGGGGATGAAATGTTGTATCGGGAAGCAACTTAGGGACGATTCAGAGCGAAGCGAGATTGAGTCGCTAGTTTAAATATAAAAAAAAGTATGAATTTTACCAGACCAATAAACTTGGTAACAGCTGGGAAAATAACAGCGATTATGGTGATGATGATCACGAAAATAGCTCTATAAACTCTTTCCCACAACCAATATTTGGATGCGTCATATCGTTGTTTGATGTAGAACCAGACTAAATCGAAAGGCACCCAGAAGTTGAGAGCAAACGTCACGTAGATCATAAATGCCATCAGGACTTTTAACGCTATCGGAAATCTGGAAAGGAAAATGAAACATAATATTTAAAACAGATTATTTTTGATGACTTTTAAGGTGTTATATGTATATAATACTTTATTATTATCATATATTACGGTTATCAGTTTAATCTATTTTAAATATGATATGCGATATTTTAGAAAATTATAAACAGCTTCTCATAATGCATTTTTAAAGAATACGTTATTTCTACCGGGTGGTGTTGGTGTAATATGAATACCTTTAAAGTTTGCCTATACTTTTTGATTAAAACATTATTCTTAGTTAAGTCAATTTACTTGGTAAAACTATGCCTAAGATTTTAGTAACTTACGGCTCCAAAGGGAAGTTCAGAGTGACTGGTGATTTTGATTTTTCTCCGAAACCCCAGTAACCAAAGAAACCGACAGTCAACACAATACTGACAACAATTGACATTCCTGAAACGAGCTTTAATTAAAATGAAGGATAATGATACATGTTTCTAAGAGATAGTATAAAATAGAGATAACGTATTCGATTCTGGAAAGGAAGATTTTATGGATAATATATGAATATTGTTATGATGCTCATCTCTGACGACACGTTTGGCTCAGTTTGTAGTGCTATTTGATGCGCCAGCGGTCGCGGGTTCAAGTCCCGCTGCGGGCATCCATTTGTGTGCTGAGCACAAATGTTTGTACTCCAGTCATGGGTGTTTATATTTATAATATGTACGTATTTAAAGTTATATATTTATAGTGTATCAAGTAACTGGTATTCATAAGACAAGCCTCGTAGCTTACCACGGAATTATATGGTGCTGTGTGTTAATGTCCCAACATATTTATATTTATATTCGCCTTAAGTGTCAACACTGCAATTCAGCAGAACACAAAACTGCTCTTCAAAAGCTTTCTTGACATTATTCAAACGTAGACATCACAGATAAATTAATTAAGTAATTATTAAGTTGACGTTTGTTTTAAAAATATATAGACTATAAAGATCTAAATTTTCCATAGATTATCTAATTTGATTCTACTGTGTTGATTTATTTGGAACAAAGTAGGACATTTAAAAATAATAATTATGAACCAGTTTTATCTGATGATCACAGATGATTAAAGATCAGCAACTTTACCTCCAGCCAGCACTATGGGTATTTTCTTTGGTTCTGCCATAGAATTTTCAATAGCCAGCGTGACACCAACTCCTTCCATACTGAACACGCAAACTCCCATAAACTCAAATAGACCTGGCACAGTTTTGAATACTGGGAAATCCACAGGTGAGATTGTCGCCGTTTTCACTGCGTAGTAAATTGTTGCTCCCGCACAAGTCACTGAAAAACTTAAAATGTATGAATTATACAAAAAAAAAAAACGACAAAATTTTACTAGTGCTGATCTTCACGACTATATCATAATAATATCTAAAGAGAAAATATGTATGTTGTTTTATCCCTTTATCTCTTTCATGTATCCACATTAATGGATGTCTATACCGATTAAGATGAATTTTTTTCAAGCATGCAGCTTCTAGCATATAAAAAGACATAGTTTTTAATTTTGTTCTACAGGACGATGATCATTTTAAATATTGTTTTAAATCCTAACGATCTTTAGCTTGAATATTTAAAAAATACTTACCTATAAAAACATCAGCAACTATAGAAAAAGGAGCTAGATATTTCAACGTAGTAATCATACAAATGAGAACGCAAGGAATCACTAAGCACGCGACGTACACTCGCAAAGGGGGGGTGCCTTCTGAAGATATTTCGTTTGTACCTTCCACCAGTTGCTTTATGGTGCGGGAGATCATGATTTGGTAGACGCAACACGACCCGAACAGGTCCACGCAAATTGTGAAATCTACTGCGTATCTGTGGGAGTTTGCTCAGTTATATCCTTGATTGAATTCGAAAAGGAGATACACAATTCGGGTTAAAAAAAATTTGAAGTGAAACTTCTTTAGAATCGTTGTAATTTTAAAGTCGATGAAACGGAAATGCGACACTAAAAAGAGACAAACACATAAATATATAGGATTAAGCCGGCGAGAAAAAGAGATAGAATACATTGCCATGTTGTCATGGTAACCGCTGTTATAGTCTGAAAAATATATAATATTATATTCTTTCCGTATATGATATTCTGTAAATATACGATTGTAATGTGCCTAATATGCCTTATTTAATTATTGACTTGTTTTAATTTAAGTGCGATATTTGCCAAAGAAGTTGTATGAGTATCAGCTCTTTTCCAAAATGATGTAAGACATTTTGGCGTATGATTAATCGATTAAGTGCTTCACGCGTGCCAGTGTAATCGTTAAATGACAATTCATTTGCGTAGGAGGTTTTCTAAATTTAAAATTTATAATTATACTTATTATTTTAGTCTCACTTAAAACATTTGCTATATTTTCTAAGACTAGTAAATGGCCCTGTCTCCAAAGCTGCTTCAGCTAAATCTGGGTATGACATGGCGGGTACTTGCACTCTACCATAAATTTTTTGAGCTGATTGAGCCAAAATCTGCAATATTATATTTAAAAAATACTATTTAGGTATATTTTAACAAAACAATTTTTTGTGCGCATGTCCTACCATAACATTGATTCTTTTGAATCGATTATAATGATATTATTTTTTTCTTAATGGTTATGTCAAGCCTTGAGAATGTTTTAAGTATATTTTTTAATCTACATTTGTGAAATAGGTGTATTTAAAAATTAAATAAAAAGCCATAATATAACATCGGGCTTAGATGGCCAATGCATGATTTTAAGAGATTGACGGGTCTTAAACATCTTTACATAGTATAAAATGAAGTCGCTTCCATTGTCTGTTCGCTTAGATCTCTCAATCTACTCAACGGATTTTAATGCAGTTTTCAACAATAGATAGTGATTCAAGAGGAAGGTTCATATGTATAATATATGCATATTATAGTACAGAAAAGCTGAGAAATTCAAAGATTTGTATTTCATACTAACCGTTAAAACGTACCTGAAGCGAGGGTGAGTCGCTAGTTACATATAAATAAAAATAATTGGGTATAGGTATTTGGTACTAATAAACTATTGAATAAAGAATCAGTATTTTATCTTTATCTATCTGTTAACATATCACAGGAAAACCGCTAAATTCATATTTTAAGGGATCCTCTAATAATAATGAAAGCCATTTCGTTTCTTTATTCATTCCATGTTTATTATTCGTGTCTATACTTTTAATTTATAATAGAATTGATATTATAGAAGTTAAACAAATAAGATTCTCTTACTAGCATACAGTAACTGACAAACATGCCCAGTAAAGTGGTCAAGACGACAGATGTCCACAGGCCACAATGTTTGTACGACTCGTGTATAGCCATCACCCCTCCTCCGAGACAACTCTTCACTAAATGACCGATGGACTCTATTACACTGTGAAATACATACATTTAAAGTTTAAAATATGCTCTGTATTAAACTTTTTAATTTAAAAAAAAAACATATATTTTTATTTATTTGTAAAGTCCTCCTGATCGATACCGACCACAAAGGTTAACCTCATAAAGTACTTTCCAAGGTACGAAACACCACCAACTTCTCAACTCCGGGCTGTTACTAAGAATATCTTGACAGAAAACCCCAATAACTGTGCTAAGTCTGAACTGAGACTCGAACCCAGGATTAGCAGTTGTGCATGCTAGCTACTCGCGAATCATTTACAACATGATTACCACTTGTCTTACGATGAAGGAAAACATCGTGAGGAAACCTGCATGTCTGAGAGAACTTAACAAGTTTTCGAAAGACATGTGAAGTCCGCTCGTACTTGGCCAGCGTGATGGACTATGGGCTGATTTCCCTCGTCTTAGAGGGAGACCCACGCCCAGCAGTGGGACGTTAAAAAGGGAATACACTTGTTAGCTACTCAGTGCCGGATTTTACCTTAGCGCCGCCCCTGAGCACTATAAAGAATGCCGCCCTATTATCGTAATTTTGAACAAAATGTTGAAAGTTTAAATTTTTCATTATTAATGTTTTGAGAAATATAAAAAGAATAATTTATATATGATATGAATTTTTCGAAAAATGTACCTACTAGTTAATCTTGTTTATTTCTCATTTTTTGCTAAATAAACAAAGCATTGAAGTTTTTTTCCCGCCCTCCAAATTTTGCCGTCCCTAAAAAATTGCCGCCCTGGGCACTAGCCCCGACTGCTCCTAGTATAAATCCAGCACTGTAGCTACTAGACCAAAAAGGAGACTTTCCATCAAGTTAAAAGAAGAATAGAATGTACTTAGTTCTTTTTCCAGGAGGCCGTGCGCTTAAAAAGTCGTAAGACTTCGCTTCATTGCCTGTCGCCTTGATCTCAAACTTGCGGTGACCACGATATCTTACAAGATTTCTGCTTTCGTCGCTCTTTAAAATTTTATTTACTTTAATATCTATAATTATCAAATTATCTATCTATACATATATTAAAATTCTAACTAAGTCGAATTCGAACATTACATATTTTTTTGGAAAATCTTATTGAAATAGTCATTATTATCGATACACAGGCCGAATCTATAGTTCTTAGAATTTTTATCTGTCTGTCTGGAAACGCATCACGAGAAAACCATTGGACAGATTGTGATGATATTTGGTTTTCCGGGTTAACCATAAAGGATACTTTTTACTGCGGGAAAATGTCTCATCTCTGAAAAATCTATGCTAAGCCTATTATAAATATAAACACAATATATGTTTGTTTGTTATTTTTCACGCTTCAATTATCGGCTGTACAAATTAAGAAGAAATTTAGAACACAGATAGATCTCCACAGGAGTAGATAGACCAGAACAAATGAATTACTACATGTAGTATTTATTGTCAGTCAGTCAGTTTGTCAAAAGACGGACACAAACATTCTTATTATATTATAAAGAAAACTCGATATTTTTGTATCAAATCACAAAAGGCTAGATGGACCAGAGCAAAGCGAAAATAGGTAAAGTTTTTAATAAAATTTAAAAACGGACTTACTAATTTCCCAACGTTAACAAAGGTACTACATATTATAAATGCAAAAGTTCTTAGTCACTAGTTATTAAGTCTCTAGTATATTAGTATAATACTGTTTTAGATTTACGCGAATATTTGTCATTTTAAATAAAACTATCTTTTCTTATGGTGCCATTTTTCAACTTTTTGAATTCATTTTATTTGTGGGTAGGCTGTCTGTAACAACTATAAAATACCTTTGAGACATCTAAAACCTTAGTCTCTCCCGTGACCATGATTGCTGTAAAGCATTCGAAACGTCGGGAACCAAAAATCAAAATAAATCCGCGAAAAAATACGAAAAAATCTCTAGTTAGTAAATAAAATAAAACTTACTTCATTTATTTGAAGGTTGTCTCGTGTTGTAACAAAACTTGTACTCTATGAAAAAAATATATTAAGATACTATTAATTAAGATTACAGTATGCAATATAATTATCAAGACAAATTAATTTACGTTATTTATAATTTATGACAATCTATACTTATAATAAAATTCTGAGTCGAATCTGTACATTAAATATTTTTTGGAAAATCTTATTGAAATAGACATTATTATCGATACAGAGGCCGAATCTATAGTTTTGAATTTTTGTCTGACTGTCTGTCTGGGAACGCATCACGAGAAAACCACTGGACAGATTTTGATATCCGGGTCAACATATAGGATACTTTTTACTGCGGGAAAATATTTCGTCTCTTATAAATCTACACTAAAAGTTAAAACGTAATCAGAGACTAATGCCTGATTTCACCAACATCCCTTAAGCTACCACCTACGTAGCTTAAAAGTTCCCCTAAACTAGCCCCTAAATTAAATTTCGTTTTACCATCGCCAGAGCCCGTATTTCTAGTATCAATATTTAGGTGGCATTATAACATTTAGGTGACCACTAATTGTCGGTGAAACAGAAACTGTCCCCTAACAGCCCCCTAACTATATTTAGGGGATCCTTTAAACTTAGGTGACGTTGGTGAAATCGGCAAAAAGAGTCGCTAGTCTGATATAAACAATCTAAAAAACAACTTAGAGTACATTTTCAACCATTTGCTAACCGAAATACATAATGTTACTAGTGCTGGCCATGTGGTTGAGGTTTAACTATAATTATTATTGAAAATTTGAAGAAAATATATATGAATAGAATTTACCTATCTATATATAAAAAAACTAACGGTTTCCAAAATGTTTATTACTTATAACACTAAAGCTACTAAACAAGAAAAAAGAAAATCTGTTGAGAAAAAGAGGAAAAAAGGTACTGAATTGTTTTGTCTTTGCCTATTTTTTTTCTATGTCAGGACATTAACACACAACACCATCTAGTTCCATGGTAAGCTACGAGGCTTGTGTTATGGATACCAGATAGTTGATACATTATACATATATAACTTTTAAATACATACATATTATAAATATAAACACCCTTGACTGGAGTGCAAACATTCGTGCTCAGCACACAAATGAATGTCCCCAGCGGACTCGAACCCGCAATTGCTGACGCAGCAAGTAGGGTCACTACAAACTGAGCCAAACGTGTCGTCATTTATATATAGATTGAACATAAATAAAGAAAGCTCAGATCTACCTACTTTTAATGTAAAAAAATGCTTAATATTTCGATCACTCACTAAATATTAACAAATATTTTAAATTTTTTATGCTATTATACTTAATTTTAATACAAACTTTATCATATGATATAGTTTAATAAGATTTTATTACCTCACTAAATCTTCTGTTCTGAAAGGAAAATATTTTATTATTACTCTCTATGTACGTTATTATATACATTAGTATATATTCAAAGCCGTAATAAAATAGTGTTGCAAAATTTCTACTTGGATTTCAATAAAATTTGAATCTATACTAATATCATAAAGATGTAGTGTTTGTTTGTTTGTGTTTGTATGTTTGTTTGATCACGCTAATCTCAAGAACGAATAATCCGTTTTGAAAAAAAAATATTTTTATATTAGATAATCCGTTTACTGAGGAAGACTATAGGTTGTCATCCCGAAAAATGTACGGTTCCCGTGGGATAGATTTGTTTTTGTCTAGGGACGAACCCGAAGTGAAGCGAAGGTGAGCCGCTAGTAAAGAATGTAACAACAAGATTTGCTAACATCCATATTAATTAGTGATCCTTTTGTAACAATACGATGCTGTACAAAATAAAAATGTTGCAGCATATAATTAAGATATAAATAAGAAAGTTTGGATGGATGTATGTCTGTTGCTTAATTACGTCAGAACGACTGAACGGATCTGGATGAAATTTGGTACAGATATAGATTATAGTCTGGAATAGCACAAAGGTTTTTTATCCCGGAAAACGCACGGTTTCCCTAGTACAGATTTGTTTATGTTTTTTATGAGAGACGAATCCCAGCGAAGCAATGGTGCGCCCCTAGTATAATACATAATATTTTTGTTACTTATCAAACATATATATTATTCTTTCCCCACATAAACTATAAATTATCTATCCACTATATAGCTTTTTCTTATACATATTTAGTATCTACTGAAATATTTTGCAACACTTACCGGTGCTCGCACCATTTTTTTTTATTATTACGTGCTAATAATATCTAACTAAAAATTTCTTTTTCAATAAAAAAAATGATGTAGACTTATTTATTTTATGTACTGATAGACTTTTAGTGACATTAGAAGAACTTTCACACATAAAAACTTTTTTGATACTTTTTCATCTATAATTGCTAGTGCTTTATCTGTGCAGAATGAATGAAAGGAAAATTAGAAAAACCGAAACTGTGAGAAAGTAGTATTTTTTTTAAACAAAATGTGTCCTAATAAGTATAAATAAGTCCGTATTCGCAGTAAAAATATCTTTGTGATTGGTAGGTAGGCCGTAAGTGTTTAAGCCATAGGATCTCATCAGACGCAACAAAAATTAACTCAATTATTTATTCATTTATTTATGTACCATAAAATATATATTATACAATATAAATTAACAAAATGTCGACAAAGGATCTCTTTAAGAGATTTCTTCCAGAAACCCTTCAGAAGTGAGAAAATAAGTTAATTTAGTGCGGTGTTGGTACAGTACAGCATTAAATGGAATTGACTATATATTAATGTCAATAGATGGCGTTGCATGTATTCATTTGTTCCTAATATTTGTTTAACACAATAAAAAAGTACCGCCAAAAAAGGTATATTCTGATTTTTATTATATTGTAGGAAAATGAAACAATACGATCCTAAATTCATTTTTTGTAACTTCTCTAATGATTTCAAAATCGCCACTTAGTAATGAATAAGTTTATAGAGGGATCTGTTTAGATTCTATGAGTTGTTACTATTTTGCTTTATTGAATGCAAATTGAATTTAACGTATTAAGAAAAATCTCTAAGAAAAAATAGCCCGAAAAAGACTGTCCATTGTCCAACTTTTTGGTATGTGATGGTCACCTGTGCTAGAATAATTTGTGGTTTTAACAAACAAACAGACATATAAACATGTTTTTGTATTCATAATATTTAATGAAATTGTTTGAAAAATTATGGCAACCAAAAATTACAATTTTTGTTTATCTTGAATATACCTACATATATTGTTGCTAATTATTATTATCTAATGCACGAGGAATAAATAAAACAAATTGTATGTGTATAATTATTTACAAACATTAATCGTTTATTTAAGACCAAAAATATCACCTTCTGTATCCTTAGAAGGCACAAACAGCTAGTATGTAAATAACCATAAATTACAGAATTACACAGAGTATTACAATTATTACGGAATACATTACATATTACAATTGCAATTATATTAATGATTCTGTAATTTCATGACGGTGAGAATAAATTAATATGATTTGATGAAATAATTAATTAATTTATTACAATTATTGATTAATTGTTAAATAAAATATTATTCCGTCGTAATTGAATGTTGAATATTACAATGAAAGGAATTGAAAATATTTGTAAAGCTTATTTCACACTATAATTCTTCATTAAATAGGACTTAGTTATATCAGAATTTTCATATCATTTTTCAATTAAATTTTCTCTACATTTTAGTAACATTAAAACTATACAAATAAATCATAGGCTAATGGTACACGTGTAATACTAATTAAAAAATATTTTTCATTATAAAACATTATATTGGGATTAATAAAAAAAGAATTTAAATAATAAAAATGCTGCCATTATAAAAATATAGACGATATTTTTTTTGTAATTTAATAATCTGTAAAAAAATTAAAAATTACATACATATATCAAACCATTAACCCATGATATTTTTTTAATTAATTGTACTGTCCTTGTTATAATCTCTGTTAAGACATACAATGACATATAATGTCTATAAAAAGCAATGTAATATTTGATTCTTAAACAATTCACTTATTATTTAAAAGCGATTTTAATATTAAAGACTAGCTGGTAATAATTTAGTTATTGTACCATCAAAAATCTTTGTTTATTTTTAATTTGCTATAAAAAAGTAAAATAAACATTTAATAAAGGAATACAAGAGAGATTTTTTTTTGAAAAAAAAAATGGTTTATTTTATTTATTATAGTTATATGTACATAAGTATTACATTATTTAATATTTCACAAAGACTCTTGAAAGTGCAATACCTGTTATCTATTAAAATACATTGTTATTGGAAGATTACGATTACGTTAAAAAAGGTTTAGCACCTTTTGGAACTATTGTATTATTAGGCACATTATTTATAACTAGGCTTTACTGGTATTAGTATAGTTAACAATTGATTCAAAAAATACTAAATTAATCAGTGTCCGTAATCAACCGGGAGTTTTAAATAATAAAAGCATTAATTAATCAATTAATTATGAAAGAACGGAAAATAAACATAAACACTTAATGCAATTAAACTTACACTTTGGTAATAATTACCTATATTTTTAATACATAAAACTAAATTACTGTGAGAAAGCTTACATAAAAAGGACATACAATTGTTTCATTAATAAACGAACTTATTCAATTTTTCGATTAATTTATTTAAAAAATAATTGTATAATATTTACAATAAAATAATTAAATACAGATAATATTTTATAAATCAGTTAGTAATTTTAATCGAAAAATAATGTTGGTTTAAGTAACTTGGCTTCGTAACGTCTTTTGAAGGAGTTTGTACTTCTTTAAATTTAATACTAACGTCGAAAAGCCTCTAAGGTGTATGAGAAATGCAATTTTTTGAATTTTTAAATGTATAATTACCAACATTTATACATCAATAAGCGGTGAATAATAAAATGTCTTACACTTGTTACTAATAATAAATAATTAGGCTATTTAATTTACATTCGCACGAAAACGTAAATGAGTGCCGTTAAAATAGTAAGTGAAGATGATACGAAGGAATGGGCGCTAGCTCGGTACACTGGAAATAGAAAAAAATTGTATTAGTTATTAATAATAATTAAACATATTATTTTGTATTTGTTTGTTCATCAACAAACAGTAAAAAAAAACAGGTTTTTTTCAAGCTTCTTTGTATTTCTTTTTTGTTGTTCAAAAGTTATGTTTTTCATTTTTTTTAGAATAATTACTCATTATGAAATAAAATAAAATATATTACTTCTAAATAACACTTGTTACCATAAAAATTATAATATAATTATTTTATTTTATAAGTTAATTTATATACAGTTTTTTAAAAAAATATAAAAATAAATGCTTTAGCAAACAAAACAAAATGTGTTTTTTTTATTCTTACCTGAGGCGTGCTGGATCAACTGTGGTTCTACTTCTACAAAAAAAGCAAAATAAAATAAAAAAATTAAAAACATGCGGGAGAAAATAATTTACAAAATTATGCTTAAAGAAAACAAAAATTGTCAAATGAAAATGTTTAACATTTCATGAAAAAAAACATAGTCCTACACCCAAATTATTGAAAAATTTACATTTCGGGATCGTTATTAAAACAAAACCTCCTTTTTTGAAGTCGGTTAAAGTGCAATTATAAATATAGCTTTCACTAATACATTTCTAATTATATACAAATTACACAGTAGTTTCACCATAATATTAATAAATATGATTTTTGTTAAAACTTAATTTAAACTTATATTTTTTAAGCTCTCATGAAGCGCTTTTAAAATCTATGCAATCGTTTGTACTTGAATTATATACAACTAAAAAAAAAACAAAAAGAAAAACAAACTATTTCTACGATTAATTTTGTATAGATATTTAAAATAAAACCATTTTTCACATTTTTTCGCGGTTGCATTTTTATTATTTAATTCTGACGTTCCGAATGCTTTAGAAAAAAATAAGCTTCATTTAAAACATCAAACATTCGTATAAATCTAAAAAAATCTGATAATTATATACAATTAATTAATAATAATATCTCACCAATATCCACTACGATAGTATTGCTGTGTTCACTCCAGCTCTTATCGTTCTTCACTTTAACGGTCGCTTCATATTTACCGTTGTCGATATCGAGCGCGTAAGTCAGGTTGTACTCGTGTTGCCTCTCTTTTGGTACAGGCACTTGAATTGCATACCATTCGCCTGCCTATTTATATATAAATAACAATTTAATTAATGATAAAGATTTGAGATTTCAGTTTTGATTTTCTAGTTATGAACTAAATTTTTTTTAAGAAAGCTCGAATAGGTATATGAGCATACTAACGACTCGTTGATGTATGATTTTGTTCCTAATTTCATGGGTTCTAATTTTTGTGCGCGGAACCCTGAATCTTTTTCTAAAATAATAGTAGCCTAAGTTACTTCTTAATAACATCAGCTATCTACCAGTGAAAGCCCCGTCAAAATCGGTCTAGCCATTTCGGAGATTAGCCGGAACAAACAGACATACAGACAAAAAAAGTTAGAAATTGTTTTTCTTATTTGTACCTTATATTATATATACTTTCATATGCATTTAGTAAAAAACTGATATTTTGGCATTACAAACAGACACTTCATTTTTATGTAAATATCTGTATAAATTGCGAAAATAAGCTACTGGTATAATAATATATGTATGTGTATTAAATTTGAAAAGATCATCTGTTCTGAGAACTCGTATAATATTTTAAAAAGAAGTATTAAAATCATTTTCTAAATTGTAGTAGTTCTAAAGTTAACATCCACATCCAAACTCTCAAAATGTAGGTTTTTAATTCTATTGTATTCAGCCCTTTTTAACGTCCCACTGCTGGGGGTGGGCTTCAATTCGAGGAGATCAGGCCAGAGCCCACCACGCTCATCAAGTGCGGGCAGACTATACTAACTTAACTCTATTGTATTATCATAAATTAATAATTAATTTTTAATACATATAAAATTTTATTATTAATTTTTTGAACGTGTATGGTCCATACAAACAATAACATCAAACTTACAACCTTCAACATTAAAAAAGGAAGAAGAGAATGAGTCAAAGAAAAAGATATTATAAAAGTAACTCACTCCAGTAAGTTCTCTTATTTGGATCTCAATCTCTTGTAGAGGTTGATGAGAATGAACTGTCCAAGATAGTTTTGTTCCTTCTGCTTCTAAATTTTCAACAACTGGTCTTTGTACTAGTTCAATAGACCGGTTATGTTTGCCTTGCTCGTTTTCGGCCTGAAACAAATTTGATGGTGTTTGTTAAATCGGAATCCATACATAATATAATACTATAAAAACTTAAAAAAATAAAAACCGACTTCCAGGCACTAAAATATAAAAAATAACTAAACGGGGGTTTTCATTTAGAATAGATACCTAATCAGATATTTTCGAAGTCATATGTATAGACTAGCGACTCACCCTCGCTTCGCTCGGGTTCGTCCCTAGGTTGATTCTCCATACAAACTTTCATCCCCATTTTCACCCCCTTAATAGATGATTTCCAAGATAAAAAGTACCTATATCCTTCCCAAAGTCTCAAACTATCTTCTGACCAAATTTCATTTAAATCGGTTCAGTAGTTCCAGAGATTACCCCCTACAATGTCACAAAGTCACAAACTTTACATCTTTATAATATTAGTATAGATGAAACTCACCTCACAAGTGAAAGTCCCGAAGTCCTCGTCCACAGCGGGCGTGACGGTCAGGTTGGAGTGCTGCCCGCTGGTACTGAGCACGTACTGGCGCGATGCGCTCGATATCAGCTGTCCGTCTTTGTACCAGCGGATGTGAGCGCTGTGAACGGCACACAAGTGGTTTTCGTTTTATATATACATATGAGTAAAATGGTTTTACATAATAAATGGTATTACATAATTGTATAATATATATACATATATATTATACAATTATGTAAAAGTAGAACGAAAATAGTTTTTTTTTATTTTTCCACGGATATATTCTAATTTTCTATTCCCTAATTTAATTCTTTTGTGACCATGAGTGCTGTAAACCATTCGAAACGTTGATAACCAATCAAAATAAATCCATAAAATCTGTAAAACAGATTTATTTAAAAACGTTTTAACGGTTAGTACAGATTCCCGCGGTAAAAAGTATCCTATATGTTGACCCGGATAACCAGCTATCCATACCAAATTTCATCAAAATCTGTCCAGTGATTTTCTCGTGATGCGTTCACAGACTGACTAAAATTCTATAAACTATAGATTCGGCCTCTTTGTCGATAATGACTATTTCAATAAGATTTCCCAAAAAATATTTAACGCACAGATTCGACTCATAATTTTATTATATGTATAGATAGATGTCAATATTCGTGTAAGTATAAGAATGTATTATTTTAATGTAAGAAACTCACTCAGGTTCATCGTGTACGGCGCACTGCAGCACAGCTTCCATGTTGATAGCTGAGTTAACAACAGTCCTGTGCACGTGCACGTGGGGCTTACCTGTGAGTTAGGTAATTATTTGAAATAGATATTTTTAAATCATTTATGTATGAAGAAAAAGAGATAAACGAAATCGATGATGTTTTAACACCTCCAGGTAAATTTCTAAGAAATTAATTAAATGTCTAAGAAATCTATTGTTAACTGTAATGCCGGCTGGTACGCGGTCGTTGAGGGATTATTACTTTGGAAAAAATCGAGATCTTGAAACTGTGCAAAATGTAGATAATAACAGCTGTTTTTAAATGGGATTATGAAATTTGCTTTAAAAGTGTATTTTCCAAACTACACTATAATCAGGATGACTGATTAATATTTATAGTTTTACTTTTTTATTAAAAAAGTATTCTTTATATAGTCTAAGGGACTGATATTTTTTTTACACTTAAACTTTACATTTAAATATTATATTTGAAGTAACTACCTCTGAAAATAACAAATTAAAAAAATACATTGGGCAAATTTGGTAATGATATGTAACAAGCAGACAAACACATAGACATATAACCTTTTTCTTATGAAGTCGGTTTTAGAACAAATGTAATATTACTTGTTTTTAATTCACGAACCTTTGACCACCACTTCGACTTCGGCCTGATGAGTACCAACACCATTGAATGCGTAACAGTAGTATTTGCCGGAATGTTCTCGTTTTACGTTCTTAATCTCCACTGTGTTTAGTGAAAACTCTCCGTCCTTTTCTGTCAAACGCACGTTCTGTAATGAGTGAGAAGGATGGATGTAGATTTTGGTGATATTATTACATTTTTCATATATAAAAAATATAGAAATAAATATATATTAAAATGAAATAATATAAAAATAAAGAAATACAAAAATATTCGTTTGTGTAAAACCGGATGTCTACAATTCTTCAGTAATTGCTTTGAAATTTGAAAAGCCAAAAACATAGAGAATGGACTGAGCAATACTCTCATGAAATTGAAAATTCTCTAGAAAGAGAGGAAGCGAATGGCCGGCCAATTCATGTATTTTATATATAGAAATAAAGTAAGTAAGTGATATAGGAATTTAGACATAAAATGTATTTATAAATCAATTTAAATATATAAATAACAAAACATACAAACAGAAAATATTCAACATAACTAAACTATAACATATTAACATGGAAACGTGTGATATCAACTATTGGCCGCACGATCGCTTCGTCTCTTTGCACTTTCCTACCCGCATTCACTTTACAGCTGGATAGGGAACGCTCAGTCCATTCTCTCTGTCTATGGGAAAAGCTTCTTATGTGATCCATTTTGCTGAAACTCGTTACTAGATAGCGCTTCATTTTTTCCATTTCTTAACTGTTCATGTAATCGTCACAAAAAATACACACAATACCATCGATCAAAAAATTACTAGATACACAATCAGCGACAAAAAATGTCCTCATCGAATGAGCGCTCATTTAAACATTTGAGCGAGCTTTTAATTTTTTTTTTTGTGAATACAACTTTAAGCGTTGCATTTAAGGTTCAATTCAACAAGTTCAAGGTTGCATTGGCGTATATTTATTTCAACTAGAATAATTACCTAAAGAAAATTGGTGATACTTTTAAGAGAACTTTTGCATTCTTTTTTTATCAATACACAATACATAAGTAGAAAGTGCACATGATACATGTTCTAGTAGAGAAAATATTTTATGCGAGAGAAACCGCGGTCAAATGTTAGTTTGGTAGAAATAATACTATAATGTGCATTTACAAACTTATTTAAACTATTTAAGTTTTAAAATTTGACCCATTAGTGGCTTTAAATCAAAGTAAAAAACCGCAAAACCACGGGGAAATAGAATATCTAAATAATTAATTACTAAATGAATTTACAACATGGCGCCAAGTTTCCGATACATGTTTCCTCATTCTAACTGGGTTGAAGTGACATATCAACATGTCAAAACAATTGATGTATGTTTGTTTGTTAGAGGAAATCACTTGAACTTGACGTTGGGATAACAGGCTAAGAGTTACATAATAAATAAAGTCACGACGTTTTTTGACGTTGATTAATGTTTAAATTTTTTAATTCCCGATATATATATATATATATATATATATATATATATATATATATATATATATATATATATATATATATATATATATTAATTTTTAATTATTATTTTATTTGTAGACTTTTTGTATACAACATTTTTTTTGAGTTTTTAGAAGTTAATTTAAAAATTTAGCTTCTAGCACTTCAAGCTTGAATTCTCTTCCTATATGTAAGGAATCCCATATAATTTGGGATTTCGATAGTTATATCAGTATTTAGCCATTTTTAACGTCCCACCGCTAGGGATGGGCCTCTCTTCAATACGAGGGGGATCAGACCATAGTCCACCACGCGGGCTAAGTTCGGGTTGGCAGACTTTACATGACTTTAAAAAACTAGTTAGGTTCTCTCAGATACGCAGAAAAGTAACAATATATTTTTATATACCTTTATATGTATACTTACACCATTCTCAGCACCCTTGGAAAAGACAATTTTTGGTGGTGGTGATCCAGATACTTCACAAGTCAGTAGTAGGTCGCTGCCTTCTATTACTTGTCCATTGTCGTTTGCGGAGAATTCTGAAAGAAAATTATAATAAAATATTAAAGTTAAATTGTTGAATAATGTCTTTGTGACCGATTTCGGCATTTATATGCGCGAGTATGCGCGCGCAGAAACTCAGATACACTCTCTACTCCTGTCACTCTCAAACTCCCAAGTGGTCAATAATTTAACACGATCAGAGATCAGCCGCAGGACCGGCTTTACTTTTTTTCCGAGGCGCGGTTGGAAACACCGCTAACTTCCCAATTCCAGGTTGTTATGAGAATTTCTTGACAGAAAATCTCAATAACTAAACTTGGTCCGACCCGGGAATTGAACTTAGGATCTAAGAATCTGCAGCCGTACATACTAGCCATTAAACCATCAAGGCAGTCATTTTTAAATACATACCATATCGGCTACCTAATTCGGCTCTTATATGGATACGATATAATAAAATAACCTCCTCTTCTTTGGAACTCTGTTAAAATATACATACATATTGGCCTTAATCACATATTTTAAATAATAATATTTCAGTCTTATAATATTACTAGCATTGCCCGCGGCTCCGCCCGCGCTCATATGACCAAAAACCAAATTTTTAAGTTTTACATATTAGTAAAGTCTTACATGGCAGTTTTTGTATTTTGATGAATGAGATATTTTCTCGCGATAAAAAGTATCCTATATGTTGACCCGGATAACCAGCTATCAAAATACCAAATTTCATCAAAATCCCTCCAGACAGACGGACAAAAATTCTAAAAACTATTGTTTCGGCCTCTGTATCGAAAATAATATCTATTTTGATAAGATTTTCCAAAAAATATTTAATGTACACATTCGGCTTAGTTAGAATTTTATTATATGTATAGATATTATTTACAAGAGCATTTAATTTGGTACGAGCCTTCTTATAAAGCGAGGGGGAGTAAGCCATAATACAGCACACCGGCCACATACGGGCATACGAACTTCACATGTGCGTTGACAGTTACTAACGTTAATACTTTCTTACATTTTTGTAAATATTTGACATCTATACTATTTTTCTAATATAATAAATGTGAAAGTAAATGTCTGTCTGTCGTTACGTTTTCACACCTAAACTGCTGAACCAATCTTGATGAATTTTGGTAAAGGGGTAAATGGGACCTTGAAGAAGGATATATGCTACTTTCACGAAAATAAAACTTGAATGGTATGAAATTAAAGTATGAAAGTCCTATGTTTTTACTGCTAAAGACATAAAGATGAGTTATATGTTGTATTGTTTGGCCTCTCTATCGACAAAAATGTCTATTTCAATAAAATTTCTCAAAAAATATTTAATGTACAGATTCGGCTTAGTTACAATTTTATTATATGCATAGATAAACTTACTAGAAATCCTGGGAGATTCCAAAACTGCCAAATTATGTACTATCGAAGGTCTTCCGTTTTGCATCAGTTCACATTTGTACGCGCCACCGTCCGACGATTTAACGTCTGTTATCAATAGATCTGTTGAGTTGGCGGGACTGAAAACAGTAATTGAATTAAATATCTAATAATATTGTTTGTATTGAGGTACGTATGAATGTAATATATATTAAGATTAGAAAGACGCGTGGTCGGCCACGTATTGCTGTGGCACATTTATATATTTTTTTTCTTTAGCCTTATGGGGATAAAATTTGTAGTTTAGGATGGCCGTTTCTCAGGTTCTCTCTCCGGTATCCCTCTCCGGATATGAAAATCGTTAATTTTGGAATACAAAAAGGAAATAATAAAATAAAAACTATCCTTTCTTTTAAGTTAGAACAGATCACACATTTAAAAAAATACTTTAAGATCGGATAAGTAGTTTTGGGAGTTGATAGCGGACCAACATCGTGACAGGGGAATTTTACATAATAAGTTTTACATAAATCCCTTTACAGAGTGACTCCCAACTCCATTTACAAATGAATAGAGCATGGAAGAAAAGTAGCACAGACTCTATCAGCTAGTTCGATAAAATAATGACGGTTTTTACTGTATTTTTAGTTGGTTCGATAACCTGTTCAGGTAAGCTTTTTCTTAAAAAAAATAACAACAACACTATTTCTTTTGAGTAAAACTTGATAACTATAATATTAGGGTAGTTTTCTTCAATATTCCATCCTTTTTTTCCATCCTGAGGTTTATGGAAGCTTTCACAAAGGATTTTTTTTCTTTCTTAATATAAAATATCATCATACATTGACACTGGGTCAATGTCCATATACTATACTTTCATAGAAAAATTCGCACAGTATTTTATAATATATAGTGATAACTAAAAAATATAGGTATTTTTTCATACTTACACGCTTAATTTATCGCCCGTCATATCAATCTTGTAGTCGAAAGGTTTGGACATCACGATGTAGTGACCGATGTTATTAATAGACCACTGCACTACGACACTCTCTGTAATACAACAAAAAAATATGATATACATTTTTTATATAGATAGTGGTAGTTCAGTGGTAAAGCGCTCGCTTGGGAAAAAGAGTGAAGCGAGTTCAAATCCCGGGCCTCCCACCTCTGATATTCTCATTTGATTATCCTCTCTCATGTGAGAATCATTTCCACCATGATTACCACTTGTTTTACGGTGATCAAAACATCGTGAGGACACCTGTATGTTTGAGCACCTAGCAAGTTTTCGAACGACATGTTCCCTGATCCCCCTCGTATTGTAAGGAGGCCCGTCTCCAGAAGCGGTAATAAATATAAATAAATGTTGGGACATTAACACACAGCACCATCTATTTCCATGGTAAGCTACGAGGCTTGTGTTATGGATACCAGATAGTTAATACACTACACATATATAACTTTAAATACATACATGTTATAAATATAAACACCCATGACTGGAGTACAAACATTCGTGCTCATCACACAAATGAATGCCCCTAGCGGGACTCGAACCCGCGACCGCTGGCACATCAAGTAGGGTCACTACCAACTGAGCCAAACGTGTCGTCAATATATGTATGGTATGTTAAAAAAAGGCAGAATACAATACATACAATTATTGATATTTTTTATGAGTTTGTTTTGTTACTTTTTATAATATGTTTGTAATGAATTATCACCTAAACTCTAAGCCGATCGTGATAAAGTTTAGTCTCGTTTGTACTTGGAGTTTTTCCTGGGGCGTATTTAAATTGAACATGTATAATTTTAAATACGTTGGTACTTAATTCAATACAAAGGGACACTTTAATTTTATTAAATAGATAATAAATATTATTTATAATGATAGCAAATTTTTATATCCTCATCAAACATTGTAGTAGGATTTTATACTTCCTCAATTAAACCGTATGCATCCGCATATAATCCGAATACATAATCCGTAAACACCTATATTTTATAAGTCGTAGAGGTCACAAAGTAAAACTTCAGAGGCCACTAAACCATGTTACTTTTCAACAGCACTTTATGCGTTTTATATTGCATACTAGCGGCTCAACCTCGCTTCGGTCGGGTTCGCCTCTAGCAAAACAAAAACAAACCTATCCCACGGGAACCGTACATTTTTCCGGGATAAGAAGTAGCCTTTGTGTTATTCCAGACTATAATCTATCTCTGTGCCAAATTTCATCCAGATTCGTTCAACCATTCTGGCGTGAAAGAGTAACAAACATGCATACAATACTCACATCACTCATGGTTTGTTTTGCCAAATTTCATCCAGATTCGTTCAGCCATTCTGGCGTGAAAGAGTAACAAACATGCATACAATACACATCGCACATGGTTTGTTTTTGTTTTATTTTATTTTTATTCATAGTCAAAATTACGTTAAAACGATTATTTACTTGAATTAACGTTTAGGGACCGTGACATGGTCACACCTGCGCAGGCGCATTTGAATATTACATCATAATGTAGTTCCGGTGGCGCTCATACTTCCGGATAACGGGAGTATAATGACAGACGTAATGTCTCTGTACAAAAGTAACTAAAATTTCTCAATATGCATTTATAAGTAAATTGAATTGAATTCTTAATATGACGATTTCAATTACAAATGCTATCTATATATAAATAGGCAAAGACAAAACGGTTCAGTACAATTTTCTCCTCTGTTTGTTAACTTTTCTTATATTTTGTTTAGTAACTATTGACGAGATTTAGTGTTGTCAACAAAAAAAAGTTAAAAACAGCTTTTTTTGTATAGATAGGGTAAATTCTATTCATAAATATTTTCTTCGATAAGGATTATGGTCGAATTCGACCACCAGGCCAACGCTAGCAATAAATAATCTTTAAATAAAACTTTTTACATAAGGTTAGAGTTTATTATTGAATTTGCGAGACTATTCTTAAAGCAAACCCCTTAAAATTGACTAACAACTAATGAAAATATTGCGAAATATGTAATAAAAAATAAACAGACCAAAATTACTGCCTCTTTTTGAAGTTGGACAATAAGATTTACTGATAGATTTCTGGGATTTGCTAAATTAGATAAAACTTACCATCAGGTGAAACTTTGCATTCCAGTCTAACAGTTCGGCCAACAGTCACATTGTAGTTGGAAGGCTTGGTTACTATCACAGCTTCCACCATGTCTTCATCCGCATCGTTACCTGCAAATATAATAAATAAATAATTTTATATAATTATAAAACTAAATACTGTTTGTTAGTTAACTTGATTACTTGAAAACAGTTGGACTAAATTAGATAGGTTTTTATTTTAAAATGCTGAATAATATGTTAAAATTTTATACTTTGAATAAGTTTTTAAGGAGAGGAGTTAAAAAAGTTCCCCGGAAAATAGGCAAATTTGAGAGAATCTGAAAGTGGTTTTTTCTGTACAATTTTAGTTTCCTTAAAGATATTTTTTTTAAATTAAGGCAGGGTACAGACTTTGTTTATATATACACACTATACGCACATATACACACCAGGTTTTCACTTCAGGACGATTGATAATGTATGTATATCTTATATATGCGCATGATAGAACAGGCATTGCTTTACTTCTGTCTGTCTGACTACTATTTACTTAGAATTTGGAGAAAATTGATTTTATTGCTTATGTTTATATGTACTCTTTAAAAGACCCTTAACCCACACTTATCTCTCTGGATTCCTTTTGTTATTTTTCTAAATAATTAACTTAAATTTATAAAAAAAGCGAGTTCTTAATGATTTTCAATCGAAAGTATAAACATTTCAACGAGCTTTCACATAAACTTTCATCCCCAATTTAAGCTCTCGAATTTCTAGAAATTCTGCGATCTTCTCAGTAAGTCAGTTTAAGAGCTTTATAAAGTAAGACTGATATAGGATTTATGTTACCTTCTGCATCGTTCTGCGCTTCATCATCAGTACCTTCATCAGCTAACACATCGTCATAATTATCTTCTTCAATCTCGCGACGTTTCATCGAATGCCGGGCTTCTGTAACAATAACATTAAAAATTATTAGTTATATATAAAATTTTGTAGGTTTTTGATACTGTATTTTACTTCTTTTACTGTATCTAGGCTAAATTATACTGGGTCTAATTATTTTTTATAGCCTATATTTTAGGATTTTCGTATTTCTGACATAATGTCATTTTTTGGTTACAAACCCGATACGAATTTTTCTAGTGCTAGAACAATGCTTCTTTTAGGTTCGTCCTGGAGTATCTTTTGGGAAAATTTTGGTTACATTTCTTCTAGTATTAGTTAGTACAATATTTTTTATTTTTACCATCGAAAGAGCGTATCGTATGATCTCAACTAAATTTCCTTTTTACTTCAGGTTAAATAAATCTTCTGTAAACATTAAATGAAATGTTTACACATAACTAGTACTATTGTCTGTATGTTTGCATTTAATATATCCTTAACTCCATGTTAGTCTGAATGCGCATTAACATAGACCATTGCCTTAAAAGTCATTGATATAATGGCCAGGACTTCTGTATTGCTTAGGCAAATATTTTATAACAACCTAACTTATAAGACCTAGCGTTTTTATTAAAAATTATTATATAATAATAATAACAAAAAAGCAGTGGTAGTCCAGTGGTAACGCGCTCGCTTGGGAAACCGAGTGAAGCAGGTTCAAATCCCGGGTCTCGCACCTCTGATATTTTCATGTGCGAATCATTTCCAACATGATCACCACTTATCTTAACGGTGAAGGAAAACATCGTGAGGAAACCTGCATGTCTGAAAGAACCTAGCAAGTTTTCAAAAGACATGTGAAGTTCGCCAACCCGCACTTGGCCAGCGTGGTGGACTACGGCCTGAATCCACTCTTATCGAAGGGAGGCCCAGCAGTTAGACGTTAAAAAGGGCTGAATACGAATAATAATAAGTCCTTCGTATCCATTTTTTAACAAACGTCAGGAAGAACAATATCATGTTTGCTATACGCATGTTATTTCCAACATTTACGTGCTTTTGAACCTTAGCATAATTATTAAAAGCTTTTAAATTTTAATCAATATTGAATAAATATTTTCAACTAAATATCATCTACAACTACGAATTTTCTTTACAACTAGCATTGCCCGCGGCTCCGCCCGCGTTCAGATGACCAAAAACCAAATTCTTAGGTTTTACATAATATTAGTATACTCTTACAATGCAGTTTTTGTATTTTTTCTCAGAAATGAGATATTTTCCCGCGGTAAAAATACCGTATATGTTGACCCAGATAACCAGCTATCATTATGCCAAATTTCATCAAAATCTATCCAGTGGTTTTCTCGTGATGCGGTAACAGAAAGATAGACAGATAGACAGACAGACAAAAATTCGAAAAACTATAGATTCTGACTCTGTATCGATAAAAATGTCTATTTCAAGTAAATTTTCCAAAAAATATTTAATGTACAGATTCGACTTAGTTACAATTTTATTATACGAGTATGTATACATAAAGAAAATAATTTACAATATACTTAATTATATATACAAAATAAATGTACATAAATACAAATAAAATATTATTACTATGTAAATTATGTCCGCGTGGAATAGTGGCAAGAAGTCAATAACTTGGACCCCACTCTTGTCTTTCAAACGAGTAATAATTCTAAAATTGCTTCCCGATAGCCTGTTGATACATTGTTTAGTTTAACCTTATATAGCGCAGGTTCAAATACCCTTTATGTTTACAAATATTATGATTTAATGGAAGTTTATCGGTTTAGGAATTTTGGGAACTTTAGGCGTTTTTTGTTCCCTTCATCGACTTCGAAAAAGGAGACTATATATATATATATATATATATATATATATAATATTTTTTATTATTTTTAGCAATATTAGACCATGATGGCTGTGGTACATTGATGAAAAGTATCATATACATATATACATATGTATAGTTAAAAATGTTTAGAATAAGATTTTTCAAAGATTTTCTCTAGCAACAAAAAAAATACCTTCTTACATACAATATGGAAGTATAGTATGAATTTTAATATTTTAAGATAAACATAGTCCTTTAATTTGAAGGAACTTGACTAAAATATTTTATAATTTAATTACAAAATCTCGTATTTTATAAAGTCATCTTTATACGCGGACATAATTTGGAATTGGACAATATTCAGAGTGGGAAAATTAAATTATAAAACATAATTAATCCATACATTATAAATAGGCAAAAACAAAACTGTCCAGTACTTTTTCTTCTCTGGTAATCAACCCATTTTTTGTTTAGTAGCTATTGACATTTTTTAGTGTTATCAACACAAATATTTTGTAAACAGTCAGTCTTTTATATAGATAGGTAAATTCTATTAATATACATATGTTTTTCTCAAATTTTTAACAACGCATATGGTCCAATTTCGAACCTAGAGGCTTGAACGCCATTTTTGCACAGCGGTAGTCTATACTCCAGATTATCCTATAGAGTGTTTTTATCCCACTACTTCTTATACATATATGTATGTAGTTTTCATGGGATGTTATAAATTATTATAGTACAAAAGTTTACGAAGAACTAGTGAATGTAATCTAATTAATAAATACATTGTAAGTACAAACGAAGCAAGGAGAAATAAGTAGTTATATTCATGAGTGCGAGTGCTGCATTTAAATAAGCTTGTATTATGGACAGTGAGGAAAGACTGCGTGTCGGTCGGTCCGTCCCACGTTGCATACTGATTGGGTTGAATGTCTTTGACGGGTAAATGAGATACTTTCGTTTAGTTTTTGAAATGATCTAACAATTGCTTCCTGTGGCTGTTTAAAAAATCGGTTTTAGTATTTTAGAACCATTTATCATTAGTCTATTGTGTATTAAAAGTCTGGCAGAAGAGTATACTTTAGAAATGTTTTTTACCCATTTTTTTATATAATATACTAGCGATACGTTTTAACGGTTAGTATAGATTTCTTAGAGATGAGATATTTTCCCCCAGTAAATAGTATCCTATATGTTGATCCGGGTAACCAGCTATCATCATACCAATTTTCATCAAAAGTTGTCCAGTAGTTTTCTCGCGATGCCTTCTCAGACAGACAGACAGACAGACAAAAATTCTAAAAACTATAGATTCGGCCTCTGTATCGATCTGTATCGATGTTTTCTATAAGAGATGGAAATTGTTAAATGTTATTATGTACAAACATTTCCATTTTTTTAAATTACAGAAAGCTTTTTATCTAGGCTTTACAAATAAATTATTTTTTCTAGCAAATCTAAGTTAACTATTTGGACCCAGTTATACAAAAAACAGTCATGTGCGTAAAAGTACCAACAGAGTTATAAGCATTTTTCTGTCGATAGTTGTACTTGGGTTATGTTTTGTTTTTCTGGTTATTTTAAAATTGAACAATATTTATATAAGTATTGTTTATTTTTTATAATTATTTTATTTTTTATAATAAAACGCTTATAACTAGGTTGGTACTTTACGCACATGGCTGTTTTTTTGCAT
This sequence comes from Brenthis hecate, assembly GCA_951806755.1. Lineage (NCBI taxonomy): Eukaryota > Metazoa > Arthropoda > Insecta > Lepidoptera > Nymphalidae > Brenthis > Brenthis hecate. The sequence continues at coordinate 1,940,589 of OX638257.1, forward strand.
AACTGTAATTACATAATAGCACTAACATTCTTAAAAGCAATTACTTAGAAGCTAAGTTTCATTAAATTACCGCAAAAGCCTTGAAACATACCATTGGATTATTATTGATTTTTCCACTAAAAGTGATTTCATTAAGCATTACTCATATTATCGTTATAAAATAAAGAGGTTCTTAAAGGAAATTTTTTACGGTTTCATAAAGTGTTTTTCTAGAATAAAGTAAAGGATATTACACAATATTTTAGCTTAAAAAATATTAAAAACTGCCTTATTTTTATTTGAGTACCTAGTAAAAATTACCGTTTTGCGGTAGCGCTCCCTGGCGGTCTGTAACATAAAATTTAGCCAAGAACATGCCTAAAAATTAGACTTATCCTTAAGAGACATATGATATCGCGGACTTTTCTGTAGACCTATATAAGATATACAATTTCACCATACATAATTTTGTTATATCTCAAAGTTTTTAGGCAGTGTTTTCTTTGAAAGCTCCCAGACGTTTTATTTTTTTCCGACACCTCCAATAAATATCGTTATGTTTTAGCCAACGTATACAAAAACTTAACACATTATATACTAAAACCTTCCTGGAGAACGAATCTATTCATTGGTTAAAACAGCATGAACATCGGTACAGTCTTTTTTGAGTTTATCGCGAACAGACAGACAGAAGCGGTGGAGGACTTTGTTTTATAATATGTAGTGATATAAAATTGTTCATAAAATAATATGTAATAAAAAAGCGCATTACAATTTGGTTCAATGTAAAGAGTATAAGGAAGTGGAATGATGTACGGACAGAAACAGGTCATTTCAATTAACTCTAATTAACAGACGGACATACAATGTTATGTTATTCGTACGGACTTTCTGCCTTATGTTGGAAAAAAACATAGCTTGAAACTCTAGTAATCTGTAGAGTATTTGTTGAAATCACTTTCTTTTAAGATAGCGGGTTCGAGTCTTCGAGAAAGCTCTTCGAAAAGAAAAGAAAAAGAAGAAGTTGTGAAAATAAACTTATTAAAAAAAAATTCGTTCTTAGTATAGTTTAAATCACTTAAGTTTGCTTAGTTAAAACTTTTTTTACCTTCAGTCATTCTCATATATCATTTTCGTTTTCTATTAGCGATATCGCTATATATAAAGCAGCTATTAAATATTTTATTTCGTAGACAAAATCGTGATTTTTCACTAATAAAGCTTGGATTTCTAAAATTTTCCACCATAGACTACATATATATCCAAATATAAGCGTTTTAATTAATAGGATTAAAGGACTGTCCAATGTCCATGGCCTACTTCGTTAGGTCACTCGGGTCGAAACACATTAAGTCTAGATCAAATAGTAATTACTAAATTAGCCCACAGAGTAAAATAATTATAAATTACTTATTGTTTTTAATCAAATTCATATAATTAATTAATTTTCTAATATAACTAATAGCAAGTTCTCATGCTATAAAAAAATATTTTATTAAATTAGCCCTATGTATAAATACGTTGCTAATAAAAACTTATATCTTAACTAGCGACTCACCCTCGCTTCGTTCCTAGGTACGTTTTATAGGTTAGTATAGATATCCCACGGGAACGTACATTTTTCCGGGATAAAAGTGTCTGTGTCTACCTATGTGCTATTCCAGACTATATTCTATCTCTGTGCCAAATTTCATCAAGATCCGTTCAGCCGTTTTGGCGTCATTAAGTAACAAACATCCATCCAAACTTTCGCATTTATAATATATATGGGAAGAGATACCTATGATAGAGATAATTTTTATAACTATATACATATATATTTATTTTTAAAGATAATTATTAGTTATTACCAAAATTAGTAAACATTTAGCAAAAATTTAAAAAATTAAATAAAGCTTAAACAGTAAGAGAGTTCGAACAAATTTGTATGCAAAAGCTCGTCAAAAATATAAGATCCAAAAATACATTCCCCATATATTTTAAAACAAAAAGCTCTATCTCTTAATCCTTTACATGTATGGGATTTCATAATAAATATTAAAAATTGAACCCTAAGCTTTAGAATTAAGATTCGATTTCATTTAAATTATTTCTAAGTACTTTTATTTATAGTTTACGATGACTCACCAATGCAGCTGATCAAATATTTCTTATTAGATATTATAAGAACGTACAGACAGATATTTTAACAGATTTAAAATTCATCTGACACATAAAGTATTGATTTTTATAAACGTTTAACCTTTGTTACTTATAAGTTATAACCTTAGAATTAGAATGTTTAATGAAATCATGTTATTTATTTTTAACCAAATATTATTCTTTTTATTGAAACTATAACCCCTGGTTATTTGCATTTTTTGGAGTTGATATACTAGAAATTTTTGTTTGGAGTTCCTATACCATTATGTGGAGTCATAAATGGCTGTATTTCATATTGCCTTATACAAATATGTATATATATATATATATATATATATATATATATATATATAAAGATTATGATAGATTTGAATATCTTCTAAATAGATTAACCACTTTCAACTTGTAAGGGAAACACTTTTCAATTATACATATTGTATCTATCCACTAAGTACAGTACAGCTATGCATTTAAAAAGTTATATGTAGAAAATGAAATTGTTTAAGTAATAGTTGTGATTAAAGCTCAGTATAAATATTTATATGGTCTCTATAATATTTTAGTAGAGAATCCAGAGCGTATATATGTGCAGTCTTACACATTTAACATCTATACAGATAAATAAAAATGAAGTGTCTGTTTGTTATGTCAAAATAACAGCTTTTCACTAAATGCATGTAAAAGTATATACGGTACATATAAGAAAAAACAATTTTTTTAATGTTTGTCTGTCTATTTGTTCCCGCTATTCTAAAAATGGCTAGACCGATTTTGACGTAACTTTCACTGGCAGATAGCTGATATTATAATAAGTAACTTAGGCTCCTATTGTTTTAGGAAAAGAATTAGGGTTCCGCGCAAAAAAATTTAAAACCCATTTTTAAAACAAAATCGTACCTATGGATTAAGTTGCTAGTTATAAATATATTACAATTTTTGACTAACTTCAAAGAAGAGGTGACACCATTTAGATTTTTTTAATAAGTAGGCCAAAATACTTCGTACAGACAGACCACAAGAATGGTAATACATATATGAAAATAACTTTTAGAGTTATTTTGAATTCATTGCACCTTTTTGTTAGTTGGTAATTAAAGCTTTATTAGTTCATCACCTTTATAAAAGTACAACGGAGTGTTGGAACGGACAGCATCATTTGTTTTTTTTAGATACACACATATTTATTTATTCGAAGACAAATTTTAAGCTCAATACTTAATCTGTTAACATCAATCTACGTCACTGCTATGAATGGTATAAATAAATCATATGAAAAACAACCACTACAACTTTCTTCCTTGTTGAAATATTTTCACCGTCTCTTTCTTTTATATGTGTTATTGTATAGCTATCTCGCTTTTTTAGCTTAGAACCTATGGAAAGCTATACCAATGCTATAATATATTTTTTTTATATGAATTAATCATTTCAAAATATTTTATTTTTCTTAATATTTCGTATAAATTAATTGTTATTTAATATCTTAAATATCATTTAAATTCACGTTAATTATGAAAAATTATTCTTAAAGTAAACAAAAAAAAAAAGAAAGTAACCATAAAACTTTGAAATTTACTAAAATATAACCTAACTAAACATAAAGGTGAACAAATTAAACTTTTGTTACACAAAAACGTCATTTTAAGTAAAAAATAAAAATAAAAAAAAACTAAACTAAAACTTAAAACGACGGTGATAGATACTTATTCATCTGTTTAATTGAAAAAACAACTCATAATTTCTCTTATTTTAATATACTAGCGACTCTTCCTCTCTTCGCTCGGGTATAAAACCTCAACCTAGGGATAATCCTAAGCTCCCGGGGGAGAAGCCAACTCCTACCGGGCGCGTCCCCAGGTGGTGGATAGGGGAATGCCACCCGCTTAGGGCGGCGGGTGGTACCGGAGAAATCCGGCGCGGACCAAATGGCTTGGGTGGGGCCGCTCGTCTAGGCCTCAAGCCGAAGACGTTGCGGTCACCGGTGGTGGGACCGCTTGGTCCCACAACCGGATGATGGGTTCCGGTTGCGGGACTGTGGTCGCAGGCCCGCATCCGGCGGAGGGGTAGGCCGCGGCGGGAGAGGAGTGCCGGTATTTCGGTGCGCCGTTCTCCCTACCTTCCGCGGCCTAGACGGGGCTGCCACCGTTTGATGGCGGACGCGGTGGGGCTGCAGGGGAAGAGGAGTGTCGGTGTATCGTTGCCGCTCTCCCTGCCCTCTGCAGCCGATTGGAGGTGGCCCAATTCGGTGGGCGGAGGTTCGGTTTAATGGTGCTACTCTGGGTACCTCTCTGGTGTAGCAGAGTTGACTGTGGAGCAGCCCCATCGGTGTGGTGGTCAGCCGTTGGCAGACCTTGCGCCGGGGCGCCGTAGTAGTTATGCGCAAGCGATCCTGCGGCGTCCCATTAAGGCGGAGGGGAGGGGAATGTCGGGTTTTAGTGGGTAGTACCGGCTCTTCTAGCCGGTGAGCCCCACATCACCACCTGGGGGATCAGGTGGTATGCGTAAATGCATTTCCCGACATAAAAAAAAGGGATAATCCTAAGCTGATTCCCCATACAAACTTTCATCCCCATTTTCACCCATTTAAGGGATGATTTCCGGGATAAAAAATATTCTATGTCCTTCTCAGGGTCTTAAACTATCTTCTTACTAAATTTCATCTAAATCGGTTCAGCGGATTTTTAGTTTATCCTATACAAACATTTTTTTTTTCTCTTTATAAAATTAGTATAGATAATATTACTAGCATGATGTGGACAACAGGCATATTTCGCTTATTAATGGTCGTGCAAAGGCGGCATCTTTACGCATTTGATACTATTATAATAACAGAAGCTTTATGATTTATGTGTGACCACTTTATATGACATGTTTCACAATTAAATAGTTTGTCTGTACGTCATTGACTTTTAATAGATATTGTCACTAAACAATGACTTACTTTACATTTTTAGCCCATATTTAATATTTTAGACATGAATGTGTGTTTTATTACTTTTAACATGAAACTAGTGAAACGTTTGAATTTTTTCTCAGTTGATACACTTCGACAACTTCCATGCAGTAATTATAAAAGTCAAAAGCGGACTTTTATAGTTTTTGCCGAAGATTGATAGAGGGCTACTTTTCATCTATTTAAACACAATCTTTATTTACTTAACCTAGTAAAAAATGTTATGTGGGTCATTTCCTTATAATTTCAACTTATTAATCAATTTACTTTTTTACTTACGTTTTAACGTTTAGTTTAGTTAACTTTAGATTTCTCAGAGATGATATATTTTCCCGCAGTAAAAAGTATTCTATATGTTGACCCGGATAACGAACTAACATTATACTAAATTTCATCAAAATCCTTCCAGTGGGTTTTCCGTGATGCGGTAACAGACATACATACAGACAAAAATGTTAAAAACTATAGATTCGGCCTCTTCGTCGATAATAATGTCTATTTCAATAAGATTATCCAAAAAATATTTAATGTACAGATTCGGCTTAGTTACAATTTTATTATATGTATAGATGTTAATGTTCCAGCAGATATCACACGATCGTTCTTGGCGCATTTATAATTATGTAGTTTACTGAGAAAAATATCATATACTTCTGTTGAGCTATATTTGTTAGTAATATATGAGAGCTTAGAAAAGCTTCGAAGCTCTATTCAAATTCTATTATTTAAATATCCCCAAGTAAGAGCGGTCATCTATAAATGTAAGGGTAAAAGCAACACTCGAAATCAAAAATAAAACGAGTTCAATAACACTGGGATGAGCTTTTAAGTATAATATGCGGAGATATATAATAACTATCGACTGACCATAACTTTATAGTGTATTGTTTTAAACTAAGTGCTGCTTGTGGCTCTGCCTGTATTGTGTATGTATTTCACATAATCTATTACCACTTAAAGAGTCCCTTTGCTTTCTTAAGATAGGTACTTATAAAACTTCACTAATGAAACGTCGCAAGATTCTATACTTTCTTTCTTTTTTTTTTTGGCGAAGTAAATGGTGCCCAAATGGCACTCTAGCCATTGTATATAAGATTTGAATTGAATTATGTTTTTTTTAATTCCATCAACTTCACATGGTAGCACTGACATGTTCTCTTTTCTATCCAAAACCGCGGCAAGTATATATAATAAAATCTATTCTGCTGTATTTTTTTTATTTTATAATAGAGTCTTATTGACTTTTATTGGCAAAATTGTCTAAAAAAGTTTTTACCAATTAATCAATCTTTCTATTATAGATAACTGTTTTAAATAATATTTTTACACAATAAAAATAAAACTTTACTAAGTTTATCTTTAGGTTTACTTTTTGACAAATAAAAATATAACTTAAACACCTACCTATTTGAATTTGAACTATTTTAAGCATAGATTTTTCCCCCATATCTTATATATCATAGATATGTAAACGGATTTTTTTTTACATTTTACAACGCGTCTATCTTTAACTTGTACCATTTTAAGAATGCAACAGGTGGGTAACGTTGTAGTCAAGTTTATTTGTACCCATACATTACGTAAACATGTATTGTTCTTGACACATATATTTGGTACCTCTTACCATCAATACAAGGTTATAAAAATTCTGTTAACTCTGCTCATTTTCTGTATTTATTTTGTTAGTATTTTACCACTTTACCAATCAAAATTATGAACAAACTAACAAAAATATTTTCGTGTCTTGAATTAAATTAAATGAGATAACGTGTTTTATAGGATTTCTATTTTATAATCGAATTATTGACCTCTTTACCTTGTATTTAGATACAACCCTATTTCACACTTCAACAATCTTATCATTATATGCTTAAACCAAATATAAACTAACCGTGTAAAATACGACTTTAAATAACCGACTAGGATTACTAGTTCCTAGAAAAAGTGTTAATCTTTTACGTTATAATTTTCTACAGTAGATTAAACACTGGGAGTCGTATAAAAACTCGTAAAGATGTTGAAATTAGGGAAACGGTTTGCGTTTTATTATTTAGGTCAACTATTACGGTTTTGGTTAAATCTTAACGTGAAATACAAAGTAACAGTTACTAATATATCTGATTTATTCATCTCATTTCGACGAAATTAGAAGGCCAAAATTATACACGTTGCATTCTGTAGACGGAGATGTGCTATTTTACTGCGGAAATATCGCAGTCCAATGGAAGTATAGAAAAATACATTTTTTAGTTAAACTATATGTTACTATCGAATCTAAACACACTTGCTAGTACTCGTAATTTATATCTGCAATAGAGTTTAAGTGTAATAGAGTTTAGTTTCATCCATTCACTCAAAAAAAATAACGCCTTAGATAATAGTTTTATTTATCGATGTTGTTTTTTTTTGCCGTAGACAATTTTTTTTTGTTAAATTTCCAATAAACGTCAAAATCAATTGACATAATGTGTCAAATTATACAAATGTACGAAACCGCAATATTGGTCACATTACACCGACTATTAAATATTTTATGGGAGTGAGATCATAATATGGGAGCGGATGCTGTTTTTATTTAGCCGAGTTGAAATGACTCATGTTTATACTTTCATGGAATTTCACTATGTGATAAGCTACGTCGTTAGCTTCTGTGACGGGTTTAATTGATCTAAGATCCTTACAATCATTAGTGTAGAAGTATAATATCCTTAATACTAATTATGAACTAACGACTCATCCTCACTTCGCTTCGGGTTCGTCCCTAGACAAAAACAAATCCCACGGGAACCGTAATTTTTCCCGGATAAAAATCAACCTATGTGCTATTCCAGACTATAATCTATCTCTGTGCCAAATTTCATCCAGATCCATTCAGCCATTCTGGCGTGAAAGAATAACAAACATCCATTTACCATTATCCTCATAAACTTTCACATTTATAATATTAGTAGGATGAGACAATTCGTTTGTTTATTGATTTTCCGTTTTTATCTATCAACAAAGCATAGTCGAGATGTTATGGTTAGTGTAGAAAATGTAGGCAAAGTTGGGATATCCATAGAAAAAATGATACACTTAAGAAAACTCACTAGCAGTCGTGTCATAAAATATGTTGCTTTATTAAATATTTAGAATAAAATGATTTAAAAATAATAAAAAATGGGAGATTCATTTATTTTCTATTGATGTTAGCAACATTTTTGAATCAACTACCGAATAAATTCTCAGTGGATGAAAATCGATAAATTTTAAAGTGATTATGATTCGTTCTATAAGTTGCAACACCATCACTAGTGCGATGTATTCATTAAAGTAACATTATGTGGCCATTAGGGCTTCCCCTTAAGTAAGATTTTATCTTTTAAATAATAGTAATTACTGATGTTGCGCCTTTCTGCATGACATCATTAGCGTTAATAAAGTGCTGTTCCTATGTAAAGCTATCAAAAAACCTTGATATTTTTTTAAATTTACACGGATTTTTTAAAATAAAGATAACGCCGACATATTTCAGAATTAAAAATGTATATGTTAGTTATTTTTTTTTGTTTGATCATTGCACAGTGCAATAAAGGATGGGCTTAGGTTCAGTCACGTCACGTGTTATATCGAATTGTCAAAATTGCGCAGCAAAATAAAATACATCAAATTACAGTGTTGCCAACCCATAAATTCTAGTTCCCTATAAACATTCATTTGCGCATAATTTTATTATCCCACGCCCTCTGACCTATTAAATGCGATAGCTATACATCTTTGGGAGACTCGTTTGTGTTATTAGAGATTCTTTTGATGTTTTGTCATGTCTAATTTAACACGTGACGTCAATTAATTTATGACTGACCGCGACTTTGTATATGAGTAAGAGGCAAAATAAAAATTGTAAACAATTATTGTACATATCAGATATTTCTCCAATTTTGTTGTATTAGTTTAATTTAAATTTAAATTTGGTTGGACAAATGTTTATCATAAATCAGAATTAGAGAGAGAGATTTAATAAATTAAAAACAAGAGCTATTAACACTGTATTTACATTAGAACTAAAGTTTTAACGAAACAATATTTTTATATAAAAAATTTAAAGAACTTTAAATAAGCGTAGGTGGTAAAATCTGAAATCGCAGAAACGTGAAAATGTTCACGTTTAATTATAGCGCCGATTTTCTTGACGAAAAAATTAAATGAAGATCTTAGCCAGTAATCGAACCTATTATTATTATACTAGCGACTCACCCTCGCTTTGATCGGGTCCGTCACTAGTGAAAAACAAAAACGAATGTATCTCACGGGAACCCTACATTTCTCCAGGATAAAAAGAATATACACATAGGTTATGTTCTATCCCAGACTATAATCTATCTCTGTGCCAAATTTCATCCAGATCCATTCAGCCGTTATAGTTTTTTTTAAAAAAGCACCACCTAGTTAAAAAAAATATTATTTTATTATGTTGAAATATAAATTATCAACATTTCATTCACAAAAAGGTATAAAAGTTAGTTATAAACCCTGTTAGCTCTACCATCATGATCATAGTCCAGCACATGGCTCTTACTGACGCCATTTTAGTAGATAATAATAGCTTTTATTACAACCTTCATTCCTTTACTGTTTTATTTTCTTTTAACTGTTATAGCAGTAAAATTAAATATGTCGTAAATACATATTTGGCGTAACTAGCATGCTTAATATGGCAACACTAGTGAATCAGTGTGTGTTTAAATCTATACATGTATGTACATAATCTATGTATAATTATAATGAAATTCTGAGTCGAATATGTACATTAAATATATTTTGGAAAGTCTTATTGAAATAATCATTATTATCGATACAGAGACCGCATCTATAATTTTAAGATTTATGTCTGTCTGTCTGGGAACCACTGGACAGATTATGATGATAGTTGGTTGTCCGGGTCAACATATAGGATACTTTTTATTGCGGAAAAATATCTCATCTCTGAGAAATCTATACTAAGTACTAACCCTTCAAATGTATGTCTAGGGACGAACCCGAGCGGAGTGAGAATGAGTCGCTAGTAGGATCTATACAGTAAATTATTTTATGATTAGATTTTATATACATATATATTTATCTCTTTTGTATATTTTTGCTAAAATCTAGAAATCTGGAACTCTGGAATATATATATATTTTAAAAATTTTGTTTGTCTGTTTGTTCCAGCCAATCTCTGAAATTGCTGGGCTGATTTTGGCTGGACTTTCACTGAAAGATAGCTAATGTTTTAAGGAGTAACTTAGGCTATTTTTATTTTAGAAACAGAATTAGGGTTCCGCGCAAAAAAAAACGTAGCGTATTTAAAACGTAAGCGAAGCGGGGGGGGGGGGGGGGGGGGGGGGGGGGGGGGGGGGGGGGGGGGGGTTGTGGGTAGGTCGTTACTATAAAACAGTAGAATAATCCCAAAAATATTCACTAATCTAAGAAAGTATTAATATTCTTAAATTTTATTTTAATTAGATTTTATAGCAATCTTTTGTTTGTAATGTACAAACAAACAAACGTCTTTATATGGATTAATTGAATTACATGGTTCATTAAACATCCCACTTTAGTAAGTTAAACCTATTTAAAGCTACAGATAATGTATATGAGTCGTACATTTTGTTTGTTTTGATAAAATCGTGATTCAACTGAAAATTGTTTTCACTTTAGTTATTTTGCTTCTTTTTCATTTAACAATGACTCATAGAATTTGGGTGCAGGGGCTTTTGCTTACCAAAAAATATACAAAGACCTACCAGAATCAAATCATATCAAATCAAAATATACTTAGGTATTCAAATATACTTTAAATACAAATATTTTTGAATTGCTAAATTGTTATATATTTAAAGTTTACTAGAAATTATAATAAATATGTTGGAACATTAACAAACAGCACCATCTAGTTCCATGGTAAGCTACGAGGCTTGTGTTATGGATACCAGATAGTTGATACACTACACACACACACCACACATATATATATATATATATATATATATATATATATATATATATATATATATATATATATATATATATATATATATATATATATATATATAACTTTAAATACATACATATTATAAATATAAACACCCCAGACTAGACCACAAACATTCGTGCTCATCATACAAATAAATGCCCCCAGCGGGGCTCGAACCCGTGACCGCTGGCATAGCAATAGTACAAACAGCCAAACGTGGCGTTTAAATTAAATGTTAGTAGACAAGTCCGTGAGAAATCTACCACCGGCCGAATTTTCATCGGAAGAGTAAAATCAATGAATTCAAAGGTTATTTTGAAATCGATGTAATTGTTCACTTTAAAAACTAGCCCCAATTAGTGTGTAAAAGTAAAAATATTTGTCTAGATTTTCTGTAACAAGGAGACAAAATAAACGGCGCAGTGACATTACCGTTATGACCCTATAAAGTGACATCACTGAGAAAGCTACGTCTACATTGTTGTTTTGTATTGGACTATTACATTATATGCGAAAGTATATATGTAGGTATGTTTGTTTGTTACTTCTCGTTGAAATGACTGAACAGATTTTGATGAAATGTACACAGATAGACTATAAGGTAACACGGCTACTTTTAGGCACCTACAAAGGCATCCATTTGAGTGAAGTTAGCATATTATGTTGTTAGTATTTTCATATTATTAAACTAATGACTTACCCTCGTTTCACTCGGGTCCGTTCCTAGGTGCCTAACAGTATCCAATATGTTAAACCAAGTATAGACAGACACCTGACATTCTATATATATATATATATATATATATATATATATATATATATATATATATGTGTATTAAATTTCATCTAAATCCCGTCCAGTCGTTTCTGCATCTATGAGTAACAAATGTACAAGCATTCGCATTTATAATAGCACGATATTTATTTAATTTTTTTTTAACAATTGTACACCAACTTTTTTTTAAATTATAACATTTAATTCAAGGGTAATTCAAGATATTTATCCTATGGTAGTCATCTTTTTATATTGTTAACGAAATGAGAATTAACATTATTCAATAAGATTTATACATGCACTTTTGAATCGTCTATATAGTCAGTGTACTGGGTCCGTGAGGAACCTACCACTGCACCGATCCGGAAAGCAGCAGCAGCTCTCCTTTTAAAAACTATCAATTTTTGAGATAAATTATTATAATACAACATTATAATATTTTATCCCAAAAATTACAAGATATATAGCACTATTGACGACACGTTTGGATCAGTTTGTAGTGACGCTACTTACCGGGCCAGTGGTCGTGGGCTCGAGTCCCGAGGGCATTCATTTGTGTGATGAGCACGAATGTTTGTACTCCAGTCATGGGTGTTTATATTTATAATATATAAGTATTTAAAGTAATATATTATGTGTAGTGTATCAACTATCTGGTATCCATAACACAAGCCTCGTAGCTTACAATGGAACTAGATGGTGCTGTGTAATAATTTCCCAACATATTTATTTATTTATTATTTACTATATTTATATAAGACTAGATTTTATTGTTAATCTAAACGAAGCCTAACTGTCTGCACGTGTGGTTTCCCAGACTAAGTAGGTCATGGTTTATATACTTACGTACTTATGGGGTGACTTCTAGTGGGCGTTTTAATTTAACTGCATTGTGCTATGTCACTTGCTTTTGTTAGCTTTAATAGTTATTTTCTAGAATTTTCCTTAGCAAGTATTTTTATTTTAAAAAGAATGGCTTATGTTTATTAGTGATACTTAGCTAGTGTGGCTTACTATTAAAAAAACTATAATAGAATATATGCTTGTGATTTAAATAAAGGTGTTTTTTTTTAATAATCTTTATTGCTTTGAAATAAGCCTATATCAATAAATTTCAATATAATTTCTTTTTGATTAAGAAAATAATTATAAAAAAGTGCAAATATAGGTGGGAATATTATAACGTGTTTTCCCGTGGAAAAGAGATAATATCCCGCGGTAAAAAACCTATGTCACTCTCCACCCCTCCAACTATCTCCACACAAAAAATCACGCTAATCCGAAAAGCCGTTTCGACGTGAAAGAAAGACAAACAAACGAATAAACAAACAAAGAAACACACTTTCACATTTATAATATCAAGTATGGATATATATTATTTAACATAACGCGTAACATGCATTCAGCCGAAAAGCACACACTCAAATAAAATATTAAATTTTTCCAACCACCACATAACGTCGTCCCACGTGCTTATTTGTCCAAACGACCAATTTACCGAAAGAGTTTTTAGTACAGAATTATAGACTTTCAGATGTCAATTCTATCAGTATAAATACACGTTTTACTTTTTAAAAAAGGCAAAAAATATGTAATTTTTTATTATATGGATATATAATTCTAAGAAATAAAGCTTTCTTTCCAAAATGTAGGACAAAACTCTACTGTAGAGTAGTAACAAGTATTGGCAGTTTGCACAACGATAGACGAACTCGTGAGAAAAACTAGTCTTTTTATTTGAGCCTATTATACATATATCTATCTATACATATATCAATCTATCTATACAATAATAAAATTGTAACTAAGCCGAATCTGTACATTAAATATTTTTTTGGAAAATTTGACTGAAATAGACATTTATATCGATACAGAGGCCGAATCTATAGTTTTTAGAATTTTTGTTTGTCTGTCTGTTTAACAGACCGCATGACGGAAAAACCACTGGTGGGATTTTGATGAAATTTGGTATGATGATAGCTGGTTATCCAGGTCAACATATAGGATTTTTACTGCGGGAAAATATCTCTTCTCTGAGAAATAAACGTTAAAACGTAAGTAGGGACGAACCCGAGCGGAGCGAGGGTGTCTCTAGTAATACATAAAGTCTTTAGGTCTTTCTTCTAACCCATTACTCCCACAAAATCTAAATGTGACCCAAATCCAATATTGTCACATCTCTTCACTGTTGAAGGTTTATTTACTTTGATTTGGATCAAATGCTATAGAACAAATTTACTCATGCCCCGAATTAGGTCACATATTGGCGTTTGACAAATAACAATATGAATAATTATATTTAGCTAATTGAAACCTCTTTTGTGTAAAAAAATAGGTTAAGTGCAAGTCTTGAATTAGGAATAAGGCATTCTATAAATAAGATCTATAGAATAAGAGGGGTTGGATAAGATGTAATTCTCTAATAATTGAATAGAAATTTTCAATTCAATTAAATTTTCTTGAATCCAACAAATCAAAGATATAAATCAGTCCAGCCATTCTTGAGTTATAAATGGTATCCCCAACCTGATTTTGTTTTTTATATATAGATTTTATTGTGTTAGAGAAAATAAGTAGCCAATACAAAATGTTAAATGTAAGAAAAAACATATATTCTAAGATTGTCACTGTCGCACATACATAAGTTATTGGTTTAGTACTAAAGTGAGATTAATAGGCCATACGTTGTACAGACATAAAGATAAATAATTTTATATACATAAGTAAAGATGGTCATATTTTATGGTAGGAAGCTTGCAAGAGGTCAAGTGCTGTTACATCAGTGTATATTCGATTAAAAATAATCGTTAAAATAATGCGTTGGCATACATTTTATATGGAGAGTAAGTTGTTTTTGCTATATTTAACTTCGAATTTACTTATACTGTTATGATGAAACTTTTATAGAAAAATAGATTACTGGATAGTGTTTTTTTTCTCTAGTTATAATATAGAGTTTTAAGAATTTTAAGGTATATATTATAGTTTTTAGAATAGCGGCTGTGATTTTGCTGTAAATGAAAAATAAATATTATCTAGTAATGGCTTGTAATTCTTTACCAAAAATGACTTATAATTGCTCGGTTATCGCGTAAAAGACGGACAAACAAACACTCATATGTACGAGTATATTAATTAAAAAACCAGTGACACGTAAGTCAGGAAGTAAAAGTAAGTTTCAAAGATGAATTAGAGGGCGTGGAAATACTATCTATTCTAATTTAAATATAGTGTAATAAATAGAACTGTCGTCGGTGTCAATCTTAATGACACAACTGCAGATGTGAATAAAATATATATTACTAACTATATATAACCCGCGTGTCCACTCAAGTCCATCTAAGATGGAATAAAAATTAAAAAAAAACACCTACGCAAATTAATTGTCATTTAACGATTACACTGGCACGCGTGAAGCACTTAATCGAGTAATCATACGTCAAAATGCCTTACATCATTTTGGAAAAGAGCTGATACTCTTACACTGCTGGACCGATATTAACCAAACATAGCTAAGAACTACCGCAAGGAAACTGGCTTTCAAATTAAAAAAAAACCGTATCGAAATCGGTCCATCCGAAAGCTTCGAGCTACAAAGACAGACACACACACACTCAGACAGATATCGACGTTAAACTTATAACACCTTTCTTTGCGCTTCGGGGACTAAAATTAAGTATCCTATTTAAGTCTCTATCCGTAAACAGTAAGAGTCTAATTTATTATTTTCTTATCCTACTCATTTTTCTTTATCCCGCAGAAAATCTGTGCCCCTTCATTAATTGTGGCAATGACATTAATATTGACATACATATATGTATGTTGGTATTAACGTACGGTTTTTTTTATAATTTGGTATATTTTATAACGAGGTAATATTTTTATTTTACAATTTTGAGTAACAAAAATAAAAGCTGTTACACACGCTTACCTTAAAATATACATATGTGCTAGACCCTATATTGTACAGCCATAGCACATTTTCACAACTATTGCAAAAATATTATGTCATTTATAACTCACACGGTATATTTTTTTATTTTTTTCTTTGCCAATACTGTACAAATACTCTGCTGGCTCTACTTGTAGGAATTTGCATTCTATCATTTGCCTAAGTTCAAAGTACGTGTAGCTTGAGATACCTAAGACAGGCCTTAGTCACGCACGCCTGACCTAGACTCTGTGTGGAGGGAATACTAATACTATTTTAATATGTTTGCAAGACATTTTACTTGATTTATAGCTTTACTTCACTAAGTATTTTTATATATACTTATATAGATTATAGATATTTATCATGTTAAACGCAATGTTAAATGTTAAAGCAATAATCATCCATTAAAAAAAATTGGCAGTCTAAAAATAAAAAAGTTGAATAAATAAAAATGAACAGATTGCGTAAACCTATATTTTTATATTTTTACAAATTCATTTCGAAAAATAAATATATGATAATAAAAAGGTTGTATCTAACTTAAAATTGAGCCGAGCTTTTTCTTTAATGTTCTATTGAATTGAAACATGAAACAGACTTTTAACATAACCTTAACATCTTGGTACTCTCTGCGAATTTCCTGGAAATTATCTGTTGACATACACACGGGTGTAAATGCTACTCTCATCGGGTTAATCACAAAACTTACACAGCAAATCTGCGAGGTTACATCTCCTCAACACTTTACCTGTAAACAAACAATAGAAACATTATTATTATGAATAATACTATTATACATTTTAAAACGTATTTATTGAGGAACATAATGAACTATCTATCATCAAGTTTTTATATTAAGGAGCAGAATATTTAAACTACAAAGTATAGATCAGAAAGTATGCTAAAGAAGAACAAAGAACTAGTGCGTGGTCACATGGTCATGGTGGGTTACATGGGGCGAGTTATCGAGGGCTAAGGGTGGGTTACGTGCTGTAAATAAGTTGATTAAGTATATGAAATTATTTTCAGTCGTAATATAGGTCGATGGAGTCAACATGTGCTAACCCATGAGCTAAGAAAGGTGACGCGATGGTGGGTGCTAAAGACTGGGATGGTTATTGGTTAGTGCTCATTAAGTGCTGCTATTATGGAAGATAATAAGTTGATTTATCTATATTTACATCCTAGAATCGAACCTAAGTCCTTCATTTAAACTAAATGGAACCGTTAATTAGCATGGGCACAGTGTCACAACCAAGAATACCAAATTACAACTTTACAATTATGATTGACGTACTTCCGTTACGCATTGTAAATCTAATGTAAAGTTACGAGACCTTGTGCGTTTCCTTAGAGCTGTTACTATTATTTTATCTTTTAAAATAGTTTGCGAATTGAATTTATCCATACGAGAAGCTACGATTCTAGATTTATTTTATTATGATTATTAGAAAAGTAATAATGTATGGACAGTGGTAGCGAGTGGTAACGCGCTCAATTGGTAAACTGAGTGAAGCGGGCTCAATCCCGGGTTTTGCACCCCTGATATTTTCTTGAGCGAATCACTTCCGACATGATTACTACTTGTCTTAACGGTGAAGGAAAACGTCTTAAAACCTGCTCGTCTGAGAGAACCTAGCATGTTTTCGCAAGACATGTGAAGTCCGCAAACCCGCACTTGGCCAGCGTGGTGGACTATGGCCTGATTCACCTCGTACTGAAGGGAGGCACGTGCCCAGCAGTGGGACGTAAAAAGGGCGGAATACAATAAAAAATGTATGGAAATTACACTAACTACACGTGGTAAGATGTCATGTGATAACAATATGTCATTCCCGATATATATTTTTTCTATTAGAGACAACCATTGTAGAACGTCTAAGTCCTCTGATAACTACATACACGTAGAATATAATGATAATTCAAGTCTAGGTTTAATAATGTAATAGCATCCTGGTATAGTTGATCTGACTGACTCACGTTGACTAATCTCACTGACATCAGCTTAACTTATGTGTAACTTAATAACTTCACAAGAGGCTTTAACTGCCTTTAACCTGATACCGTAAATATCTTGGCAGTTTTTTTTTCAAAAACTCACAATCAGAATCAAGTTTTCGGATTAGCTAAAGTTTATCTATTTAATACTTTCTTAGATTTACGCGAATATTTGACATTTTAAATAAAACTATCTTTTCGGATTTTTTTCGTGGATTTATTTTGATTTTTGGGTTCCCTAACCAAACCAAAACCAAAAATCCCAAGTTGGGGACCTAAAAATAAATCCGCGAAAAAACCGAAAAATAGTTCTATTTCTTTATTTTTACTTCAATTCATGTAAAATATTCTAAGACTTTCAAGAAAAAAAACAACACATCTAGTATATGACAAACAAAAATAAAAGAGAAGAAATAGAAAAAGAGGGTAGAAATAAAAGAGGATTATAAAGAATTAGAAGATTTATATCGACGTAGCACATTAATTTTTGAGATGTCGCTACGTATCTCGTATCTGATGCACTTTATTCAAACAATTTAGCTTTAATACTGACGCGTGACTCCGTGAAGTGCGTGTTGTGAGGCACAAGTTATAAGCATATTGTACAATAATTATTATACTACTTTAAATTAAATTATTTTTTCGGATTTTAACACCCTCATTTTTTTCTACAAATTTCGAATGGTAAAGTCTCCTGTATCAAATATAATGTCAAATATTCGCGTAAATCAAAGAAAGTACCATTTGTACGTGCTTTTTACTTTTATTTATTTTATATTTTTAAATTATACAAAAAAAAAAAGTTATTCAATTCCAAACGAAAAAAAAGGTTTTTATTGTTGTAGCTGTCCTGCCGTTTCTTTAGTATTTGGTAAATTATTTTTGACAGAGTTCGAATTTGAATACTTTGTATTAACAACCTGCTCCTAAATTAAATACTGTTTTGTTTGCGATTTAATAAATAAAGGTTAAGCTTGTCTTAATTATATATATATATATATATATATATATATATATATATATATATATATATATATTATATATATATATCTAATTAAGACAAGCTTAACTTCGTACTTTATTTTCTTCTATTTTTATACTTTTTTCTAATCGAACATAGTTTATTTCAATCATGGAGTTTCAAATAGGTAGTCTAAAAATTTGGTAACAAAATATCGTGGATTCTACAACTTGCACCATCACTCATGTGATGTCGACTCATGCAGCAAGCGTATTCAATTGCCTCTCATCATGTTGCATGCCTGAATCATTGACGAGGTATCTTCCACTTGTATCTGTCATACAACCTTTACTCAGACTTTTCTGTTTGAAACACAACACTTTGCCAACGACATTACGCGTTATTTTTTTTTTACATTAACACACAGCACCATCTAGTTCCATGGTAAGCTACGAGGTTTGTGTTATTGATACTGGATACCAGATTGTTGATACACTACACAAATATAACTTTAAATACATATGTATATATTATAAATATAAGCACGCATGACTGGAGTATAAACATTCGTCCTCATCACACAAATGAATGCCCTGAAATGAAACGGGACTCGAACCCGCGACCGCTGGCACAGCAAGTAGGGTCAATACAAATTGAGCCAAACGTGTTGTCAACGTTACTTCAAAGCTTATCCCGTGAACTTACGGATTCTCCGTTCGAACTAACTATATTTATTGGGATTTCTGTCATAAAATTCTCAATAGCGGCCCGGAATAGGAAAATTGGCAATTGGGGTACCGTGAAACTGAACTCTCCCCACAGGCATCGAATAGGCGTCCCACCGAAATTTGAGAGTGAAAGGAATAGATAGTACACTTGCGCTCTATAATATCTCAATGAGATCGACAGCCGTAACCGAGTCGGTCAGGAGGTCACCATATATTTTTTCCATCATAACATAAAATTTTAAATGATATGTGTACAGACAACTATTTTTTTTTAAATATCAACTTAGATAAATAGTAACGATTTTAACTATCATATCGATATTTTATATTTTATCAATTTACAGTAATGTTATACAAATACATCGATACTAATCTATATTATTAATGTGAAAGTTTGTGAGTATGTATGGATGTTTGTTACTCTTTCACACCAGAACGGCTGAACGGATCTGGACGAAATTTGGCACAGAGATAGATTATAGTCTGGAATAACACATCAATTTTTATCCCGTAAAAATGTACAGTTCCCGTAGAATAGATTAGTTTCTGTCTGTTTATAATATTATATAATATTATAATACTAGCAACTCCCAAATAAAGATAATAACGGATTAAAAAAAAATGCCATGTCGCCATTTCAAAACCGTAAGGCTGTTTTAATTAAGTCGCCTTGAGCTTTGTAAGACGATCTCGATATGACTGATTTTTATAATTTTTTGAAATGCGATATTTATGTCAGTATCCATTTGATACTCGTTTATGCAATTTTTTTCAGATCGTATGTCAAATTTAACTTTAAATAAGATTAATTATATCGTTAACATTACTTACAGGCTGTTTTTTTTTATCTGGACGGTTATTAATTTTCTTTATGCGTTTTTTTTACTGTAAAAGATAGCTGGCGGCGTCAGAGGTCGCGGGCTCGATTCCGGTACTAGGTAATTTATAATAATTATCATAATGTCGATATTTTCATATATCTTATTAAAGACTTAAAATTGATAGAAAGAAAATATTATATTCTCTCTAACTTTCTCAAAAAGTGGATATAATAATAAACTTTTCATTCTTGTAGGTATTATTTAGATAGAAACTAATCAATATAGATTTTTTTAATTAATTTAACAAAACTTTAATATTAAGTTTTTAAATAGTATAAGCTTAAAATACTTAATTAGGTATAGTTTATTGTAACCCCAAGGTAGATATCATTAAATATAGTGATTGCTTAAACGCTCTTATATATTTAGGATCTGATGAGAATCATACAAAATCGCATCCCATTAATATTATAAATGCGAAAGTTTGTATGGACGGATGTTTGTTATTCAATGACGCCAGAACGGCTGTACGGCTATGGATGAAATTTGGCACAGAGATAGATTATAGCTTGGTATTCTATTACATAGGTTATTTTTATCCCGGAAAATGTACAATTCCCGTGGGACAGATTTGTTTTTGTTTTCCATCGTGACATAAATCCAGAACGAGGTCAAGAATGGCTTATACACTCATCACCTCTGAATGAGACTGTTAGTGTAGCAAACAAAATAACATCACATAGTATGACCACTGTTAATAAATTATGACAAAAAAATTCCATATATAAACACTTCAATCAAATAATTACAAGTTTATACAAACAACATTAGTAGTCATCAGCCGCCTTTGTCATAACAGTCTCCAAAGCTTGGGTGCGGCAGATGTCATGAGGTCATGAAAATTATTAGAGGGGACCGTGACACAAATATGAATTAACATATATATATATATATATATATATATATATATATATATATATATATATATATATATATATATATATATATATATATATATATATATATGATGTTCTCTTAGCCGATTCCGGCCACGGCGGCCAATCTCATTGAGACTAGCCAACTACGCAGGAGATATTATAGTGAACAAGTGTACGCGCAGACACAAGTGCACTCTCTATTCCTGTCACTCTCATACTCCGGTGGGACGACTGCTCGACACGACCAGTGAGAGTTAAGGCGCAGGACCGACGGCTTTACGTGCTCTCCGAGGCACGGGGGTGAAACACCGCCAACTTCCCAACTCCGGGCTGTTACTGAGGCTTACTTATACAGAAAAACTCGATAACTAAACTTGGCCCGACCCGGGACTCGAACCCAGGACCTCCGGGTGTGCAGCCGTACATGCTAGCCACTACACCACCGAGGCAGTTAGACATGAAAATATCAGAGGTGCGAGACCGGGGATTTGAAGCCGCTTCACTCGGTTGCCCTAACGAGCACGTTACCACTGGGCTAACACTGCCTGCGAAAATATATAATAGTCATAAATTCTAAAAGGCATCTAGAGTTGAGAGAAGTAAGGGTAAGTCGCTATAATTAATACGTACAGACAGACATGCACTTTTTATTAACAATTCATCTTTAAATCAACAAAAACCAAGACCTATTGAACGATTGACCTCGTAACAAGACTGCAAATTTTTTCTCGTCCATCGAGGATGACAACTCTGTATGGGAAAGTTTTCTGAGAAACTGTAAAGACACCAAGTATTTAGGATGCATTTAATAACTGACTTTCGCCTCTTTTTATTCCACACTCGTTACAAATTCATTTTTTATAAAATTGTCAACTCTTGCAAAAATTTTTGTTTAACAACTTTAATTTTCCATTGAAGTAAATACCTATGTACATACATACATATGTGTATGTTTTGTAATAATATAGTTTTGTAAATTTTGACTTGTTTAATAGGTTACGTATATAAAAACAGAACTCCTTAAGGATCCTAAAGGATACATTACCCTGTCTGTGTGTCCGATTGTTAGAGCCTATTTACTCCTAAAAAGACGAAAGCTGAAACAGATTGATGTACCTATGTTTTGAATCTAAAACTAAAACTAGAAGACAAACCTCAGACTAAGGATTAATATAGGTAGACAGTGTCATAGAACTCAAACAAGAAGCCAAACAATTATGGTTTAAAATAGTATGTAGAAATGACAATTTGTATAGGGAGTGATAAGTAAATAAATTCTAATAAATAAAAACAGCTAACAGATTTAATTATAATAAAGGATAAAAATTAAATAAAAAATCTGAAACAGTAGCATCAACAGCAAATCACTCACTATTTTTGATTTTGACATTTATTATGGCGGACTCCGTCTTTATAATTGTTTAGTCTGAGGCAGACTTACTTTTTTACCAAAGGTATAAAAATATTTTCAATTAAATCATGTATTTCTACTAAACTATTTACCTACTACATCTATACTAATATTATAAAGAGGTAAAATTTGTGAATTGTGGGTTTGTGACGTTGTAGGGGGTAATCTCTGGATCTACAGAACCGATTTAGATGAAATTTGGTAAGAAGATAGTTTGAGACTGGAAGGACATAGGATATTTTTTATCCCGGAAATCATCCCTTAAAGGGGTGAAAATGGGGATGAAAGTTTGTGTTGAGAAGCAAGCTAAGGACGAACACGAGCGAAGCGAGGGTGAGTCCCTAGTATTATATAATCAACAGATTTGTTTTGTGTTTGTTTGTAGGCGCTAATCTCTCAAACTATCAAGTATCAGTTAGATTTCAAATATTTTTTGTGTTTAGGCTATCATCATGATGCAACCACCAACAAATCACGTGGACGAAGCTGCGTGTAAATGCTTGTATATTATAAAAATAATATCTTGTCTGTTTGTAAAGAGGTTTCACGGTATGGGAGTTTTATGGGAACTTTATCAAGATAAGCTTCGGAATGACACTGGTTCTGATATCACAGAATGTATCTTATAAGACGTTTTGTTAAAGAAATTGTGCTTTTATAAAAATATAAATTTATATCCCCTAAATTGGATACTGTATATTTTGTTAAAGTTTATTGGCTTTATAAATATGTTTTACCCAACATATTCCATAACTATTTTGGTCCATTTTATAGGTAATAAATATGTTGGGACATTAACACAGCACCATCTAGTTCCATGGTAAGCTAAGAGGCTTGTGTTATGGATACCAGATAGTTGATACACTACACATATATAGCTTTAAATACATACATGACTGGAGTACAAATATCCGTGCTCATCACACAAATGAAAGTGCCCCGCGGGTCTCGAACCTGCGACCGCTGACAAAGCAAGTAGGGTCACTACAAACTAACCCAAACCTGTCGTCGTGGATAAATGAATAAAATCCGTGATCAAAATATTTTTTATAATAAAAATATGTATATAAAATGCATGAATCGACTTGAATATTCAACAAAAATTAAATTAAAAAAAATCTTTATTATATCATTAATAAATACTCTTTTAATTTTACTAAGTGACAAGCACGTGTATAGTTTAGGCTTTATAAGGCAAGACCTAGTGTTAACACAATGAATGAAACTACCATACATAGAAAATTACATAAGCTGACCATCCAGACAAAAAGCTCTGCCAATCTGGTAACCGGTCTGTCTCGGTTAAATAGTGATGTCATTAAAAGAGATAGCATATCGATATTTATTCAATAAAAATACCTTATTATCATCTAGTGATGTGAATTTGCAGTGATTAATTATAAATGTAAGGCAAAGTGATGAAAAATATCTAAAAGTAATAATATATTGACATCTCGAAAGCTTTCGATAGGGTTTGGCACCGTTCTCTTCTTTCCAAACTTCCGGCTTACGGTCTGTCTCCACGATTGTGCGACTGGGTGGCTGACTTCCTGCATGAGCGCAGTATCCGCGTTCTCTGCGATGGGCAAGCTTCTAGCTTCCTACAGGTGAACGCCGGTGTGCCTCAGGGGTCCGTTTTATCGCCAACACTCTTCCTTCTGCATATCAATGACATGTTATCTCTGGGTAATATTCATTGCTATGCAGACGATAGCACTGTCCACGGTCGATACTTTGGCCATCCAGCCGCTAATCGAATGGAGATAGATAACAGGAGAACAGAACTTGTCCGTGAGCTCGACGATGTCTTGTACCGCATCTCAGAATGGGGTTCAAAGAACCTGGTCGAGTTCAATGCCAAGAAGACGCAGGTGTGCGCGTTCTCGGCTAAAAAATCTCCATTCCTTTGTTTTCCCTCTCTTCAGAACACTCGCCTTACTATGCAGGATGGCATCAACATCCTCGGAGTTAATATCCGCAGCGATCTGAACCAAAAAAACCATATCGAGAGTGTCATTTCGTTAGCTTCGCGTAACTCGGGGTCCTGAACAGGGTGAAGCGGTTCTTCACGCCTGAGCAGCTATGTCTACTTTACAAGACTCAAGTGCGCTCATGCGTTGAGTACTGCTCCCACCTCTGGGATGGCTCTGCAAAGTACTTGTTAGACGCTCTTGATAGATTGCAACGCCGTGCTATCCGCATAATCAATAAACCTGAGGCTACTCAGTACTTAGAATCTCTGCAATTGCGTAGAGATGTTGCTTCCCTAGCCGCTTTTTATCGCATTTATTACGGCGAGTGTTCAGAAGAGCTCTTCCAACTTATACCCTCCTCTCCTTTCCTCTCCAAAACCACACGTGCTGGTCGGAAATTCCATCCTCACACGGTACTACCCATACCTTCTCGTACCAAAAGGTTTGGCAGCTCCTATCTGTGCCGCACTATTAGGAAATGGAATTCATTACCGTCTCACGTGTTTCCCTCTTCCTATAATCCTGGGTCGTTTAAACGGAGCGTGAAAAAGCACATTTGCAGGCCGACGAGGTGAGGTTGATCGGAATCGAGATCAAGTCCCGGAACCGATGGATCTCATTCTGGATTCCACTGTCGCTTACCATCAGGCGTCATGGAGTCATCTTGTCGAGCGACAATAAAAAAAAAAAAAAAATATTATATAATATAGATAAAGTCTGTATTAACACCAGTTATTTCTCTCACTCTCAATTCAAGTATATGAAAATATAAAATAAGCAAGTGAAGCCTCAAGGACAAACATTACTCGTATTAGAACTATGATGTGCCTATTCGATTTGAATCGACACTCTGAAGTAGGCTTCTGCGCAGTTGTCAACAACACTACCAAAGCATTAGCTTGCATTGGAATAGCACTATACAAAAGTACGCGATTACACATTAATGATAAGGCTATTAAAAACAAGGGTTGTCAAAAAATATTAATGTTTATGGTGAACCATGTCTTCACCATTCTACGTGACATTGGCGAAGTAATATGTGCTCAAGTGGCACACTTTGAAGCCATTAACAAGAGAATTGAATTGAATGGTGAATGATTATAAAGTTAAAGCACGTAGCAAATTATACTAATAATAACCTACAATACTAAATCCATTTTCCAGCGCGACTTACAACGCATAAATTTTTAGATTCCCTTTTCGGATTTTCCCTAATTATCTAAATAAGGCATCTGCCTTCGTAAAACAATTGCATGGATTAATAGACTGTGAAAATAATATCCCTCAGATGTTTGATAAGCATAGTTACAGAGCAAAAAAATTATAATACGAAAAAATAATTAATTTAGTTATTAAGAGAATATCGAACACAACACATCACTACGACAGAATGCAGCGCAGTGACTCCGTATCTGAATGAACACTATAGCCAGACGTACAATAACTCTATCTCTTTCACTCCTATACAAATACTATGTACGAGTGAAAGAAATAGCACGAGGTCAAGTAAGGCTCAATGTAAAGGACGAGTTTCAAGATTAAAACCTTTTTTCCCTTTTTTTTAATTTATTTTTTTATTTTTTTCGGTATCAAAGGATGGAACTGTTCTTATTAATTGTTTCGGAACGCTTTGATATGAGAATGTATAAACAGTTGTATTTTGATAAGGCTGTAACAAGTTGATCCAGTACCATAAAGATATGTTTTTAATTCACTCAACATTCTACTCATACTTAGGAGCTTATATTTAGAGTTCAAGATTAAAATTGGACGGAAAAATCTGTAGTATACGTTCAAGAAATAAATAAATATATTTTAGCACAACAATTATGTCTTATTAAAAGCCTTGAGAATAGATAAATATTGATGTTATGAAAAATTCAAAATCGTTTAAATGAATAAATAAATATGTTGGGACATTAACGCACATCACCATCCAGTTTCATGGTAAGCTACGAGGCTTGTGTTATGGATACCAGATAGTTGATACACTACACATATATAACTTTAAATACATACATATTATAAATAGACTTTATAAATAGGAACGTTCCCATTGTGATTTCCACCTTAGTATAAAATAAATAAAATATAAATGTACTTAATAATCTATTATTTTTTAAAAGGAAAGAAAGTAGAAAATATTGTCACTTCACTATAAAATCTCTTATCACTACATGTTATAAAATAAAGTCTGCCACCGCGTCTGTCTATCTGAATGCAAAATACTCAAAAACTACCAAATGGATTTTCATACTGCTTTCACCAATAGACGCGACGTAGAGGTTCTTGAGGAAGGTTTACTTTAGGTGTATAGTTCATTAAGGTTTTGTGTAAATTGGCTGCAATATGACGATGATTGTTCAAGATGTTGGAAAAAATCATGGAGCTTTATTGGCGTGCGCCGCGTATAATAATAAATAACGTTATATGAAAACAATATATTACAGAATTATTCCTCTTAAAAAGATCTTCCTTTTAAACTTTAACAAAGCTATATATACGTACCTAGGGACGCACCCGAGCGAAGCGAAGGTACGAGTACGTCACTAGTCTATAATATCTAAAATACGTAGAATAAATAATTATTTGTTTATAACAGCTATTCTTCTGATCTATGCTATATTTATCTACATAACACCATAAAGGCGCAGTCGATCCGGATAAAAAAGTATGGTTGATACAAGCTTTCTAGCCTGGTCCAAACATCGAACCCACGCTCTCCTCGTAGTGGACGGCTGCCAGAAATACACAGACTATAAGACGATATACATATATAATTATATGAACAATTAATTTATACTTGTTTTGTAGGTTACACTAAGTCATTATATTTTAATCTATACATTTATCAATTCATTAATACATAAATAAAAGTTAGTTAAGATTCAATCATGATACTTAATAATTAAAGTGAATTTCTGAGATCTGATAACAAGTTACTCGCATAATGTAGCTTTCTGTAGATAAGCGTTCAGTAGTTCCTAAGATTGCCCTATAGAGATAAGTCTATATGCCAATAGATATTTATGGTGAAAGTGTATAATTATTTTTTAAACATATAATAAAAGTGTAACTGATCGCTGTCTGTATATTGAAAATATTTGTGAAAAACTGTTATTGGAGGTCTTTATTAACGCAATAGAACCCAAAACAAAGATTTTTAGATTTTTTGTCTGTTAGTCTATGCGTTTGTTAAAGTAAGTAATAATAAATCATTTATTGCAGGCAAAAATCCTACATATATGTACAGAGAAATCATAAAAAGGACAGTTAAGTAATTATTATAGAATAATACTGTTATGGTTTGTTATCCTGTGGATGAACCGACAGACAATATGAAAACAATGCACAATCCCAGTTACCACTAGCTACTTGGAATCTTCCATTGCTTTCGCTAAGAACCTAGAGACCTACATACATATTTATATATAAAAATTAAAGTAGGTATGTATATTTATTATGTATATGAAAATATTCCAACATATAAGTACCTCGTGTCACGGTGTTTGTAGTCGCACTCCTCCGAAACGGCTAGACCGATTTTAATGATTTTTTTGTATATATGGTAAATATGAGAATAGGTTGTAAAGTATTTTTCACCCTCCTACCCCCACCCCCCATTTTTCAAAAGCGATTTTAGTGTTTTTGTACTTACCCTACGTTAGATTTCTTTAATAAATTATATGGCAGAACAGCGTTTGCAGGGTCAGCTACTGTGTATATAAAATTATATTATATTATGTATACATATATATAAAATATATAAAATTTATATTATATATAATTATTATATATAATAATATATATTAATATAATATATAATAATAATAATTATATATAAAATTTTCATAGTTTAATTTAGTACTTGATATACAAGCAAAAAATATTATATTGCTATTTAATAATATTCGACCTTCATGTATACGTGAGGGACCAGAATACTCATTACACAAATATTATAATGAGCTTTTGAGACCTATATTTGTTCTAGATTAATTTATGAAGTCTAGACTAGGCTGGGTCTATATACGGCCTCTAAGGAATAATTCGTTTTAATATTTATGTACTAATTAATATTAAAAATTATTATATTATTTTAAATGTTTTCGTGTCTTAATTTAATTATGCCTATGTCATTAAAAAAAATCATAAGTGCCTCTTTCACCTAGCAATACATAAGTTAAAAAATATCATAAATCATAATGCCATTTTCTTCTAAGCTTTCGCTATCATTTTAATGATTATTTTGATTTATTTTCCCATTATTGCTATCTCGTGGAAATTTTTTGTTTATTCGAACACTTATTATCTATACTAATAAATGGAGAGCCGATTTTTTTGTTCGGTTATACTGCGATAACTACTGAACCGATCGGAATAATGCTCATACCATAAGATGCAGCGTGTTTCGGAGAAGGTTTTAGTATATGATATGTTGGTGATTAATGTACTATGAGGGCGGAAACGCTAGTATAATATATTATATAAACTACTCGCCCATAGAAAATTTGAGGAAAACATATATGAAAAGAATTTACCTATCTACGTACATAAAATAAACTATATCCAAATTTTATTTCGTAATACTACAAAAAACTCGTTAAAAGCTACTAAACAAAAAATAAAGACAAAGAAAACCGGTTCACAAACAAAGGAGAAAAATGTACTGTACTGTTTTATCTTTGCCTATTTATATATAGACTAGCGACTCACCCTCGCTCCGCTCGGGTTCGTCTTAGATATCTTTTAACGGTTAGTATAGATTTCTTAGAGATGAGATATTTTCCTGTAGTAAATAGTTATTGAGCCGGCTAACCAGCTATCATCATACCAAATTTCATCACAATCTGTCCAGTTTTCTCGTGACGCGTTCCCAGACAGACAGGCAAACAGATAGATAAAAATTCTACGAACTATAGATTAGGCCTCTGTATCGATAATAATGACTATTTCAATAAGATTTTCCAAAAAATATTTAATGTACAGATTCAACTCAAAATTTTATTATATACATAGATTTGTATTATACTCTTTAAACTTCAACATTCATATTAAGTGTTTTTATAGCTTCATGTGTTCTATTTAGTTAATAATTTTATACTTCAAGTACTCAACCTTGAATTAAATTCGCATGTGAACAACGTAATACACGATTTTATGTGCTCTTGCACACATGCGGAACAATTTTTATTAAACAGATGTTCGTAAGCTTTTAAATTTAAGTCTTATGATTTTCAAGGGCTACAAAAATAATAACCTTAATTTTATGTGTTAATTATATGTGTGTGTATGTATGTATCAGTGGCCAAGAGTCCATACAAGACGTCTTACCTTATAATTATTTTAATATAATTTTACATAAATTTAATTTTTTAAATGTATAAACGATCTTTTGGAAATATATATAATATAATAATAGCTTTATTTCTTTCTGCATTAATACGTATATAAAAATTGTATATTTTTGCAACAGCTTACCTCTGCTAAAATTTTACCCTTCGCCACTGGTATATATATGTATATTTGTTCGTCTATATATGTATTCATTTGAAGATCTCCTTAAGATTGTTACCACCCCTTCCTTTCTTTCTCTCTTTCTTTCTCTTTACTCAAAGGTTGCCTAGAATAGATCACTCTCTAGCGATAAGGCCGCCTATTGTACTATTTCTCTTTAATCCGTTTCATCTATTTAATGTAAAATAATGGTGTGCAGAAAAGAATATTTAATTTGATTTGACTGCTTATAATCATGTATGTTTGTTTGTTACGCCGTCAAGCGAAAACGGCTGGATGGATTTGGATATAATTTAACACACAAATAGATTATGACTTGGAGTGATATATAGGCTAATGTTATTATTAAACTCTGCCAGAAAATGGTGTTGCTTATACTGTACATAATATTAAGTCGCTAGTCTATCTATAGTAATATTATAAAGAGGTAAAGTTTGTGAGTTTGTGACGTTGTAGGAGGTAATCTCTAGATCTACTGAACCGATTTAGGTGAAATTTTAAAAAATTGCTAGTAAAAAATAATTAATGATAAATATTATTCATTGAAGGTAGCTCTTTTAGTATACACAGTTATAAATGTGAATGTTTATGAGGATGGATGGATGGATGGATGTTAGTTACTCAATCACGCCAGATCGGCTGAACGGATTTAGATGAAATTTGGCACAGAAATAGATTATAGTCTGGGATAGCGCATAGGTTACTTTTTATCCCGGAAAAATGTACAATTCCGTGGAATAAGATTTTTTTGTCTAAGGATGATTCTGAAGCGAAGCGAGGGTGTAGCGCTAGTGTTTTATAAAAAGACGCCAAACAAGTATCTATGTATGTTTTACGTGCATACATAAAACACTTTTTAACAGAAATTACAATTTATAGCACGTTTCAAGTGTGAAGTTCGAGAAACAATCCTGTGTTAAATGAAATGGCGGGAATTTCTTTCGGTCTATTTTAGCGCCATATTGGGAGCGTTGACCTGGCGACGCGCACGTTTCGCTACAGATAATTTATTATTTATTAAGTCTATGAGAAATATTTTAAATGTTGATTATATCATTGTAATATTCTTATATTTATTTTTTCTTGATAATATGAGAGGTAAATTAAAAACTACTAACATATTTATGTACATATCTTATACATTCAGAATAAAGTTAATTACGTACAAAAATATATTTTTTTCTCGATGTCATGAAAAGAACTTATAATGAAAAAAGTCAAAAATATACTTTGTACGTACATCTTTGTCTGATATTGGTAGAAAAGAAAGTATATTTTAATATTCGATTGCCTGTCTGATACTGATTAAAGTTTTTTTTATTCAATATTCAGATCTAAATTCAAATAGAATAGAGATCTGTCTATTATTTATTTTATCAGAAAAACTATGTTAGTATGATTTTACGATAGCTTTATAACGTTTATCTATTTTGTTTTATAGCGCCTTCATCATTTTGAGTTACTGCTCCTTTTATTGCCACTAAGTGATCATTAATTAGATCTGATTTGTAATAATTAAAATGACTGCCCCCAACAGTATTTAAAATAAGGTTTTATTTGTATCGGACTACTTTATAGTATTATAAATGAACATATTGAAGTTTAAAGCTTTTAAAAAGTTATAAGGAAGTAATTTATTTTAAATAAACATCTCTGTCATATGTGTTTTCCTTTTCGATGTTCTATAAATACTGATTCATAAATTCTAAATAATTTTTTAGTTTATTCAAACACAACTCACAAACTTTTTATTACAAGATTTACTATAATACACAAACATTTAATTGTAAGAATCAAAAGCAATGAATTCAATGGAGTCGATAAATAATAATTTATTCGATTGTACCGATTAAAATCATCCCTTCAGGTCAAAAACCTTTCAATTGGTGTAATGAAAGAATTTCAACGTCATATATGCATGCGGGTTTTTTATTGTCACAGTCAAATATCAGTTAGCATTATGAGAATTTGTTATAATCTGTAGACACTTATAAAATTTTAAGGACAACGTCTTTGAACGTTAAATATTTTACTTCCATACTGATGCTCGCCTCACTACGCCTCTAGGTGCCTAACAGTGCCCTTTGTTTTATGGTGTTATAGGTACCACAAATCATAATATAATACTATACTAGTACAGATGGGCGCATCCCATACAAATATTTGGACATCACTAATTCGGGCTACTCAGCGGGCTATTTTTTTCCTAAAATGGATAACAGATGGCGCAAGTGAGAATTGAAAAAACGCGACACTTAGCGCCTCTAGTTTTAAATAAATTTGTAAAGCCTTTATTTAAATAATAGATGGCGATAAAAGCTAAGGTATCTATCTGAAGCCGAGCTGCAGCTGCGCAATATTGTACTTAGCACAGATCATATAATACTTTATTAGTAGGTACTTAGGTTAAAATACGATGGGACTGGCATGTCTTAAAAGGATAAAAGTCACTAAATAAAAATAGAGTTTATAATAGTGGCTTTTGTTATCTGGTAATAGTCTATCTGTGTGTTAGACATCCAAATCCGTTCAACAGTTTTAGCGTGACGGTGTAACAAACATACATACATACACAAATTTTCGAATTTCTAGTAGTACTAGTAGAACACGCGGCTTCGTTTGCGCTAAACAAATAACAAAAAAAACTCTAAAAAGGTAGGTTTCATATAAGCTTTCATCCCCTATTTTAGCTCCTTATGGAATGAATTCCGAAAAATACTAAAACAAATATTTATTTAAATGTATTGAAGAGCATTTATACCAAGTTTCAAGGAATTCTGATCATAAATATTTTTTAGGATAGTGATATAACGTGTTTTCCCTTGGGAATGAGATAATCTCCCGCGGTAAAAAATAGTCTATGTCACTCTCTAGGCCTCCAACTATCTCCACACAAAAATCACGCCAATTCGTCACTCTGTTTCGATGTGAAAAAAAGAACAAACAAACAAACACACGTTCAGATTTATAATATTAGTATGGATTTTGATATGTGAGGATAGCCGTCAGACGTTCTAGTTAAATTGATAATATAATAAATCTATTAAGTAATTTATCTAGGTTACCTATATCCAGTACTAAAATAAGTATATTTTATGCGAATTCCGTGCAAACCTGTACATAGGTATGAATATCGGTCTCCGCCCACTTAAAAGCTGATTTTTATAGGTCAAGTACGTTTTCCATCAAAATTGAGACAATTTGGCACACGATCATCGTATTATGGATTTAGGTCGGGCCGCGGGCGGATACGTAATGTAAACAAACGAACGTCCGTAAAAAGTTTATGTAAGCTTACGCTAATAGATTATTATGTGTTATTTTTTAGGGTTCCGTAGCGGAAGGTCTAAAACGGTGATTACAATTGTGATTATTTTGTGGGAGATACGGTGAGTAATTTTCAAGATATGGAATTTTCAGGATTTTTATACAAACATTATGAAATATAAAATTGTTTATGCTGTTAAAAATATAAGTTATATAGATAGAGAGAAAGTAACAAATATACGTACGATAAAACAACATTAACGTGTCAAGAACCCTCGGTGTGCTAGTCCGACTCGCACTTGCCTCATTATTTATAAATGAAATAGTGACAGAGAGAACAGAAATAGAAATGACAGAGAGAAAACTTTAGTACCTACCTGTTTTGTTGAAGTTTGATGACATATATTTCTAATACATACATTTGGCTTCGCGGAAATCGAATCAACCACCTTTATGAATTAATTGATTACCAATTCATATAGAAAAACTATTTTGCTGTCCGAATTTCAAAGGAGGATTTACTCACTTGTGTATTTTTATCTGTATTTTGTATGCGAGTGTTACCTATAGGTATAGAGATATCAATCTATTGTGGATTGGTTTTTATAATTAAATTTTTAACGAATAAATTATACCACAAGGTGTTGCTATATAAATTACAAAAATTATCCATTTCTAAGAGTGGAAGAATTACTTTAAGGTTTTTTTTTTGTTAATTAACACTAACAACTAACAAGTTACCAGAAACATGCCAATTTGGGACATATATTTAAACGAGCATAGTTATTAAAAGTAGTGTTCGGTCAGTGGTCGAAAGTCGAGCATAATCATTGCAACATGAGTATAATTTACCTATCTATACAGGGTCATTTTTAATTTACTGAAAACCTTTTGGGAATAGGTATACTATTTACATCATAACAACAACATCTGTAACAAGAAAAAATAATATTTCTTAAATTTTTATTTTCATACAAAAATAAAAATATTTTTATTGCACCTTCTAAACGGTAAAGTTCTAGCATCTGGCCAAGTTTAAATGTGTAAGGGCCGCTTCCTACACCCCTCCACCCCTCCCCCTCCACCCCTCCCCCTCCACCCCTCCCCCGCTACCGGTCACGCGCTTTCTTTTGCTAATGCTGGACTAATTACCGTTTAGAAGGAGCAATAAAATATTTTTATTTTTGTAAAATTTAAGAAATATTTTTTTTTCTTACAGATGGTATTTGTTATGGTGTAAACAGTATATTTCCAAAAGGTTTTCAGTAAATTAAAAATGACCCTGTATCAAAATATTTGTATTGATAACACTAAGCTACTAAACAAAAAAAAGAAAATCCTTTGACAAACAGAGTAGAAGAAGGCACTGAACTGTTTTGTCTATGCCTATTTATATATTAACATTTAATATAGATTTCTCAGAGATGAGATATTTTCCTGCAGTGAAAAGTATCCTATATATTGACCCGGGTAACCAGCTATCACTATAGCAAATTTCATCAAAATCTATCCAGTGGTTTTCTTGTGGTGCGTTCCCAGACAGATAGACAGATAAAAAATCAAAAAACTGTAGATTCGGCTTCTGTATCAATAGTAATGACTATTTTAATAAGATTTTCCAAATTCTAAATAAATATTTAATGTATAGATACGACTCAGAATTTACTTTTTAGTTTTATCATCATTTTACCTATTAGGTGTCAAAAAATAATAAACAGTTTTTTTTTTCATTTATTTATAATATTTTTTCAAGCATGCACGTAACAAATTGTTACAAATTTCAACACATAAGTGTTGATACAATCACAATGGCGTATTCAATTAAACAACAATACTCAATAAACATAACAATTAAGTTCACGCCTCGAAAACTTTAAAACTACATATTATACTAATTGTAGTCTACGGCTTTACTTGTGATATAGAAATTATTTATTTTATTTTTTATCAATATCTAAGTTTTAAAAAAATACAGTGAAATGAAAAATCAATAAAATTTTTTAATATCATTTTCATACACTGCAAGTGTAAATTTCTTAAAAAGTGTAAATTTAGGAAGACATAGATACCTACTCTAAATATGTGGTATTCATCATAGTAGATGATTTGAATAAAAATCATGGGCTCTAATTCCTATAATCATAACATGCATGTATTTTATATAAATCATTCAGAAAAAAACGCTAAATGATAGTGAAAACCGTATCAAAATCTGCTGCTTAATTTAGGAGAATTAAACATAAATAGACAGACACACAAATTTCTTTTTACTATTTCAAGATTAAAAATTCTAAGTCGAATCTGTACAGTGCACATTAATTAATATTCTTTGGAAAATCTTATTGAAATAGTCATTATTATCGATACAGAGGTCGAATCTATAGTTTTTAGAATTTTTGTCTGTCTGTCTATCTGGGAACACATCGCGAGCAAACCACTGGACAGATTTTTAATGAGGTATAATGATAGCTGGTTATCCGGGTCAACATATAGGATACTTTTTACTGCTGGGAAATATCTCATCTCTGAGAAACCTATACTAAGCCTTAAAACGTAACAAAGCAATAGTAATAAATCGATGCATGTTTAATTTTCTATAAGTATTTTCTTTCTCAATTATGGAGCAAATAAATATTGTTTTCACACTCCAGTGACCCATAGTTGTTAAAAATGCTAATTACTTTACCTTGTAGGTACCTACCTACTTTAACGTTACGACATTCGATAATTTACACTATCACTATAAAGTGCCGAAACAATGGTTGTTAGTATAACCACACGTTTTAAAATTCGAGTTATTTTTAAAATATTTTCTGGTAATTAAATAAATCGTCGCATTAAAAAAATAATTCAAATTATTATATTACTAAAGTTGTTCGGGAAAATTTGTATTCGCAAGATAAAGACCTAAGAGTTGCCAAATTGGCAGATTATTAAATAATGTTGTGCAAAACTTGGGAACAATTGTATACATTTCAAAGAAACCTTATTAAAATTAAAAATGTAGGTAATTTGTTACAATCGGTCTAGAATATTAAGTCAAATCATATTTAAAGCCTTGATCTTTACCTACTTAAAGGTAGATTAGTAACCACTACGCCATCTGGCATGTCCGTCTAGAAAGTTATATATATATATATATATATATATATATATATATATATATATATATATATATATATATATATATATATAAATATATATAAAGAATATATACATACATACACATACGTATATATATATATATATATATACGTATGTATATGTATGTATATATTTCAGGCCTGAGAAATTCTAGCCCAGATATAAGTCATACTGAGATGTAAATCCTCCAGTAGTATGAAACATTCCCGATGCCTAAAAGAGATAAAGGAGCATAATTCATAATACCATATAAGGAACCATACACCCACGTGAAGATATAATCTAACGCATAGCTTAGAATTACAAAGGGCTTGGATGTATTGAAAATTTATATCATTAAATAAAATATATACACAACGAGAATGTTCATATTTTTAAGGATATTACATTTTAACATAACATTGCTTGTAAGTTAAAACTGTTTTTGTGCCTCAATAAAATCTCAAAAACCTCGAAAAAAGCTAACTCACGTCAAAAACCCTAGGTGTCAATCTATCAAAGCAGGTAAAAATTAAATGGATCAAATTGCCCGGAATCTAATTAAAAGAAAAGAGCCCATGGCATGGTTTAATTAAAAAAAGTGGACCACCCGATTCGAAATTCAAATTCACTAAATGGAACTAACCACGTTCTTGTTTCGAATTCGTAAAGTGAACGACATAACGAGCGCTTTTACAATATTTTAGCCCTAAATAATATATTAAGTACGTATAATATATAAAAAATAAAAGTGGATATACTTATATAGATATGTATTTTTTAAATTAAAATATAATAATATATTTTTTATTTTATTTACATTATAATAATATTATATTAACCTGTATCTGTTTTCACTATGCTTAAGCAATTTATTTATCTTTTATTTGTTAAAATTAGATTAAAAAATACAATAACAACTTATTTTTACTTATCTGTATGATAAATAATGTTTAATTAATTAAAATAAAAAAATTAATTTTAATATATACATATAAGATATATATATATATATATATATATATATATATATATATATATATATATATAATATGTTTTTCTTACATTTGCTATAGAACTCCTTGACCCATGGAGCATAATCAAGTATACATTTGTTTTATATACTCATATATATAATTAAGTATATTTGTAATTTTCTTTATTCTAAATTATATTACATCCGTGTAATTAAAAAACACTCAATTAGACGTAGTTTTTTGTATAGTATAGTATTCCAATCTATTAAAACGATTTGTAGATAAATACTATTTGTGTGTCGCCGTTACCGTTCACCGAATTTTGGCAGATGGTAATTAAAGACATTTTTACACAGAAAAAATATGGCAATATTTTATCTTTTAAATATATTAAATGTTTAAATATAACATCTCCAGGTGGATTTCTAAGAAAATAATTAAATTTCTAAGAAATGTATTGTTAACTGTAACGCCGGCGTGTCCGCGGTCGTGGAGGGATTAATAATGAAATGCTTAATTTTTGTGTTTAACCGCTAAATCGATTTTGATGAAATTATTACAGAAATTCCTTTAACCCTTAAGAAAGATATACTTTTTAATTAAAAATACATCGAAAATTAATTAAAAAAGTCAAATTAGATGTAAAAAGTTTAAATAAATCATTGTTTTACTTATTTATAATGATTTTTTATATAAAATAAGTGTACACTGTAGGTACAAGCTTATCAAATAATAAAATTAAAAAAAAACTGCTCAGGTCAGTTCGGGTCAGTAGTCAAAATAAAATAATTGAAATATAAGACTTGTTATTTTGACATTTTAATAAAATAGGTCAACTGACCCAAATTAAAATGATCTTGCTGATATAAGAAATATTGTATTTTGGTACATGATTTTTTGTCCTTAAGATTTGTTTTAATTAATAGAAATATTGCATAGATAAATACGGTCATGCTTTTAATATGAATCGATAGAAATTCAACCATAACCATTATTGTTTTTTTTTTAATTATCAAAACACGTAAAAAAAGGTTATCTGTTGATGACAAACAGAGAAAAAAAAGTACTGAACTGTTTCGTTTTTGCTTATTTTAAAATAAATAACAGAAATTCTTCATGTATTATTATAATGCAGTACTTAATATATATTAAGATAATTTTCTTATTAATTATTGCCAAGGAATAATAAATTTAGCTTGCACCTATAACCATAGCTTTTATTTTATAACTACGATCTGTCATAACATATTCTCAAGATTAATTTGCTCCTAACGACATTTTCTGTAGCTTCTTATCTTCCAATTAAATTGTATGATTCATAAATCAAACAATAAATCACTTAATTCGTTAATATATGTTTGTAATCAAATACCATCATTCAAAACCCACGCGCGATTAAATACATTAATAGTTTACATTTCATCTATCTATTGTGGTAAATATAAATAATATGCATACGTTACTGTATCCGTATTTTATCTTTTATTTTGTATCTTTACAAAATAAAAAAAAAATTTTTACTTCATTTAGTCAATAAAAGATAGCCAAAAAACTGTCCAAGCCTCTGAGTCTAGAAGCTTATTTCTCGAATTCCTTAAATAACAAGATTGAATAGTAAACTCATGATATTTAAAATACTTAGGTTAAAATATATCTCATAAAACACGAAATCCTTGTGGTGTGTCTCCCACTACCTATATACTCTGGAGGTCCCAGATTTGGTTCTAGGCTGGGGTAATTATAATGGTCATACAGATGTTTCATAAAAAATGCAAATTTTACTTCAAAAAAAGGGTAACAAATTAAATGTGATTAAGCTTTAACTGTTTGTATTGTAATATGTATTTAAAAACGTATTTGTATGTATAATCGTTTGTGCCAGTAAGATATACCTACAGCAAAAGCGCGGTAACTGAGTGTACCAACAACCTTACGTTTGGCAATAATTACCGAATTCCCTGCGCCCATATTGTTTTAGTAAGGGTTATTAACCTTACACTAGGGCTGTCTTAAATCAAAGTTTATTTCTAAATCGATAAAAATAGTGATGTCATAATATCCTTTCACGCTACTGAAATTACAAAAACAAATACCTACATACGTACTTTTTGCACGCTATAATAGACTCTTGAACACTTAACTTGCTTAATGTAAGTAGTCACTAGGCAGCACCAAGTAAATATTTTAGCTACTCTAGATAGGCTAGACTTTTAAGTAAAAACATGGATTTTTATAAGGAAAAAAAACTCGTAGAAAAGATTGTGATTTAAACATATTCATCTTAAACATCGATAAGTTAATAGGGAAGATCTAATTATGTGTTATAATATATATTTTTTAATTCTAACATGACACTAAGATACACGTGCTCAGTTCTTTAATTAAACATCCCTTTATCACATCTCTACATCGACAGCTCGTGTTTCAACAGACGATTGTAAAGAATACACGTCATAAAAATTCTATACATAAAATGCTACTAGAATTTAAAATAAAATCGATAGATCTCTCGATACGATCAAAGGTATTTTTAGTAACATCACTCACAAAGGCGTCACCGCGTCGCGCACGCTTCTCATTTACCACGCAAATGCGTTTAAATTTGTTTATTTTATCTGTTTCCTTCCTTGACGTATTGAAATAAGTTTCAAAATGGCGTACCTTTATAATTTTTTTTTTTTTTTTTTTTTTTTATAATGGCTTATAGTTGCGTTAACAGACGCAATCCATTCTGCCAGTGTCACGTTTTGTGAGGAAGACACGAATGAGATTGAGCGGTAATTTTGAATTTTGGCAACTTTATTGTGGAATTAAAACTATAAATGAATGATCGGTCTACAGAGTAACCTATAACAATAGAAAAATAATTACGTAATACAAAAATGAAACATTGATTGAGAATGAAAAAATATATACATAATGAGAATTATAATTTTATTTTATTATCTACTATAAATTTAACTAGTTTTTTAATAAATGGGCTAAATACAAGGGCTAATAAACATTTGGTGTTAACTGGGCGGTGAATTTGAGGAGGGATTATATCATATAGAGAATATTTCAGTTTGGGACAATTAAAGAGAATATGATCAGTGGAACCCTCATCTAAGCCACATTCACAAATAGAGCTATTTCTAATTTTTAATTTTGCTAAATGAACCGGAGTACACGCATGGCCTAGACGAAGCCTACATATAATTGAGGTGGTTTTGCGGTCAGCACGGCGAAATCGAAAGAACCACGGGGAGACTGGAACCTCCGGTTGGATTGAAGCATAATACTTACCTTTAATTGTTTTGGAAGCGTTCCAAAATGTGTTCCAGGAAGTGTAAAGACTTTTTTTAGACAAAGAACGCAAGTCATGGGAGTAATTATAATAATGATTTAAAATTCCGCTAACCGTTGCAGATTTGGCACAGCTATCAGCAATTTCATTGTCGATAATACCTGAATGACTAGGGATCCAAGCCAAGGTTATGAGGATTCCCTGTTCATGGCAACGAAAGAGAACTTCTCTAATTTTAAATATAATAACAAATCTTGATTTACTACGGAAAGGGTTTTGTAAGATACTCTGAAGGGAACTTAAAGAGTCGGTGAAGATAATGACTTTTGACATTTTATGTGATTCTGCAAATAAAATGGCTTCAAGCAGAGCTATACACTCTCCCGAAAAAGCAGAAGCTTCAGGAGGACACTTAAAATTTAGTATAATATTGAATCGAGGGACCCAGCAAGCAGCCCCAACACAAGACTCACGAGTAATTTTTGATGCATCAGTAAATATTTTAATATAATCAGACCAATCATTATCCAAAATACTCTTAAATTTAACATTGGCCCCAGGGTCACCTTTGCCAATTCCCAGATTCGTTATGATTGAAGGAACAAAGGTAAGCGAAGGAAAAGGTACTGAGTACAAGGGGTTAAGGTTAAGTTTAAAAATAGGCGCAGGAAGCTCTAAAAACTTTTGGAAACTTTTAATAATACACGGAAATTGTTGATT
The DNA here is from genome assembly GCA_951806755.1 of Brenthis hecate. Classification (NCBI taxonomy): domain Eukaryota; kingdom Metazoa; phylum Arthropoda; class Insecta; order Lepidoptera; family Nymphalidae; genus Brenthis; species Brenthis hecate. Next base: position 1,982,087 of record OX638257.1, read on the forward strand.
AGGTTTAATAATTTGTAATAAATGATTGAGGGAACGTAATAACGGATGACAGGAAGATTGTAAAACTTTCGAAATAAAGCGATCAGAAAGATATTGTCTGCGAAGATGAAGTGGAGGCTCTACACACTCAACCTGCATAGCATTTGTGGGCGATGATTTCATGGCACCTAATATTATTCTTAGTACCTTTATAATTATCAGGCGCAAATCTAGTTAAAATGTCAAAATAAAAGCGGGAAACACCAAAAAGCTGTCAATCGTTTACAGCGGAAGCCATTTATTTTTGTCGAATCAATTAAAATAATTGATTTTACAGATGCAACGAATTTCGATAGTAGGAAGTATGCCGCATCACCACCCTTGGGAAAGGATCGGTTTGATTTTATTTTGTTAAAAGCATTTTTTGTTTATATGGAAGCTAGGGAGTTTAGAAAATCTTTGTGTTTTTTATTTATGTGCATAGACTATAGATATTTTAGTTTAATTTAGTTTAAAAAAACCAATTCTTAGATATTATAAATTATAATGTTATTCACTCGCACGAACTTTTAACTTGTACATACATATGTATGCAGTTATCTAAGTTATTAAAAAATCTTATTAAAAATTATTGTTTGTAAATATGTACTTTAAATTTAGTTTAAATTATCACCATTAAAAATGTCTAATGCAAAAATTAAATATAATTACTGTTATATTACATATAAAGAAAATTATGTTTTGCTTTATTTTTCAATTATTCTTTGTGTCTTCTCCATTCTACGTGACATTGGCGAAGCAATCTGTGCTCAACTGGCACGCTTTGATGCCATTGACAAGAGAATTGAATTGAATGAATCGTTCTCATCACAGACAATATATAAAATTCCATGCTAAATAATTAATTTTTCCGTAAAAGTTTTATAAATTCAACAAACGTTCGTCCAAACCAGCCTATGAATTATAATATAAAAAAAAAAATAATATTCTCAAAGAAATCCGATTCAATCATAATTATTACTAACACTCAGGTCACACCTCTCATAGATCGCTATCTAGGCTAATAAAACCAGATATGCTTGACCTATCACTAATAACATTTACTATTGGTTTAGAGTTCTATGTAGTTTGGTCGGTAGCCACAAAGGGACCAATATTACGTGACTCATACCTATAAGTATAATGGTATGTTTACAAGGTTCTTTCTATTTTAGCCATTAGAAACGTATGTTGAACATTTTGCCCATATAGAAATTATTCACAATGTGAATAACAAGTGTATGAAAAAATATAATGTTAAAAGAAATATTTTCAGCAATGAAATAATAAGTGGTAAAATAATGCTCAAAAAGAGAAGAGTGAGTGTAAAGGTGAAGTAAGGGAAGATCTCGAAGGACTTTTGTACTCTTATATAATATTAGCGTTACGTTTAGAGGTAAATAGGCGCATAGTCGTCGAGTTGCGGAAAACAGCCCGAACATACTATACCATACCATGCCATACGTTTAGAGGTTTAGTATACATTTCTCTGATATATTTTCCCGCAATAAAAAGTATCCTGTTTTTGACCCGGATAACCAGCTATAATCATATGAAATTTCATCAAAATCTGTCCAGTGGTTTACTCGTGATACGTTTCAAGACAGACTAAAATTCTAAAAGCTATAGATTCGGCCTCTGTATCGATAATAATGACAATTTCAATAAGATTTTCCAACAAATATTTAATGTACAGATTCGACTCAGTTAGAATTTTATTATATGTAGATTAAGATGTGGCTTGTTTTCTCAAATACTTAAATTAAAATGTATTCGTTTTTTTTGAGAAATAAATTCTTAGACCATTCCCTCTGTTACCTCGCAAGGGCTATAACATAACGATACATAAATTATTAAAAAAAAAACATTAGTAAAATAACCGAAAATTTTAATAGAAACATCAAACTTGTAACCTTGTGATGTGAGTCACTCCAACCGTTAAGCCATCGGAGCTTAACTAACATTAATCTCCCATCTTGTGTTAGTAGACCTCCGATGCCTTTAACGAGCCTCTCAATTGAAGGTCAAGCATGTTGGTCAGTTTAAACATTACGTGGAATAACAAATAAGTTTTCATAGAATAAAAGGTACACAGCATAAGAAATACCGTAGAAGTGGCATCATTTATTTGAAAACTAATCTTATATATCTCTTAAAAATAAAAAGCGTGTAAAACCACTTTATTTCGTTCTATACATTTTATTTGACTAATTTATTTCTTACTTTTTTTATTTTGTTTTATAAATAGTCTCGGATTTAGCGAACCTAGACTTCCCCATAACAGAAATTTCAAAATTTTCTGTTTTTTTTTTTTTTAATTTAACAGTTTTGAGCCTTTAAAGTGTAGTAAAAACGGCAGTTCAAATTACTTTTTAAACATTGCAATATTGTTAGGGGCATTCACTCCTTAATTGCTCTGGTTTCTACATTTTAAAATCCGGCCCTGGAAGTAGTTAAAACTCAACAACCTTCTTTACCCCTTAGCGGTCAAATTACCTTAAGCTCACTGCAACCCCATGAAAATATCAAGCTTGTATTGATACTGTACACCGCCATGATGATGATGTTCTCCTAGCCGATTCCGGCTACGACGGCCAATCTCATTGAGACTAGCCAACTGCGCAGGAAATATTATAGTGCACAAGTGTACGCGCAGACACGACATGCGCTCTCTATTGCTATGACTCTCATACTCCGGTGGGACGACTGACCAGTGAGAGTTAAGGCGCAGGACCGACGGCTTTACGTCCTCTCCGAGGCACGGGGGTGAAACACCGCCAACTTCCCAACTCCGGGCTGTTACTGAGACTTACTATACAGAAAGACTCAATAAATAAACTTGGCCCGACCCGGGACTCGAACCCAGGATCTCCGAGTGTGCAGCCGTACATGCTAGCCACTACACCACCTAGGCAGTCGAACCGCCATATACGCTATTCAAATTAATGCTTTAGTTTATAAGAAACGGTATTTCTACTTACTCTTGTTCTAAGGTATTCATTGAGTACTAATGTACGTAATTAATATTCCAGCAAAGGGACTACCGTGAACAGAGCAACCCTACGCTATACAATGTGGCGTGTAATAGACATGTATTAATGTTTGGAATGCTGTTTGTGTGTTTTAACATATATAGGTAGTAGGTACTTATATCTGTCTGTATTTGGCCCTTTTTTCTAGTCTCCCTTTACTACAAGGGCTTTACTGGCCATAGTCCACCACGTTGGCCAAGTGCGAGTTGGTGGACTTCACATTCTTTCGAAAACTTGCTAGATTATCTAAGATGCAGGTTAACTCACGATGTTTTCCTTCACCGTAAGACGAGTGGTAATCATGTTGGTAATTATTCGCATATGAAAGTATCAGAGATGCGAGACTCGGTATTTGAACCCGCTTCACTCGGTTTCCCAAGCGAGCGCGTTACCGCTGGGTTATCACTGTACATAATATGTAGATTAAATTAAATATTTTTTATTAACTACCGACTTACACCGGCTTCGCTTGGGTGCGTCGTTTCTTTTGTATTTATAATATTATAATATACAAATTTTATATACTAAGAGCAATAGCCTATACTCTATACTTTATCTGTATATTAAGTTTCATCTCATCTGTTTAGCATTTCAGCGTTAAGTAAAACATAAAGGTTCAGTCATACCAGTAACTGCAACCTCCCTGAGTCTCCCTCTCATGAGTTTTTATCGTCATCTATGAAATATAGTACCTGAAAAAGAGAAAAAAATTATCATCAAAATACTATATAAATAAACGTCAATGGTATAGAGATTGGTAAAATATTAAAAAAAAACACAGCGCTATAGCTATATCGTCATCTCAGTGCTTAATTGTCCAAACTACCAATTTACCGAAAGAGTTTTTAATCTATACGTATAATAAAATTGTAACTAAGCCGAATCTGTACATTAAATATACTTTGGAAAATCTTATTGAAATAGACATTATTATCGATACAGAGGCCGGCCGAATCTATAGTTTTTAGAATTTTTGTATGTCTGTCTGTTAACGCATCACGAGAAAACCACTGGACAGATTTTGATGAAGTTTGGTATGATGATAGCTGGTTATCCGAGTCAACGTATAGGATACTTTTTACTGCGGGAAAATATCTCATCTCTGAGAAATTTATACTAAACGTTAAAACGTAACTAAGGACTAGCTAGTATGACATAAAAATTGTACGCAGTACCGTGTGACCTCTAGTTAAACATATAAACCATCATTACCTCACAATATTGCGTAAAACCTACAATTAGATTTCACAATATACATATATAATTAGTATCATCAAACAAGAAATAGTGGTATGAGAAATGCAAATATTTTTTATTAACGTGGGTAGTTGTTGACGTTTTGCAAATAAGTAGGATGTATGTTGTAATACGAGTATATAAAAATAAATAATAAATAAATATGTGGGGACATTAACATACAGCGCCGTCTAGTTCCATGGTAAGCTACGAGGCTTGTGCTATGGATACCAGATAGTTGATACACTACACATATATAACTTTAAATACATACATATTATAAATATAAACACCCCTGACTGGAGTGCAAACATCCGTGCTCATCACACAAATGAATGCCCCCAGCGGGACTCGAACCCGCGACCGCTGGCACAGCAAGCAGGATCACTACAAACTGAGCCAAACGTGTATATCGCATATTGTAAGCTATTTAAATTGATTTTTAACCCCCGACCCAAAACGAGGGGTGTTATAAGTTTGACTTCGATGTCTGTCTGTGCGTGTGTGTCCGTTCTTTGTAGAACGTAGTAAAATAAATTCATTCTGCTCATTCCATAGTTTATGCATCACGTACATACATTAACTAACCCGAGTATGATAACAGCATACGCGATGTGATGTCATTTATTCTATATAGGATAGTTTTAAGACTCTACTGTTTTACTAAAGATTGTATTTTTTCTATGTTTATGTAATTTGTAAATAACTTTGTATATTATATATTATATTAGCTTTCGCCCACAGTTTCGCTTGCGTAGTTTAGTTTTACATAATACTTTCTTAGATTTACGCGATATTTGAAATTTTTTATAAAACTATCTTTTCGGATTTTTTTCAAAAATTTTGAGCTCCTTCTTATATAACTTACTAGCGACTTACCCTTGCTTCATTCGGGTTCGTCCCTAGATTGACTCCCCAGACAAACTTTCAACCCCATTTTTATCCCCTTAATGGGTGATTTCTGGGATAAAAATTATTCTATGTCCTTCCCAGGGTCTCAACCTATTTTATTAAATTTCATCTAAATCGGTCCAGTAGTTTCGGAGCTTATTCTGTACAAACAAACAAACCAATCGTTCCTCTATAATATTAGTATAGATATGAAATACCTCTGTAGTGTTATGTAGGTTACACCAGAGAATTATTCAAAAGCTTAGTTAAATACAACGATTATAAATACTTACCATTACAAAAAATAAACCTATTTCTTTTATAGCAAACCGATTAACCCAAAAGCTACAAAACATCGATTAAAACCGAATTTATTTTGTTTATCTATGGCCTATCTTCTAAAAATGTATATAGGACAGATGTACCATGCTTTAGGTAAAATAAAGTGTTAAATATTTGTAGGTGTTAGTAAAAAGTTAGGTCAAGAAGTTAGGTAATCTAGGACGCCCAAATTACCTATTACAAAACCTAACGTTTTACGCCATTTTATAGAAATCTTTTTTTATGACTAATCGAAAATGACACTGAATAATTATGTTTAACTCATAAAATGCACTTATCTCAAAATTAATTTACGTAGGGATAAAATTTAAAGGCATAACCTATTTCTTGAAAGAATAATTATGAAATTGGCTCACAATTATTAAGACATAAACACATAATAATTATGTATGTTGGGAGATAACACACAGCACCATCTAGTCCCATGATCAGCTACAAGGCTTGTGTTATGGTTACCCAATAGTCGATACACTACACATATATAACTTTAAATACATAGATTTATAAATAAAAACACACATGACTGGAGTACAAATATTCGTGATCATTACAAAAATGAGTGGGACTCGAACCCGCGACCGCTGGCACAACTAGTAGGGTCACAACAAACTGAGCTAAACGTGTTGTAAAAAAGACGTAGTATGTATAAGATATACAAAAAAATTGTTCACACTATTTGAGTATCTAAATTTTTTTAAATCGTCCAACAAAGTGTATAAATAACTTAATTTTCTTAAAGCGACAGCGGGATGTAGAACTATATGTAGATACATACATACATATGTACATATATGACGTTAATACTTCCTGAAAGTAAGCAGGTATGAAAATTTACAATAAAGGAGAAAATGAAAGGACTTGGCTCTTTACTACCACTGAAGTTTTCGATAGGATGAAATTTTCGTAACAAATAAACAATTTCTCACATGCTTTGCTGACATCATTATTGGCATTAGTGTCGAAACAATTTCGTTGCTTAAGCATGAGTCATTTTGACATATCTAAATAAAACAAACACTTGAAATAACAATAAGTTATCAAAACGTGAATTAAAAATAAATTTAATTGTGAAAACCCAATTAGAACAAAAATGGCATACCAATTATTGATAACAATCCTAAAATATTTTATTACTAATCTATACAGATAAATAAAATTGAAGTCTGTTTGTAATGTCAAAATAACAGCCTTTTACAAAATGCATATGAAAGTATATACACCTACGGTACTTATATAAAAAAACAATTTTTATTTTTTTGTCTATCTATCTGTTTGTTACGGCTAATCTCCGAGACGGCTAGACCGATTTTGACGGGACTTTCACTGGCAGATAGATAATGTTATAAAGAGTAACTTAGGCCACTTTTATTTTAGAAAAAGAAACGGGATTCCGCGTAAAAAAAATGAAATCCATGAAATTGTAAATAAAATCCGCGTATGTATGTCTGTTACTCTTTCACACAGAAACGGCTAGACGGATTTAGATGAAGTACGCAGATAAATATGACGTGGGGTACATTTGTTACTGTTAATAATAAAATTTGTCAAAAGTTTATGCAATATAATACAAAAGGAAGTAACGCCGGGGTAAGCCGCTAGTTTTATACATGCCTATATTTCTAACCTTCTATGCTTTATGAAGAAGTTGCTTAATTCTTTGACATGTTATTATTTTCATAGCAATCAAACAATATTTGCTATTTCTGATGTCACACTTATATCATAAATGTCAAAATTATTTCGTAATGTACTTTGATTATGACAACATTGTAAGGTACGAGTACTACTTTATTAGGTTTACGTGAACATTTGACCTCTAAACATATAATAAAGGTCGAATCTGTACATTAAATATTTTTTTGGAAAATCTTATTGAAATAGACATTATTATCGATGCAGAGGCCGAATCTATAGTTTTTAGATTTTTTGTCTGTCTGTCTGTCTGTCTGTCTGTCTGTGACCGCATCACGAGAAAACCACTGGACATATGTATGTAATTAGTATGATGATAGCTGGTTATCCGGGTCAACATTTAGGATACTTTTTACTGCTGGAAAATCTCTCATCTCTGAGAAATCTAAACTAAACGTAAAACGTATTTCTGATTTTTTCGCAGATTTATTTTGACTTTTAGTTCGAATACTTTACAGCAATCATGGTATCTTCCGTGAAGATAGTTTTATTTAAACTGTTAGATACATAAAAAAAAACTATAATAATCTTAAATACAAACTACAAAATAAAATTACTAGATATCCCAAATTATGAGGAAACTACGTATGAAGGAACATAATACTCGTATTTTAAGGAAAAATTCTTTGTAAACTTCAATCTTATCAATTCCGAGCCGCATTTTTTACAGAAAATTTGTCAACTGTGTGGTGTAAATATTTACTACAATAATATTACAAAGAGTCTTGTGAATTTGAATGCCGAATGGTATAAAACGTAAAAAAGTAGGTCTTTTAAACTCAATCTATAATATAAAAATGAATCGCTGAATGTGTTCGTAAGCGCAAATCTCCAGAGCAGCTGAACCGATCTCGCTAATTCTTTTCTTTTTGAATATTCCTTGAAGTACGAGGATAGTTCTTACGGAGAGAAAAAATTTAAAAATTGCCTCAAAAAGTCTAAAAACAACACTTTTCTATACTCCCATACAAAAGGTTCGTAATAATAGCTTTTTACTAAATGCATATGGATGGACACGATACATATACCAAAACAACATTTTTTACAATTTTTGTCTGTCTGTCTGTCTGTCTGTCTGTCTGTCTGTCTGTCTTGTTGTTCCGGCTAATCTAATCTCTGAAATGGCTAAACCGATTTTGACGGGACTTTCCCTGGCAGATAGCTGATGTAATAAGGAGTGACTTAGGTCACTTTTATTTTAGAAAAAAAATAGGGTCCCCACGAAAAAAAATAAAACCAATGAATAATTTAATAATATCCGATTCAAATAGGGAAGTTGTATATATACCCTAGGGACGAACCCGAGCGAAGCGAGGGTGAGTCGCTAGTATCTATATATAAATAAGCACAACAGTTAAGTAGGTACCTTTTTTCTCAGTTTGTCAACCAATTTTCTTTTTTTTTTGTTTATTAGCTAAATTGATTAACTTCCCTTGGTTTGCCATCAACCATCCACCTTTTATTTCATCGCAATAGTTTAAATAATTAATTATATATCTTTTAAATTTTACATCATAAAAAGATATTTTATAATTAGCACAGATTAAAAATCCCGGATCCACAGACAATAAAGAATGTAGCCCGAATCTATTTCCGCCGGCGATGTCCGTATTGGATGCTTTCCAAACACACAGACGTGTCTATTGCAATTATTTATATACATATTAAACTGTAAGCTGGATATAGAATATTACTATTTTATGTAATAAAAGACATAATTGATATTTTTGCAATTTTTACAGCGTCGTCCATTTTTTTAATTCAAACTTTTTCATAACAAGTAGATATTATTGTGAAATAACTTATTAAAGATTTATAATATCATTGAATTTTCAAAAAAAGCTTATAAGTATATACGTTTGTACATAAAGCAAATAAAATTCATAACAAACAAAAAGCATTTGAGAGGTTATAGTAGCTTTGGCAGTTGGCACCTTTAATTTGAACGTTGAAGATAAATAAGATGAAGATCTAAGCATTAAAATGGTACAAAATATGATATAGTCTCTCACATTTATCTTCGAGAATACTTGGAAGCTTATGATACGGTACTTATAAAAAAAAAAACAATTTTTATTTTTTTGTCTATCTGTTTATTACGGCTAATCTCCGTAACGAATCTCCGTAAACTATCTCAAATACAGCTCTAATTTAAGTTAAATTTAGCCAGTGAGTGAATACGACATAGTTATATTTACATACGCGTACATACAACTTCCTGTGACTGCATTTGCACAATGTATCACTGAAATAAAACATGACGGTGTTGCCAGAAATAGTCGGTTATAAAAACGGTAACCCGGTTTCAGCTATTATATGTAATGTTTATTTATCAGTGATGAGCCAATACGTATGTTTGTTCATCACATAAAATTGTTATATATATACGCTTGGACGGGCGGAGGTTCTATTCTTCCTTAGTGTTACTACGAAGAGGTTGGTCCGATGTGTGTATGTATGTTCCCTATGAACTCTAAAACGGCTAAAGCGATGTTGATGAAATTTTCAGGCAATCTTCAGATTAGCCCAGCGGGTGATCCTGTGAAGTTTGGTAGCGATCGGAAATTTAAACGCGGGCGAAGCCGCCGGTACTGCTGCTTTCAATATATTTTCTACTAGCGACGCACCCTCGTTTCGCTCGGTTTCGTCCTTAAGCTGATTCCCCATACAAAATTTCATTCCCATTTTCACCCCCTTAATAGACAAGTTCCGGGATAAAAACTATCCTATGTTATTCCCTGGCTCTCCAACTATTTTTTTACCTCATCTAAATCGATCCAAAGGTTTCCGAATCTATTCCATACATACAAACAAACAAACAAAAAATCAAATCTTTCCTCTTTATAATATTAGTATAGATGTACTTATTCTTTAAGGTTACATCCAGGTTAAAAATGTATGAACAGACAAGCGTGTATGACGAGATTGATAACTATAAATATCCATATGAGATTGTCGTCCAAAGACATATAGCTATCAAGAAAAAAATCTATGAAATAATTTACAGTACACAATTGCTTTGCATCTCGAAGTCTGACTTAACTACAACAACGATTTGCTTGAGTTAGGGACAAGGGTCACCATACAGTGATTATTCAAAATTATGACAGTTCAAATAGTAATAGTTTTACTTTTTTTTATTAACAGACAGCCTGATAGACAGTCTTTAAATGTAATGAGTTAAACATTTTGTACGATCAACACAAAAAGGTCATCTGGTACAATGTACACGTATAACGATAAGTTTGTATGTCAGTGTACATAATAACATCACGAGCAATATAAGATTAGTATTGGACAGTGGATATTTTTAAGAAACCACAAAATGCGAACCATGTTATAGATATATAATCCTTAGAAAATTTAGTTGTTTTAATATTATAATAGATTTCAAAAAAAACGGGCTTATTATTATAATACTTTACCGCTGTAAAAAGTATCCTATATGTTGATCCGGATAACCAGCTAATAACTATAGATTCGGCCTCTGTATCGATAATTATTACTATTTCAATAAGACTTTCCAAAAAATATTTAATGTAGTACTGGCTTTCTAGCCAGTGAGTCCCACATAACTACCTGTATGTATAGGTGCAATGCCTAAATACATTTCCCAACATTGGAAAAAAAGGTTCATCTCTAGTTGCCTTACAGTAACCTGTGTGTTACTCCAGGTTGTAATCTTCTATCTGGGCACTAAATATCATCCAAATCAATTTAGCCGTTTCAGCGTAACAAACATACAAACTTTCACATTTTTAATACTAGTCAGATTATGATCATCATCATCTCCCTGCCCATTTTCCAAATTATTTGTGGTCGGCGCAGTAAGTTTTCCTCTTTCACTCTTCCCTATACTCATCATCCTCCTCTCATCCTCTTTGATGTCCTGACTCACGCAATCGATCCATCTTTTCTTCGGTGTTCTTCCATCCATCTACATTCAATTCCATCACTCTTCTCGTCACATGCGTCCGATGCAGTCTCAAAAATCTCCAAAGCATGGTATCTCCAAAGTACATTCCAGTAATAAAGCTACATAAAGCACTCATTCAGGTCTCATGTTTCAGCGCGTGCGCAGCTGAAGAGATTGTGTAACGTGTAGCTTTGTGATTTATTATAATATGATTTTTTGTATGGATTATACATACTATAAGTTAGAAGAAGTCTGTTAAGTTAGGAGCGCAGTGGATTTCATTGTGTTTAGTTCAAGATTTTTAGTTAGTTTATAGAATATGTATTTTCAATAATAATTAAACTGCGATTAGACTCACAACCCTAAGTACGTCGTGAAGAATCATCGTTTATTTTATTTTAAGTTTAAGTAAATTTGTTAATTGGTCTAAAAATCATAATAAAATAAATGAAGAAGAAGAAAATGAAACTGGTTCCATTTTAGCTTTTGGCTATGGAAATCTAAACGACTAATTATTTATAACTTTGCGTAAAACGACATATTTGCTACATGTCAGATTAGAACCTGCGATCTTTGATTCAATAAGAACTAACCCCATTTTATAGTTTATTTACCCTACTTTACCTTACCATTAAAAATCAAACAAATTCACGTCACAGAGCAATAAATAACACGCACTGAAACAAAGTGAAAAGCGTGACTCAATCACTAGAGAAAGTGCCGAACCAAAACCTATAAAACTGTCCGTCTGTCTCGTGTCAGAGCCTTGTACGGAGATCACTTAGATCTGTATTTATCTTGAAATCTCTGCTAGAGATGTCCGTATTTTATTTATATCGATATATAATGAATTTATACTTATTTTTATTTTAATTATAATTTTTATATTAATTATAAAAACGATAATTTCATTTAATTAAAGTTCATATAGAATATTAATGTAATAAATTAAAAATACATGATCTAAGCAAAGAAACTGTTATTTTTTTTTCAAATTACTAATATATATATATATATATATATATATATATATATATATATATATATATATATATATATATATATATATATATATTAGTTATTTCATTAAGATACACCTTTAATAGAAGCAAAACGCTGAAATGGACAGACTTTTGGTAGACAATTGGTAGATGTTTGGTACATAAATTCATTTATTCATAAACCTTTATATAGATATCGATAAAACATCACTAACCGACACAATTTTATATAGGCCAAACCACATCCATATAAAGCAAACACTGTCTGGCATTCACGTTTATTGATTGGTAATGAAAGTATGGAGACGTTTTGCCTTTTGTAGAAATTTCTCTATGATAATTGTTCTATAAAAAGTAGCGTAACAAGTGATCTGAGATACTTTTCCTGTACGCCTTTGAAGGATATTCAATCGATTTAGTGAAAGTGAGGATGGCTATATGTAAACCTTTCTTACTATTTTTAATTATGTACATATTAAGTGCTATTTATTTAATTTTTCGGTTAGTTTGTATGTTACATACAATGGAATCTAGAATTTGTATTAGTTGTTGGTGATTTTTTCACAAATTTATTTTGATTTTGGATTCCCGACGTTTTGAATGCTTTACAGCAATCGTGGTCACGGGAGTCTCTCCGTGAAAAAATCAGAAAAGATAGTTTTATTTAAAATGTAAAATATTCGCGTAAATCTAAGAAAGTATTATAATATTGATAAATTCATTCAGTACTGAATCCATTATTTAGTCAATGAAATTATATGTAAAGAAAAAAAGACAATTAATGTACGTCTGGAAACTGCCTTCGTTATAATATATATATATATATATATATATATATATATATATATATATATATATATATATATATATATATATAAATATGCGTAAGTAAAAATAACAAATTAATTAGATTTAAAGATGCTCCACGAATAAAAATTAAAAAATTCAATATTAAAAGCTCGTTCAACAATCAATAATACGGAAACCAAGGGATAATATGTACATACGAGTATAAAAATATTTTTTGTCCATCTGTGCGTCCTAGCAGTGGTTAACCTTAGTAAGTTAAATAAAATATATTGACTCAACTGGAAATACATTCTTTTATTCTTGATATATGCTGATTGTATACAGAGTAAGTAGAGGACAAGCACCAAACTAGTAAAAGCTCAGCTTTTATTACAAAGTGACACTTACTAACTTTAACACTTCTACACTTCTCATTAGATTTAAATATATAAGTAACACTTCTAGATATAAGTGATATTTAATAATACATAATATATACATATAATAATATAACAGACAGAGACGTAACAAAAGACTTACTGTACTGATATATTATTTTTTCTATCAAAATTCTAACAGAAAAGTTTGTATGGATCATCCATTATTTGGGAAGTATTAGAGGCAGGAATGTCCCATAAACTAGTTTATTTTCCACAAAAGAAATTAATTCATTAAAATATAAAACAAATTTCAAAACTTATCTAGTAGACCCCATTTTTCACCCCCATTTTCACCCCCTTAAGGAATGATTTCCGGAAAAAAACTATCCTATGTCCTTCCCAGGGTCTCAAATAATCTTCTTGCCAAATTTCATCTAAAACGGTTCAGTAGTTTCGGTTTAGCTTATTCAGTACAAAAAAAACAAACAAAAAATCTTTCCTCTTTATAATATTAGTATAGATAACTTATTGCTAATTATGTTTTCTTCAATTTTATTACAAGTTTCGATAACGTATAAGTTAAATTTAGTATATGTTATTGATGAAAATTTTATTACTCTGTACATCATTACAAAAACAATGCATGGTCGGTCGTCTGTGCGTTTAACACGTTTTAAAATTATTTTTATAGTACGGCTTTTAGCGTGCCTCCTCGTATCGGTGGTTATTTTTTATTCATTGAACGTGTCATTGAAATAGTGTGTCTGTGGAAAACTTTAAAAACGATATTTTAAAATTATCATACTAGCGACACACACTCGCTCCGCTCGGGTTCGTCACTAGTTACGTTTTAACGTTTCGCTCAGAGATGATATATTTTCCCGCAGTAAAAAGTATCCTATATGTTGACCCGGATAACCAGCTAACATCATACCGAATTTCATCAAAATCTATCTAGCGATTTTTTGGTGATGCTGTCTCAGACAGACAGACAGACAAACAAATATTCTAAAAACAAAAAATAGATTCGACCTTTGTATCAAAAAATATTTAATGTAAAGTTTCGGCTTAGTTAAAATTTTATTACGTGTATAGATTGTGCCACTATAAATAATGAATAAAAAATATTTCTAGAAATCATCCCTTAAGGGGGTGAAAATGGAGATGAAAGTTTGTATGAGGCTTGGGGAAGCAAAGTATGGACAAACCCGAGCCAAGCGAGGGTGAGTCGCTAGTATAATATAATATTATTACCTATAAATGATTGAAGAGATATCATAATAAAACACATTTAGTTAATTTACATAATTTTTGTATCAAAACGAATAATCCTTGAACTATCATTACGTAAATAGAAATAGCGTCCTGAAGATGAACTTGGCTGGTATCCAAACGAGCGGCTGCAGTCAACGAAATTAGTAACGTACAAACATACTGTCATACGGTTATTACTGTACGATAAGGTTGAAAGAAAAACATCATATTTAACCGACATCAAAAATGAGAAATTCGCTAAGTAAGAAAGTAGGTAATAGTAATGAGAACAGATAATTGTTAGAATTGTTTGAATGATTAAATTGATAACCTTTAGAACAATGCAACGGCTTAAATAAAATTACATTGTACAATCGCTAATTGTAATAGAAAACAAAAACTGTATATAAATAACATATTTATGTCAAGTAGTCATTTCTTTGCTTTTTAGAATTCTATCAACGATATCGATTGTAGAAACTCAACTTATCGGTGAATCGATTTTGGAAATTCTTTTGATTAAAGAAATCTACATCTCTAGTTTTATATAGGTTATTTTTGTCCATGTAAATGCGAGCGAAGCCGTGAAAGAAAACTACACAATATCTGACTTGTGAGTGTTTGAATGTGAGTTACATAACACGCAGTATATAAGAGTATTTATATAATAATAGCCAGTGGTAGCTCAGTGGTAACGTGCTCGCTTGGGAAACCAAGTGAAGCGAGTTCAAATCCCGTGCCTCGCACCTCTGATATTTTCATGTGCGAATCATTTCCAACATATTGCCACTTGTCTTACGGTGAAGTAAAACATGAGGAAATCTGAATGTCTGAGAGAACCTAGCAAGTGTTCGAAAGACGTGTGAAGTCCGCCAACCCGCACTTGGCCAGCGTGGTAGACTATGGCTAGATTCCCCTTGTAGTATAGGGAAGCCCACCCCCAGCAGTGTGACGTAAAAAAAGGCACAATACAAATTACATAACACACATTACTTTCAAGGCTGATGCAAAAGTGACCTAAATTTTATATGTAGCAATGACGTGCGTGAGAATGAATCAGTTTGAACACTGTTTATAAAAATAATGTTTGTACAATCTTTCTAAACAACGCTTGTATATGAAACCGATTACATCATAGCCCATCTGGCAGATCCAAAAATCCTAGGTTTGAGTCCCGGGATTGGTTATGTTATTGGTTTTTTTGTGAAAAAAAAAATCTTAGTAAAACCCCGGAGTCGATCCTCTGCCTGATCTCCCATCTTCTCAAATTATCATCCCAACGATCTTTAAATTGAAAGGAATAGAGTACACTCTCTCTTTTATTTGTACAAATACGCAAAAAATGACTATTTCAATAAGATTTTCGAACAAATATTTAATGTATAGATTCGGCTTAGTTAGAATTTTATTATATGTACCTATAGATAATCATATTTTTGAGGTTAAGTCAAACATACTGACATGGTTAGTACTCGATAATAATTACATTATATTTATGTTACCTTCACATTATAGATATGATTTGTTTATCAAACCTTGTTAATTGTTTACAGTCGGTTCACGTTCGATGCGGTTATTTTAGACCTAAACTTATATAGAAAGTTGATTATTAGAGGAAATATCCATTTATACATATGTACGAACTAGCGACTCACCCTCGCTCCGGTTGGTTTCGTCTCTAATTATGTTTTAACGTTTAGTATAGGTTTCTCAGAGATGAGATATTTTCCTGCAGTAAAAAGTATCCTATATATTGACCCGGATAAAGAGTTTAACATCTGTCCAGTGGTTTTCTCGTGATGCGCCTGCCAGTGAAAGTCCCGTCAAAACAGTCCAGCTGTTTCGGAGATTAGCCGAAACAAACAGACACAGATAATAATTTTAAAAATTGTGTTTCACTTCTAAGTACCTTACACATATATAATTTATATAATACATTTAGTAAAAATCTGTTATTTTGACATTACAAGCAGAGTCGCAGATACTTCAATTTTATTTATCTGTATTATAATGATTATGATCTCGACAACTAACGAACATTTGTTATACTAGTAGTTAGCTAGTTATAGTATTCGTCCAAATAACTTATATTGTCATGTTTTTTTTTGTCTATTAATTAAATACATTTCGTACTTGGAAAAGCAAGTTTAACCCAAATTTATTAGCCCCAATTCGCTCATCTGTTACGATTAGTCTAGTCTAGATTTGGTTAATTGTGTCTAGTGTTTAAATGAGCTAAATTTCTATACAACGCCGCACTTAGTCATGAACTAGGACAAAGTGTATGATCAAAATAAACTTACTTCAAACGGGAATCAAATCCAAGCTCGTTTCCATTATAATACTTATCAAAATAAAAATGCTAAAGTATTTTTTTGATTTAGCTTCCTTTCGCAAGTTAAATAAAACCTCTTTTTTCGTGTATTTGCGATATTTTATTTAAAATGGCAAATTCGTGTAAATCAAAGAAAATTATAGCTACATGTGGCAACGAATAGTTTTTTATTGTAGAGATATAGTTCTTAAAATATACTTTTTATCCAACGCGCCTTTATCGCTTCGCTCAGGTTTGTTCCTAGGTTGCTTCCCCATACAAACTTTCATCCCCATTTTCACCCCTTTAAGAGATGATTTCCGGGATAAAGACTAATCTATGTCATTCCCAGGATCTCCAACTATCTTCTTAGCAAATTTAATTTAAATCGGTTCAATAGTTTCGGAGCTTATTCGGTACAAACAAACAAACAAAAAATCTTTCCTCTTTATAATATTAGTATAGATAAACAAATTCCTTCGAAACGTTAGATAGTTGGAAAATGTTGTAATATAATATACAAGTATATGGATTGACTACAAAGAAATCGTCTTTATAACACCACCACTACATTATAAAGCTGTGGCTTTGAAAGTTCCACTGTGGCATATCCTGAAATAATTTATACACTATTCATCCGCACATGTGAAACCGTATACGCGTTGCGCAAGATTACCCGTTTCCATTATACATGGTTTAAGAAAAAAAAAGCTTTGTTAGTTTTCCCCTTCATGATTTTTTTTCTTTGAGAACAAAGTGATTTTGCAAGGGTATCTATGAGTAATTTATTTTAAACTAGCAACTCACTCCCGATTCGCTCGGGTTCGCCTATAGAAAAATAAAAACAAATCTATCCCACGGGAACCGTACATGTTTCCGAGATAAAAAGTGACCTAAACCTCTGTGCTTTTAATCCAGATCTGTTCAGCCGTTCTGGCGTGATTAAGTAATATACAATCTTTCGGATTTACATTATTAATAATAGCCTATTTATTGAGGAATGTTATAGGTTATCTTAGTCTAAGATTGAGAGAGTAGAAAAATTGTAAGAAATTAAACAACGAGGCGAACCGAGCCGATGAATCGGTAGTACTTAATATGTAGATTGCTTAGAAAGCACCAGCAGGCGTCTAGGGATGTGACGGATTCATATTTGCGAGAGATGTTTTTTTTTACTGTAAGTGAAAAATGTTGCAGGAAGGCCCAGCAGTGGGATGTTAAAAAGGGCTGATTACAATATTAGGAGTATATATGTAATATGTATAGGTATATTTTGTTATTACGAATTTAATCTATAGGTACATATTATAATAAAATTGTAACTAAACCGAATTTGTACATTAGATATTTTTTGGAAAATCTTATTGAAATACACATTAATATCGATACAGAGGCCGAATTTATAGTTTTTAGAATTTTTGTCTGTCTGTCTGTTACCGCATCACAGAAGAACCACTGGAGGGATTTTGATGAAATTTGGTATATTGATAGCTGGCTATCCGGGTCAACATATAGGTACTTTTTACCGCGAGAAAATATCTCATTTTTGAGAAAAAATAGAAAAAACTGCAATGTAAGAGTATACTAATATGAAAAAAATCTAAAAATTTGGTTTTTGGTCATCTGAACGCGGGCGGATCGCGGGCAATGGTAGTAAATAAATAAATTCGATTAACTGACATCTTAAATTAGTAATAAGTCATGAATAAAATATTTACAGCCGTTAAAAGCTCGTATAGCAGCAAGAAGTGAGAACACGCGTTCAGAGATAGCCCGCTCGAAATGGGTCACACTAACGCATTCTGCGCGCATTTGTTTCATTTTTAACTACTTTGCTCTGTTCATTTAAGTGTTTAATGTTTATACAATATTTTTTCCCACATAACATACAAGCGATGTAATCTGGATTGACCTAGCTCGATTAATATTTTAAATTAGTCTACCTTCGAGACGTATTGTTCAAATATCAATTTTGTGAGTAATCTTTGAGCTCATACAAAAATGAAAAGATCGTATAGAAAAAGCGCTTTAAGTTTTTCCTGAATATTATAATATTTACAGGCAAGTTTTGTAAGTTTTCCTTCAAACTTATTCGGACTATTATGAATATTTTATGAAAAATATTAGCCAAATCCATCCAGCCGTTCTCAAGTGAAGGATAACTAACGAACAGTATTTTATTTTTACTTATATAAATTACAATAATATTAGAAGCATTATTATTTATTTTATATATATTTTTTCGATTGAATGAGATAACTACTTTGTTTTTCACTTACAGTAAAAAAACATCTCTCGTGAATATGAGCCCATCACATCTCTAGACACCTGCTGATGCTTTCTAAACAATCTATATATTAAATACCGTATAATAGATTCCTCAGCTCGGTTCGCCCTGTTCTTTAATTTCTTTCATTTGTCCTACTCTCGCAGGTCTAAGATAACCTATAACCTTCTTCAATAAATAGGCTATTAATAATGCGAAAGCTTGGATATTACTCAATCACGCCAGAACGGCTGAATGGATCTGGATTAAACCCACAGAGATGGATAGTCTGAAATAGCACATAGATTACTTTTTGTCTCGGAAAAATGTACGGTTCCCGTGGGATAGATTAGTTTTTCACAGAGCAAGGGATCGAATATCTATTCCATACCAACTGTTAAATCGTACCTAGGGACGAACCCGGCTGGAACGAGGGTGAGTCGCTAGTAGGCTATAAAACGCAACAAGAATTTTCCAAAACGTACCAGTAGATCCAGAGATTAGTGCGTACAAACAAACAGATAAACAAATTCTTCTGCTATATATATATGTATATATATATATATATATATATATATATATATATATATATATATATATATATATGTATATTTTATAGATATTAAGTACTTTAAATAATAGCATTCTTATAAAATATATTTTATATATGAAACTGTTGCTAAGTTGGTAGTAAATGAAATTTCGATAAACTCGAGGAAACGTTCTCAATGACCTGCTAAGATAACGTGTTGAATGAACGTCTATTATTACAATTGTAATACGTCAGAAATATCAATAGGTATTACGATGTATGTATGTACGTATGTAATATGTATGGAGTGCTTTAGTTCTCAATGAATTTGATCGAACTTAAAAGTGGAAACTGCAAAAGTCTTAATAATTTATCGCTTTAGTGCTGAATAAATAGTTCAAACTACCAACACTTGTTGTACTTTACAGTAGAGAGGTTTTCCTCTATTTGAAAAAACAAAGTTTTATTTTTGAGATTTATACACATAGGTACGTACATCTTCTTAATATATATATATATATATATATATATATATATATATATATATATATATATATATATATAATTCTTATATAAACCGCCCCTGACACACCCCCAATAAAACAAAAAAAGAATTATTCAAATCGTTCGAGCCGTTTTTGAGTTTTAGCGAGACTAACGAATAGCAATTGATTTCTACACATAATATAATAAAATTGTAACTAAGCCGAATCTATACTAATCACTACTAATGTACCTACGTACATTAAATATTTTTTTGAAAATTTAATTGAAATACACATTATTATCGATACAGAGTCCGAATCTATAGTTTTTAGATTTTTTTTCTGTCTGTCTGTTACCACATCACGAGAAAACCACTAGACAGATTTTGATGAAATTTGGTATGATGATAGCTGGTTATCCGGGTCAACATATAGGATACTTTTTACCACGGGAAAATATCTTATTTCTGAGAAAAAATACAAAAACTGCACTGTATGAGTATACTAATATGTAAAACCTAAGAATTTGGTTTTTGGTCATCTAAACGCGGGCGGAGCCGCGGGCAATGCTAGTTTTATATATAGTTGTCAAATATTCGCGTAAAACTAAGAAAGTAGCAAAGAGCTTTTTTAACCCTAGTTAGCTTACTAGATTTCCATACTAAGGTCACTCCTGTCAGCACGAAGGTCAAGTTACTTCGCGGGGGGTCGCTTAAATACCGAAAAGTGGATATAATGCCGCTTGATCACTAATGATTGGGTCACGCCTTAACTCGCCACCCGTAACCAATAATATAAATGAAGATATAATAGTGTGGCTATATTTTTGTAATTTTATGTACATTTATTAATTTGTTTTAATACTTCGTTTGTTAGCCTTGTACAAAAAAGATAAACAGTTCCTAGGTTCAAATCCCGGTAAAAACCAAGATATCGCTACGCGTTAGGTGTATAATTTGTATATTACAACTACAGATACATTTAGTTATTATATTTATTTTTTGTTTAGAAAACCAAGTTTGGTAGGATGTTAACGGTACTACATCATCCTCGTACCATCTAGAAATACTGGCTTTTAGATTTCCAGCCAAGTAATTTAAACAGCAGTCCGTAATTTGAGGACTCTGGGAGAGCACATTACCCGTCGATCCTGTACCTAGTCCATTTCTGGTAATCAAGAAATGCCTTTCCATTTAAAAATAAGATTGAGAATACATAATTAATACCTATAATATTTATGGAAATTTATCATATTTATGGAAATTCTCATTGATGTTTTTTTATTATACGTTTCGAATGAATACGTTATGTATAAAGCGTGCTTACTGGCTTCATTCAAGGAAAAACTTGGCTCCCTCCACCCTCAAGGGAAGAGTTACTACTTTTATCTGTTAAATCCATACTAATATTATAAATGTGAAAGTGTGTTTGTTTGTTTGTCCTTCTTTCACGTTGAAACGGAGTGACAGATTGGCGTGATTTTTTGTGTGGAGATAGCTGAAAGGTTGGAGAGTGACATAGGGTACTTTTTACCGCGGGAGATTATCTCATGCCCACGGGAAATCACGTTATAATACAATCCAAAAAAATATTTATAGTCAGAGAAGAGAGAATGAGAGAAAGAGAATTACTTGAAACTTGGTATTAATGCTCTTCAATACCTATCTATAATCTTAAGGGGGTAAAATAGGGAATAAAATTTTCTACGAAACCTACCTTTTTCGAGTATTTTTGTAGTTTTAGCGCGAGCGAAGCCGCGGGTTCTGCTAGTCATATCAATATATTTCTTGTTTAACTCACTTCATTAAATGTTCTCCGTACAATAATATCCGTATAACCGTACCTGTAAAAAAATAAAATATGATATTAAAAATCAGAATGCTTAATACAAACACTTAAATATCTACCTCATAATAGTGCATTGGAGTGCACAAGTTCGATTCCAGGCGGGATAAATATTACATCTACATGCCCTTATCTGGACAATTCACTTAATCCATAATAAAAATTGTCTTTTTCCAAAAATTAGTCATTTCTTTAAGATATTATATAATAGAATTTCGACGACACGTTTGGCTCAGTTTGTAGTGTTAGTACTTGCTGTGCCAGCGGTCGCGGGTTCGAGTCCCGCTGGGGGGATTCATTTGTGTGATGAGCACGAATGTTTGTACTCCAGTCATGGGTGTTTATATTTATAATATATATGTATTTAAAGTTATATATGTGTAGTGTATCAACTATCTGGTATCCATAACACAAGCCTCGTAGCTTACCATGGAACTAGATGGTGATGTGTGTTAATGTCCCAACATATTTATTTATTTATTATATAATAAGTGCATTCCATCCCGTATAAAAAGTAATAAGAGTATTACTGTATGTACTTAAACCTTTACTATTGATTTATATAATTGACCGACCGATAATGATTGCTGCTATTAATTATTTTTACACTCAAGGAACACTTCAAGCCCTTGAAAGCATTACTCATTATCATTAAAATGCTTATCATTCTAAAAGAAGTAGCAAGTCCAAATTATTATTCGGCAAGTACCTAGATAGAATAATACACGCGAGTAGTTTTTTTTTTAAAAGAGCAATTGTTGAGTTCGCCGGTTCTCCTCAGCAGAACTGCCTTCCGAGCCGGTGGTAGCTTCCTCACTGATTTACAAACAGCCATTTAATTTAAATTTAAAATGTAAAATTGACGATTCAAAAGAGCTTTTAAAAGTTTATTTGTATAAAGTATATTTTTATTTGATTTATTTATTTAGGTAGACTAATATTATAAAAATTAAGATAATAAAAGTATATTTTTGTTAATTGAATATGCTAAACTCTGGAGTTCACATTTCTATTTTAAAACTTATTTTATATATCAATGTGAAAGTTTGTGTGTGTATGTTTGTTACGTTTTTAAGCAGAAATGGTTGGACAGATTTAGATGTAATCTAGTACACGGATAGACAAATAACCAAATTTAGGGCATTATATATTATAGTATTATAAATATAACTCGAGTGAAGCGGGGATATATAGCTAGTTGTCCAAATAAAGCTCTCCTTTTTCAAAAACATGGTCACACTAACGACCATATGGTGTTCCGCACGGTTAAGCGGCGACTGACCTCTTTATGGTCAAGTTTAAACACTAAATTTGGTCAGTCATGGTTAATGGCTGACTATTTTTGGGTGTATCACACTTTAGGCTCATAATCAGATAAAATTATGAAAATAACATATTTTCTTATATTATTATAGCTTTGTACTAATTTCCAATACCTAATCACTAAATAAAGTTTCTAATATATGATAATTTTAGCGTTCTAATCAAAAATCGAACCTGTAGCATTCTATTTAATAAAGCAATTCGCACTGCGGCGTTACCACTATGGTTGTATTTTTATGTATAGTCTATTCATAAAAATATAGAAGAAAAAAACGGCTCACAATTCAAATAAAAAATATAAACCTAATTTAAACACATCTATGTTCAAGTCGGTCAAAAAGAAAAGGACGAAGAGCATTTCATGAAATGCTCTTCGTCCTTTTCTTTGAGGCATGCCTCTATTGTGAACTTACACGACAAATTAGAGGTCAAAGAAAACATCGTGAGGAAACCTGCATGTCTGAGAGAACCTAGAAAGTTTTCGAAAGACATGTGAAGTCCGCCAACCCGCACTTGGCCAGTGTGGTGGACTATGGCCAGATCCCCCTCGTATTTGAGGAAGGCCCGTGCCCAGCAATGACACATTTAGAGTTAGTTGAGATTTAGAAAGTTTCTTAAACTAAAAGGAAC
This sequence comes from Brenthis hecate, assembly GCA_951806755.1. Classification (NCBI taxonomy): domain Eukaryota; kingdom Metazoa; phylum Arthropoda; class Insecta; order Lepidoptera; family Nymphalidae; genus Brenthis; species Brenthis hecate. The sequence goes on from OX638257.1 coordinate 2,006,033, forward strand.
ATATGTTACTTTTTAATATTACATTTTGAAATCGAGTACATATTTCACTGGTTGCGTTCAATTAAATAAACTAGGTCAATAAATAAACTGACCCGATTTTGATGTAGCAGTTTACGTGTAAATATTTAGCTTAATCGGAATCAGGTCTAGGTGATGAATAGCGTTTTATTTTTGTTAAAAGGTGTATAAAGCGAAATTTCAATATAAAATCGAACAACTCTATTTATTACGAGCTATCTACTTTTACTTACATTTATTGGGCCATATTTTGATCTTAGTGTTAAAAAACTTTTAAAAAAACAGTCATGAGGACTGCCGGCAGAAGTGAAAACTTAAAACTATAAACTTTTTCTCGTTGTTATTTTTGGATATCCAAATTAATTGTTTGATCTTACATTAAAACTTGTAAATTAAAACTGTTTACGTTAATCTGGTTTTGACATCTATCGGCGCTCTGAGTGTAGCGTTAACACGTCACGGGACCATGTCGATGACGACTTACATGAATTTACTCCCCATCCAAACCTGCCTATAGAAGTTTTCACTTAAAAAATAAAAACCGACTCCAAAATACAAAAAATAATTAGAAAGTAAAAAATAATTGATTCGTAGGTTTCATTTACTGTAGATACCTAATCAAATATTTTCGAAGCCGGTGATAGACGATACAAACAAAGCAAAATCCATAATAATATTATAAATGTGAAAGTGTGTTTGTTTGTTTGTCCTTCTTTCACGTCGAAACGGACTAAAGCATTGGCGTGATTTTTTGTGTGGATATATGTAGTTGGAGGGCTGGAGAGTGACATAGGCTACTTTTTACCGCGGAACATTATCTAATTCCCACGGAAAAACACGTTATAATACAATCCAAAAAAAAATTACAATCAGAATTACTTGAACCTCGGTATTAGTGCTCTTCAATAAAACTAAATAATTACGTGTTTTAGCATTTTTTCGAAATTCATCCTACAACGGGGTTAAATAGGGGATGAAAGTTTGTATGAAACTACCTTTTTAGATATTTTTTATAGTTTTAGCGCGAGCGAAGCCGCGGGTTCTGCTAGTATTACATAAATTAATCTATTATACTATCGAAGACGTGGCAATCTTATTTATTTTACTTCGTATTTATTTCGCCATTCTTCGCAATCCAGATTCGAGCAGTTAATGGTCTCTCGATAATATTTACGTTAGATAATTCGTTTATTTTGGCTAATGTGGGTCACTGACCGAGTGTTTTTAGGATTGTAGCAAAAAATATAACTCACTGGCGTATGTATGTATGTAGTATGTATTCGGGACTCTTACAAGTATAGAATTATTCAAACTATTGAATAATGAAATATGAAGATAAATATTCATATTTCATTATTGACCAACATACTCGTATGTCTTTGTCTCGTTATTTTTAAAGTGACTTATTCTTAACGTTTTACCACAGACCATATAATACTATACTAGGTTTTATTTAATATATATATATATATATATATATATATATATATATATATATATATATATATATATATATATATATATATATATATATAATAAAGTGTCATAGAACTAAACATGAAGCCAAACGATTGTTTTAAAATAGTATAAATTTTGTATACTGAGCTTCATTCCTTAGTCTAAGGTTGAATTAAACAATATAATATTTTTTATTTTCGTTCAAACTCGTCTAAGTCTAAGCAGTTAGAATTTTAATACACCAGTTGATATTTGGCATTTTTTTATAAAAAAAACACATTGTAGTTTAATGTGTTTTTTTTATAAAAAAATGCCAAATATGATACTGCTGATACATTAATAAAATATTTCTTTAGTTAAAGGTTATAAAATATTGTCATATATTTTTATGGTCTTAATAATAAATGACTAAATTACTCTTCAACCTCTAACACAGCTAGAGCTTATTCGAATGGGAAATAGAAAATTTTGAATAGAAAGCAAATATTTTGAGCACTTCGCTCCATTGAGTACTCAATTATCCAGACTTAATAGTGCAGTAAATGTGGACATAATACTTAAGTGTTTAAGCAAATACAACTATTCGAATAATAATATATACTTCCTTTATTATTATGAACTAGCAACTCACCCTCGCTTCGCTCGGGTTCGTCCCTAGATTGCTTCCCAATACAAACTCTCATCCCCATTTTTACACCCTTAAGTGATGATTTCCGGGATAAAAAGTATCCTATGTCCTTTCCAGGGTCTCAAACTATCTTCTTACAAAATGTCATCTAAATCGGTTCAGTAAATCCAGAGATCACCCCTACAACGTGACAAACTCACACAATCACAAACTTTACCTCTTTATAATATTAGTATAGATGTGACTTGATAACTAAGTCAGAGATCATGGATATGATTCCTGGATGTTTTAGTTCGGTTAAAACAAATTTCTAACTCAAAATATTACTTATATACTACTAGCAACTTAACTCGTTTCGATCAGAAGTACCTTTTGTATTTATCATAATAAAATTATAGATAAGTATCATCATCTTTTGGCAAGTTTTATTACTAACAGTAGCCTATATGTTATTCTAGGTAAATCAATGTGTCAACTGTCAACTCCGATATGTGTTCACGTCCGGTTATTTACGTCCGGCAATCCAGCTGGGCGTGAAGCCAAAAGACACACAGGGTGGTGGCCCACCTCGGTGGGCGTTGTACCACGCGGGCTGCTCCTGGTACTACTCTGACAGCAGAGTGGACTATGGGAGCAACCTCTTGGTTGTTGTGGTCTGCTCCGGCAGATCTGCCGTCGGGGCGTCGTGGCTGAGTGCGTAAACGATCCTGCGACGTCCTAAAAAGACGGGGGTGCTTCCATTGGGTTTTAGTGAGTAGTACTGGCTTTTCTAGCACCTGAGTTCCACATACCCGTACGTATGCAGGTGGTATACGTAAATAAATATAAATAAATAAATACGTTGGGACATTAACGCACAGCACCATCTTGTTCCATGGTAAGCTACGAGGCTTGTGTTATGGATACCAGATAGTTGATACACTACACATATATAGCTTTAAATACATACATATTATAAATATAATGAATTTCCCAACCTTCAAAAAGTCAGTTAGGATCGAGGGCATGCAACCACTTTATAATAAAGCATAGTAATGTAAATATAATTTATATTTTATTAGATAACCTAGTGTTTATCGCGTACATTATTTATTACTTAACCCGTATAGGCGGTGACGTAACGGGTTACTTCTCGTTGTCGAGCCACTTCATATGTGTGGCGTAATATAAAGAAAATATTATTTCATAGATAATTTTTATTGGTAAATTAATGTTTGACTTCTGATAACAGTTTATTATTTAGAGATGGTTTATGGATTCTGGATGACATGAATTTTTGAATGGAAATCACATTACAAACATTACGCTTATGAATAGCTCGTACCCGTTTGTGTGTGTGTGTGTGTGTGTGTGTGTGTGTGTGTGTGTGTGTGTGTGTATTTGTTAGTCCTTTACGCTGAAATGGATGAACGGTTTGGGATTAAACTTTGTATACTGATTGACTATAACTTAGAGTAACACTTATGCTATTGTTAATATTTTATGCCAAATGTGGCGTTCCTTGTATATAAATACGATCATAAATATAAAATGCACCTAAACGCAGCAAGGGTTAAACGCTAGTGAAACATAGGTATAATAAAAAAAAGTGTGTGTGTACTTATGTACGCACGTAGGAAGTTATACTTCTTTGGCGTAACAGAACAAAAATAACTAAAGATTTCATCCCGTATATCACAACTTTCTGTTACTTTGTTTGTAAAAGGAATGCAGCTAACTGCGTGCATCGTAAAAATGTTACTTTCAATTTTTTTTCAAATGTGCCAAAAAAGTATAACTTCAAAAATAAATGGGGCTTTTCAATCCCGGAACAGAAAACAGAGATCCCTATGTATGAAGTATGGAGAAATAAAAGCTTTACCGATTTTAATAAAACCTAATGATGTTAGAGGTCTCGAGCGACTTTCGCCTTTTAGCCTTTAATGTAGTAACACACGAGCGGAACCGTAGACATGCGCTAGTTTATAAATAATTTTCTGAATAAAAATATTTTTTAGCAGCAATTCTTTTAATTCCATACTTTTATAATGCAAAAATCAACTCGCTGATTTCACATAGCTTAAAACTTTAACAAACACCGGAACACATTACCTTTGTGGTCGCCGGCCCAATTACGAATTGCGGTATGAAATTACTATCATTAAATGTCCGAATCATTACGAAGAGAGCTTCTTTAGGAGTTTATTTTTATATTTTATAAGCTTTTACTGCTTACGTTGATATGACCTGAGCATAAAATAATAAAAAAATAAGTCTAATTTATGTTAAAATCGATTTAAATAGTGGGTAGACTTTGAAGCATTTTTGATGATCAAAGATTTTTAATTCTTCAAGAAGGTTAAGTCAAAAGTCTAAAGACCCCCCAACAAGCACAGAATGATAACAATGGAAGCAGCAAAAGAGAACTCTGTTCTCTCTGCCTACCCCGCAAGGGATATAGCATGAAGCTGCTAAGTTATGTTTTACGATTATGTAGATTATGTTTTTTTATTATTAACAGATAATATACTAGCATTGCCCGCGGCTCCGCCCGCGTTCAGATGACCAAAACCAAATTCTAAGGTTATACATATTAGTATACTCTTACATTGCAGTTTTTATATTTTCTCTCAGAAATGAGATATTCTTCCGCGATAAAAATTATCCTTTATGTTGATCCGGATAACCAGCTATCATCATACCAAATTTCATCAAAATTCCTCTAGTGGTTTTTCTGTGATGCGGTAACAGAGAGACAGACAGACAGACAGACAAAAATTCTAAAAACTATAGATTCGGCCTCTGTATCGATAATAATGTTTATTTCAATAAGATTTTCCAAAAAATATTTAATGTACAGATTCGGCTTAGTTACAATTTTATTATATGTATAGATTATACGTATTTTGATTTTAAGACCTAAGGTATAAATATATTTTCTAATCATGATTTATCAGTGTTGGGCAACAAAAATAGGTCCTTATAGCGAATGAAAATATAAAATAATATTTTCATGAATAAACTCGATCAACGAACGATGAAAAATGAATAGGAGGGAATGCAAGCCATTTATTAAGGCGAAAATATATTCAAAATATAAAGTTCTCTACACATGATACGATATATGTATATCTATTAATAAAATAAGCTAGCTAATATGAATAGATCTTGCAACTAAACTGAAATTTATATAATTATTAATTACATATTATTATTATGTATTACCTTAAATGGACTGTGTCAAAATGTTCATAAAAACAATCGTTTTATAATTTTGTATAAATAAATTATATATATTTAAAAATATTAAGAAAAAAATATATAATAGAAACGACGAACTTCATAATTTCTAAAAAAATCTCAACAACTTGTCTTGCTCTACCGGTGACAAGAGAGCTGACTCGTTTTTCGCCAAAAGCACATTGCATTTCGGGGGAATGCGGCTAACAATCTTACCACAATTCCATACGGACATATAAACAGTAATTATTATTTTTAAGTGTTTATTTGTTTTGTATATATTTTAAACTAGCAGAAACCTTTTCTTAAGTGTTTATTTGTTTTGTATATATTTTAAACTAGCAGAAACCGCGGCTACGCTCGCGCTAAAACTACAAAAAAACTCTAAAAAGTTTGTTTCATAAAAACTTTCATCCCCTATTTTACCCTCTTAGAGGTTCAATTTCAGAAAACGCTGAAATATGTATCTCATTACTTTTGCCGTACTCGATTCATAGGAAATTTCATGCAAATATGTCCAAGGAATAAAAAGTTTCAGACAAATTCTAATCCCCTATTTTACCCCCTTGGGGTTGAATTTTGAAAAATCCTTCCTTAGTGAATGCCTCCGTCCTATGAGGAATACGTGTGCGAAATTTCTATTTTCTAGCCTTAAGGGCTTGGCCTGTGCCAGGCCTGTCAATCACTTTTGCCTTTTATATATATAGATAGACAAAAAGTTAGTTTCACTGTATATAAATTTAATAAAAATAAAATATATACTTTTGCAAACAAAGAGTTCAATTATTATTTTAAAAAAATTATAGATGCAAAGTGGCACCAACTCACAATTCCATATTATGTACCTATCCTCATAAAAGTAGGATAATATAATTATCTATTGACTATATTGTATATTTACGGATAAGACTCGGCACCTACCTGTGTAGGTGCGTCTGCGAGTACCGAGTCTGTTACAGAACAGAAATAAAAAATAAAAAACGAACATAATAGACCAGCTGCGATTTACCAACCGTGTGGAACATCCTTTACACAATATATGGAACGTGGCCAAAAGTGTTAAGCAAGCTGAATTCTACGTCGGGATAATTGATTCTGATAGCTAAGAGAAAGTTTTGCTTTAATGTAAGTATGTTTCAGAAGAATTATAAATCGTACGATTTTATGTAGGTCTTTTGTAGACGCGCATTAGACGTAAATTTTCTTCTTTATGGATTTGGATTTTCTATTTCGATATATGTATGTTTGAATTTTCCTAAACTCTTGATTGTGACTGTTTTAATATAAATTTGAATTTACTAAACTCAATCGTATGGAGAATTTATATTTAAATAGTTTTCATCTACAGACATATCCACTTGCGCTACTTTGATAAACAAGTTACATTACTAAGGAGACTGTAGAATTATACTTGTTAGATTTACGCGAATATTTGACAATGTATCTAAGGTAAGTCTTTCCCGTGACCATGATTGCTGTAAAGCATTCGGAAAGTTGGGAACCAAAAATCAAAATAAACGACGCAGGATTACTCCTGTCAACAAATAAATAAACACGTGTTTTGTAGCTTTGCTTGCTTTTTCAAAAACAACCCCCTCAGAGGGTGAAAAGAAGTAAATAGTCTATTATGTAAAATGAAAAATGATGAGAGGAACCTAGAAATGATCTTTAAATACCTATTCGACGATACCCCACTTGACATAGTTTGTCGATTTTTTTTTTATCTTAACAATATGGCGTCTAGTGGTCACTGTGGTGAATTCTCATTACTTTCATGTCTTTAGTGACATTTGCAAGGTTAAGACGAGTAAATTCATGTAAAAATTATCAAAATCGGCCTTCGCGTTTGGTCTCTAGAACGCAATATACGAACAAACATAAACATACATAGACTGATAAACACATTACCCTCCTTTGCATCGCACAGTCGGGTAAAAAGTCCATAAACGTATCCATTTAAAGGTTTGTTGGGACATTGATCACGTAAACGTCATCAATTTTGCAATTACACTTGAACATGAAAAGAAGTTAAAAGCGTCCAAATATATCATTTAGTATTAATCTTAAAACTTGGCGCGAGCGAAGCCGCGGGCAAAAGCCAGTTTAAAATTATACATTATATTGATTGATACCTTTCTTTCAGTCGGTTAAAACCAATTTAATAAAAAAAAAACAAAAGTCACATCCTTTCTTTCTTCCTTAACGAAACAATAGATGAAAAGGCTCGCCGACAATTATTGAGATTGCATCGCTCTGAGAATTACGTTTTTTGTATCTAACTGCCCTACGTGTGATGATGCGTCCGTTTTGATGAAGTTTTGATTATTTTTATAATATCAAAGGTTGTGTTTCAAGAAAAAATATTGTTACGTGCATTACAACATGATTTGCACTATTTATGTATATATTTTTGATTATCTGTACGTATTAAGTGTGTTTTACAAATAAGAACCTTAATAAGTTAGAATTTAACATTTTAAATAAAACTATCTTTTCGGATGATTTATTTGGATTTTTGGTTCCCGACGTTTCAAATGCTTTACAGAATTCATGGTCACGGGAGAGACTGAGGTGTTAGATGTCTCGAATGTATAGTTGTTACAGACAGCCTACCCACAAATAACAAAAAGATAATAGTGTTATAAGTCTGAGACCCAGATTTGAACCTGCTTCACTTACATATTTAATGAGCAGACTACCAGTAAGTTACCTTAGAAAACGCTTAAAATATGAAGCAACCATTAAATTCTACGTTTGATTACATCTTTATAATACGGACTGTTTTTTAATTTCAAATCAAATTTCAATATTGGACAAAAAGGTTCAGAAAAAGTCCATTAACCCCGAGTCTTGACTTCAGACACGATATAAAGTGATATCAAGCCAAGTCTCTTAGATATCTATCGATAGATTCAACATAGAAACGTGACATTCTAATCAACTATAAATTGATGTATGTCTGAGCAAAGGTGGTTTAATCCCATGCTTCGTTAAGCGATTTTGTATGAAAAACTATTAACATACTAATCTAACTTTCATTAGAGGTTAGAATATACATCCATCATTATCTATAAGTAACTGCCTTGGTAGTGTAGTGGTGTATGTACAACTGTACATCCGGAGGTCCTGGGTTCGAGTCCCGGGTCGGGCTGAGTTTAGTTATTGAGTGTATTTAGTAAGCCTCAGTAACAGGCTCGTAGTTGGGAAGTTGGCGGTGTTCCATCTCCGTGCCTCGGAGAGCACGTAAAGCCGTCAAATATAAACAAAAAAGATTTGCATTATTTATATTTAACAAACCCCCGAAACAGAGAAATTAATATTTAGTTATTGTAGCTCAAATCAGGTTAAAGACGCACACTGTGGTGAGAACCGATTATAATAAAATGGTTAGTTAGCTAGTGACTAATGACTAGCTAACCATTTTATTATAATCGGTTACACTTACACTAAACGTAGCGTACGTTTGCAGAAAATGTCCTAAGTTCTAACAGAGTGTCAAAAGATCTAAAGTAGTTACTAGGTTTTTAATAAAGAATCTTTCAATAATAACAAAGCATTCGAATATTGGCATTATCATAAAGTTCTTTATTTATAATCTAGACATGTATTTGTTCAAGCACTTAGAATTTTAAACCTCCCAAGAGTAACAGCTTATCAAAATTTTGATGAGATATTTTATTAGCATATCGGTATCAAATAAATAGATAAAAAGTGTTAAATCAAAAACGTTTAGTTAAACCGTGCAGTTAAAAATCACTATGAGTCACGCAGTTAAATATAAACTATAGTTATATTTACAGAGCTTAGTTACCGGTCGCCTACGGGCAAACTGGTTCAGAAACCACAACGGTGTTAAAGTTTTATTGCTTAGATCCTATGGATTGAACCATTTATAGTTAGTTATAGTCTGGCTTAAGATGGCTTTGTATTTTGAGAACTAAGTAAATCTATACTTCTATACTAATATTAAGATGAAGGGTTTGTTTGTTTGTAGTTAATGAACTCTGAAAGTTCAAAGTACTGAACTGAGTCTAATAAGTAAATCTTATAACAGTGGAAAGCTATATTAGTCCCTCAACGACCGCGGACACGTCGGCGTTACAATTAACAATAGATTTCTTAGAAATTTAGTTAATTTCTTAGACATTTACCTGGAGGTGATATCACCAAAAAATTATCGTATTTATAATCTACTAGCGGCACAAGCCACAAACAAATCTATCCCACGGGAACCGTACATTTTACCAGGATAAAAATATGCAACCTGCTATTCCAGACTATAATCTATCTTTGTGCCAAATTTCATTCAGGTCTGTTCCGCCATTCTGGCGTGATTGAGTAACAAACGTCCAACCATCCAAACTTTCGCATTTATACAGTAGCAAGATAAGAAGAATGATAATAAAAATTTGGTAATAGTTAAAATTTAACTTATTTATATGCAACTAGCGACTCTCCCTGGCTTCGATCGGGTTCGTCCCTAGCTTGCATCCCACACAAATTTTCACTCCCATTTTCACCCCCTTTAGGGGGATGATTTCCGGGATAAAAAGTACAATGTCCTTTCCAGGGTCTCAAACTATCTTCTTACCAAATTTCATCTAAATCGGTTCAATAGATCCAGAGATTACCCCCTACAACGTCACAAACTCACAATTTACAAACTCACAAACTTTATTTCTTTATAATATTAGTATAGATTAATACAAAGACAAGACAGTTCAGTACCTTTTCCTCCTATGTTGGTCCTATTTTTTTGTTTAGTAGCCATTGACGAGTTTAGTGTTATCAATAAAAAATGATTAGAGTCAAATATCGACCACCGTCTGAATTGTAGTTTTAACTGACAATATAACACTAATGAATTATCACATAAGCACTCTTTCTCAAAGAACGCATATAGATTATATGTATGTATGTATGTAAAATTACTTTCAAGTTCAGCTCGAATGACGGGTTGTTTGCATTTGAGTAGGTTTTTCTATATTACGTAAGATGAAATAACATGGTTTACATATTTTGTAACCGTTCGATAATTTTATCTAACAAAATCATGATGTTATCTGTCAAAAGAGATCTTTTGAAATAAAATAGTTTTGGAGGAGTTTAAATAGATGTTATTGGTCTAAAAGATAGAATTTCTCAAACGCACTGGCTTGTTACCGATTGAATATAACAGTTATTGTAAGAAGTAAAAATAAATCAAGTTCTGGGGCAAAATTATTTTAATTGATTGTCTTTAATTGCCTTGGTGGTCTAGTGGATAGCATGTGCGGCCTCAGATCCGGACTCCGGGACTCCAAGTTCAGTTATTGAGTATTTTTGTTAAGAAATGCTCAGTAACAGCCCGGTGTTGAGAAGTTGGAGGTGTTTCACGCTTTGCCACGGAGAGCACGTAAGGCCAATTGGTCGTGCGCCTTAACTCTCGTCGGTCGTGTCTAGTGTCGTCCCACCGGAGTATGAGAGTGACAGGAATAGAGAGTGCACGTTGTCTGCGCGTACACTTGTGCACTATAATATCTCCTGCGCAGTTGGCTAGTCTCAATGAGATTGGCCGCCGTGGCCGAAATTGCTCAGGAGGACATTATTAATTAATTCTTTTACGTAAAACATACTACTTTTATATACAATAATAAATTAGTATTTTTCTTCAGTTTTATTGACTGAATTGAAAGTCTTTCAAGAAACCTTACCTTTTTTTAATAATAAATAATAAAACTTTATTAGTGTTAAGTTTTTACACTAAATTTACCATGAGCTACAAATTCAAATCCTAAATTACAATTTAGGTTACTTACATCGGTTTGTCACAACCGACTGTACTAGGCCGAGCCTGTATTACAGACGACAGTTCATTCCTCTATGATACAAAAGAATTATCACTAAATTATCATTAGACATTATCACTAAAGCATAATATATTTAAGATACCTTATTTCCAGAGGCTTACTGTACACGATACATAATGTGTGTATTCTTACCTGAAATAAATAAATCTAAATTAGATTCATCTATATATAAATAGGCAAAGACAAAAGAGTTCGATACCTTTGTCCTCTGTTTTTTAAACCGAATTTCATTATTTGCTCAGTAGCTATTGACGAGTTTTAGTGTTATCAATAAACAAAATTGGAACAGTTTTTTTATATACATAATAAATAACTAAATTCTATTCATATATGTATGTATGTTTTCCTCAAATTCTCAATAATGATTACGGTCGGAATATAAAATAAACGTAAAAATCATATCACAATCGGTGTGACATACACACAAAAAAAACATGCACTCCAATTTTGTACCTCTTGCATTTTGAAGTCGGTCAAATATCGTTAAAAGCATGTGTAAAAAAGAGAGTTCCACAGACGGACAGCTTGACATAAACAGAGTAGATAAAATATTATACACATATCGAGACAGCATAGTACCTATAGTACTAACCTAAAGTCAACAAATAAGCCATAAATTACAAACAGACCTTTTCGTTATTTACGATACTTTCGTTTCTCGTTAATTGAATTCTCAAAAGCTATCTAGAAAGATGTCATTATCTAGTTTATCGCTTTATAATGCTTGTTTCACACGTAATAAAGGACCACTATCTCTTAAGTTGCCGTCTGAAGAGGCTTTGTCTTTTTGATTCGGGGAATCGATGTTTTATGTTGCAGTTCAACTATTGAATAGGCGTTGAGGTAAGATGGCTATATCTTATATACAGAAGCATATATGCTCAGATTATAAAAACATGATATGAGCCTATACCTTAGTCATAGCCATGAGCATACTGACTTTATCATTATTTATTATATTATTTTTTAGATTTTTTTAAATTACTGTTAACCTAAGTTTTATTTCCATTAGCGGCCAATTCGCTATTTTCAGGCCTGATGACTTAATTACTTTATTTGCCTTTCGAAAGAGAATCTCTGAATATCAGTGAAATGTCCTAAATGATCAAAAATCCATTCGTTTACGAGTTTTAGTATTATCAATAAAAAAAAATGGAAATAGTTTTTTTTTTATATAGATGTACGTAAATTCTGTTCACATATTATGTTTTCATTAAATTTTTAATAACGATAATTGTCCAATTTTGATCATTAGGTTAACTATTTTTTTTTTATTGGACTAAGGGGGCAAACGGGCAGGAGGCTCTCCTGATGGAAAGTGATCACCGCCGCCCATGGACATCTGCAACACCGCAGGGCTTGCAGATGCGTTGCCGGAATTAGAATGAATTACATGAAAACTCCACATGTTAAAAGAATTATGCGCACAAACTGACATACGCCTTATTATACTTAGAGATTGTACCATAGAATTATTACCAATCGCTTCTTCTATTAAGTATTCAATAGGTTTTGCAAAAAGTAGCCCCACCGTTACTTTGTTACCTGGTGTTCTCAGAAATGACCACAGTCGATTTGATTTTTTGCTTCAAACCTGAGCATGATCATAGGATATTTTTTTTAATAATAAGTAGATATTACTTTAGCAGTTATTTTACATCTGAGTTGTAATATAAATGTGAACGTTTGTATATGAATGTGTGTTCGTGTGTTTGTTACTAAATTACGCTGAAACCTGGACGGAATTAGATGAAATAAAATAAAAAAAGAAAAAAAATAGTGTACTAAACACAGATAGACTATTACTTGAAATAGCACATAGGCTACTGTTAGTAATAAAATTTACCAAAAGGTAACGCTGCATGTATCTTATCTTACACAGGGTCATTTTTAATTTACTGAAAATCTTTTGGGAATATACTATTCACCTCATAACAACATCTGTAACAAGAAAAAATAAAATTTCCTTAATTTTACAAAAACAAAAATATTTTTATTACAACTTTTAAACACTAATAGTCCAGCATTAGCAAAAGAAAGCGCGTGACCGGTGGAGGGGGAGGGGTGGAGGGGTGTAGGAAGCGGCCCTTACACATTTAAACTTGGCCAGATGCTAGAACTTTACCATTTAGAAGGTGAGGTGGGTGTGAGGTGAGTTATATATATATATATATATATATATATATATATATATATATAATATATATATATATATATATATATATATATATATATATATATATAACAAAAGCTGATTTCTAGAAATATAGAAATATATCTTATATTATGAAGACAGACTATTTTTATCGACAAAAACATAATTTTAATAAAAAAAAGTTTAAAATAACTGATTATAAAATACCAAAAAAGCCATCAGTAATACGTAACCTACTTTTCTCACATAAACAAAAGGTCGTGACTGTCTGACAGCTTTATCAAAAAAGACGGGAAACAGATTTTTCATTGCCTTTTTTGTAACATTACTCTTGCGTGAGTTGTCATTAAAATATTAAGACAAAAGCTTCACCCATATGAAAAGATTACCTATATTTGGTAGAGATGAGGAGAAAAGTGTTTTAAATTTTAAATAAAACTATCTTTCCGGATTTTTTCGCTGATTTAATTTGATTTTTAGTTCCCGGCATTCCGAATGCTTTACAGCATGATCACGGGAGACACCAACGGTCAGTTTTATTTAAAATTTCAAATCTAAGAAAGTATTAAAGTGTTTAAAATCGGTCAAGTGCGAGTTGGATCTGTGCATTATTTCTGTAGCACGACCAAATGCTTGATTCATAAACAAGACTGAGAGAAAGATTTGCTCACGCTTGGCCAATTTTCATAATTTTTGGTTTAGTTTTGAACTAACACTTTAATAGTAGGTATCTTTTATGCTTTTATATGATTATACAAGCACTTTTGAATCGTCATTTTGAATTACTCCTGAATAACCTCAATATTTTTTAAGCTAAGACCCGTTGGTCTTAGCTTAAAAAATATTGTGGAGCAGGAAACTAAAGGACGATAGCTTAGTAACAAGTAAATATTTCGTTACTAAGCCTTCACATAGTTTTACTAAATATCATATTACTTACATACATCTGTATATATATAGGTTTACATTTCAGTATTCTGCGAAATAGATATAGTGATGCGTTATCGTTGAGTGTCAACGAGTCGGCACTTTGGTGTAACATAATATCGTCATAATACATTAGTATGGAAATATTATATCATACTAGAAATTAACTTGTGCGTTCGTTCGTTCGTGTATTTTTTATTCCGACATTATCCAAACAAACAAAATTCGTTTCTTTCAAGACTACCTAATAAAATTAATTGACGAGTTTTTACAACTTTAGGCATTTACTCCAACATGGATAAAAAACACGTAGCCCAAACCGAAGTATGAAATTATGCACAAAATTTGTATATATGAGCACTAAGGAAGATTTTTTAATTTCATCTTCTAAAGGTGATCAATAATCGATGAAAAAAATATATGAACGTTACCCATTTTTGAAGTAAAAAAAAAGATATTTTAAAAAAAGGAGTGAAACGAATGAGATATTCCATCAGGTGCTCTCCTTATTCTATAATATAAAAATGAATCGCTGAAGGTGTTGGTAAACGCAAATCTCGACAGCTGCTGATCCGATTTCGCTAATTCTTTTTTTAGAATATTCCTTGAAGTACGAGGATGGTTCTTACGGAGAGAAAAAATTAAAAAATTGCCAGAAAAAATCTAAAAACAATACTTTTCTATACTTCCATACAAAAGATTCGTAATAATACTTAAAAGTCAATTTGAACTTTAATACCATACCATAAAGTTTAAGTGTCAGTGGAGAGGTTCCGGGAAGGCAAAACTATTGAGTAACGTTAGTATCGTATAAATATTAATGTCAATATTTGTCAATATTAACAAAAATTTAAAATTTATATGGCTAACGCTTGAAAATAACTATTTATATATATCCAAAAAGTACCTAGCGACGAACCCGAGCGAAGCGAGGGTGAGCCGCTAGTTTATAATAAAATTTTCATCGAAAGCATAGGGGGTATGATGTTTCATATAAGAAAAAAGCTCGATATCTAAGTACACGCCACACGTGCTTTAATAACTTTCCGCTATGCGTTAACATCCGGCGGAAAATACGTTAAAAAGTGTAGAAGAATAAGATAAAAAGAAGAATTTATCGCTCTACCTACTTGCCCATTAACTATACACATTCAAAATTACGTCTAAATCAATCTGTTTCTGCATGATAATATTTATAGTATATGTTTGTCTATTTAATAAAGCCATGATTAATTGTAATCGGCTTACCTTTACTGGGAAACGATCCCACTACCCCCAACTTTTTAACACAAAATGCTGTGATCGAATTTGATGTGGTTTTTTGGACGTTTAAAAACAATTTTGTGCGCGACTTCACTCACGCTCTGGTGGTCTAACCCCTTGTAATTTGGAGTCATTATGCTCCGGACCACTGGCACTGTCCGTACTTTCGATACGGGTATTAAATATTTATTGTTAGTTTGTAAAACTTTTAATAAGATCATGGTTTTATATAGGTAAAATGTAAATTTTAAATAAATTATTACTATCTGCTATGGATAGCGTAGGTTCGATTTCTGAAGCAAACAAATTAGCTATATGGCTTACGTATACGTAAACAACTCCAAAAGATAAAAAAAATAGAAGATTCTACCTCAATCAAATTATTACTGCATTTACTAAAACCTCTACTAGGATAACATTTGTCTTTGTTAAACTTGAATTAAATCAAATCAGATTAGATTATTTCGAGGTTATAGGAGAACAAACTGGTATACAGAGATGTGCTAAGTAGGTATTTATATAGTGAGAAAAACGGCGTAGTAGTTTATTGGTGTGATTTTTGAATACATAATATAAATGTACGACGACACGTTTGGCTCAATTTGTAGTGACCCTACTTGCCGTGGTAATGGTCACGTGTTCGAATCCCGCTGGGGGCATTCATTTGTGTGATGAGCACGAATGTTTGCACTCTAGTCATGGGTGTTTATATTCATAATATGTATGTATTTAAAGTTACATATATGTAGTGTATCAACTATCTGGTATCCATAACTCAAGCCTCGTAGCTCACCATGGAACTAGATGGTGCCGTGTGTTAATGTCCAAGGTATTTATTTACTTGAATGTCAGGGAAAAACATTCGCGTTCTTTTGCACAAAATAACATTTTTATTTAAATAAAAAAATTACGGCTACCATTTTGAATTTATGCAATAATTTCAGTTATCTTATTAACTACTTTTCAAATATTATATTATTTGTATAGTAATTAATTTAAAACAAAACTATCATAAAATATTGTTTATTAACACTTCAAATCAATTTCGCTATGTAATACAAGTACAAGTTACGGTTAAACAACAAAGCTTGTGCATAATTAAATACGCCCAGTTATTTGCCTTTCATTATCTCCGATAAGCCAATGCAATGTTCCGCGACATTAAATTTAATATTGAATTGGTTCTGTGTTGGCTATTATTTTAGAATCAAATTGAAGCTTTTTTCCAGAAATTACCACATACCACATAACATATTAGCTTGGGCAACTATTCAAGCAAATACATATATTATTTACTAGCGACTCACCCTCGTTTCGCTACGGTTCGTCCCTAGCTTGCTTCTCTCTCTTTAAGGGATGATGTCCTTTCCAGGGTCTCAAACTATCTAACTATGTATTTCTCTTTGTCTCTAACTATTTTTGTCTGTCTGTGACCGCATCACGAAAAACCACAGGACAGATTTTGATGAAATTTTGTATGATGATAGCTGCAGCAACATAAAGGATACTTTTTACTGCGGGAAAATATCTCAACCCTGAGTTAAACGTTAAAACGTAACTAGAGTCGAACCTCAGCGGAGCGAGGGTGACTCGCTGGTGCATATATAAAAAATATGAGTCTCATGACGCAGTATTATGATACTGGTAGAATGCAGTATGCTGTGTTCCACTTCCTACTACCATTATAGATTGTGCCTTACATTCTTGACATTGAGGAAGCAATTTTTCTTTACTGGCACTCCTAAAAGCCGTACAAGGAGTTTATTCAATTAAAATTGCAGATGCTTAAGATACGATTCAAATTGCGAATAATTATTGAAAATATTAAAACAATGGACGAAGTATTAGGTTACGTCAAAACTTCCCCTCTTGAATAGATTGGAAATAACAGAATTCACTAATAATAATAAAGGACGCGTGTCCGTCCATCACCTGCGGGGCGGGTGTGCCTTTTGAAAAATGGCCTTGTTTGAAGCGTGCCGATTGTGCACTGGGTATGAATAGAGAGGATAAGAAAATATTATTATTATTACGTTTAAAATTTAATAATATTATCTTATATACAAATGTATGTATGTGTGTATGTAGTGTACTATAATTCTTACTCTTTCACCCTAAAACGGCTGGACGGATTTCGACGAAATTTAGGTACTAAATAGATAACTTACGACCTGGAGTACATAAGCTACTAAACGAAGAGGAGCAAGAATTAGTTGTTAGCTTACATATACTTATATATGTATGTATTTAAACTAAATATTTGTTATACAAAAATTAATATAGATTGGCACTCGCTGTAACTATGTATGTCGGTTCACGGCTTTGATTACCAAATATTTAACATGACGTTAAGAAGTATAAATATTTTCATATAGCAGAGATTGGAGAGAAGAATCATTTTGTTCAAACAACTACTTTTATTTCTAAAATATTTTTAATATTCCATTACAAAATATATACCTACTAGCTTTTATCTTCGGTTCAACTCGCCTTCTTATACATACTAATATTATAAATACGATGGGCTACCACTGCCATACCACTATAATTTCAAAGGCCTCACTAGAAATTTAATATACCTTTCGTTTAAAACTAAATTACATTCACAATCCTTTGATGATAATAAAGATGCCAGAAAATTTCTCTCATAGTTTCGAGTCGTAAAATGTGCTTTTAAAAGTTTAATGAGGTATTTGGCTCAAATATAAAGGGCGGGTTCGATGCCCGCGCGAGGTATTGTTTACTAACAAGAGGCTTGAGCTTACAATAAGCTGTTTTACATCTTTATTCTTACGAACTTTAAAGGTTAAAAGTAGTGTGAAACTTGACTCGAGTTGTTTATATTTTATTTAACGTATACTTGTGACTTACGCTATCAATTATATTTTATCAATATTATCTACTTACTAGTTTTAGCCCACGACTTCTCTCGTACAATTTATTTATTAATTGCTTGTCTCCCTCAATACATAGGTTTTTTTTTATATCCACATAAGTTGTATTTTCAAAGAATTAAAAAAATATAGTGATTTTAAACAAAGTTTATATTTTTCAATAAAAATAATTGTATATGTATACTATTAAAATAATTTGCTTAAAAAGCAAAAGTAGATCCTTAAGGATATGCATAAATAAATCCTTATCTTTTCCACAACTGTTATACTCGTACATATAAAGAATTAGAGGCACATTATTATTCAAAAGCATTGTTAAGTCCTCAATAGCTTACATTTACCACCTTCGCCTACTGACCTATTGTTGAAAATCGCAATCTTGTTTCTAGGAAAACGACAAAATTTCTTCTTGAGCATTTAAAAAAACACTCTTTTGCGTTAAGCAGTGATTGATCACTTGGGTTTGGTCGAAGATTTGATGCCAGATATAATTATTGTAGGAATAATAATATTAATTTGGCTTAAAAATAGGTTAGTTACATATTTAGGTAATGATATCGAATTCATATTGCGAATCGATACTTTTCACATGAGTCAATGTTTTTGGAAAATGTCCCGAATTCCTACTTTAATTATTACGAAACAGGGATTTTTATGTTTTACGTAAGATCCATCTAAGATTAATCAAATGTATCTATTTAAGAAAAAAAATTAAAAAAAAACTAATAACGTTAGAAATTAAAAATGGCTACCTCGCCTATGTTAAAGCGGAAGTGGCAAACAAATTTGACACTATTTCAACCCTAATCAGAATTCAAACGTTTGAAACGGCGCCAAAATCTACACATAAATATAGGGACGTGAAATGCATATAATATTTGATCTAACCTTATAAAATACAAGCTTTAGAGTCCGACCGTACTTTTCATTCTCAGCACGTTTTTATAAACTTCACTTGTTAATATATAATTAAATTAGCTTTTTCGGCGGTTTCGCCCTCGTAGATTATTTACCTATGTAAAGATTTGACTGAGAATTTTATTATAGGTATGTATATATAAACTAACATACATTAAAGACAGATTTTCATAAAATATTCTACGTATAAAAAAGATAGCAGTATATTATTATATATATGGATTTGGTTCGACACCACCTTTAACTCAGGTAAAGGAATTTGATGGAAAAAATGAAATAACACGCTTGAAAAAATGCGGTTTCTTTATACTTAAAGTTGAGTGGAGATTACAAACAATGGGCAAACTTTACTGTTTGGTTCACATTTTATCATCATCTTAAAAGAAACAATACTCTGCTAACTTAAAAATTACAACTATATTCTAAAAGCTAGCCAAGTTTGTTCCGTATTGTCTAGAAACTAAGGTAGTAATTATGTTAATTGAACTGCAAATTTAAATTTGCGAGTAATTTCGGTTATCTATCACTTCGTATATCCCTCGCTAAATGCTCATAAAAATCTTGATGGCTTTCTTATGTACTTAGTTTTCTTATAAAGAAGCCGTCTACTGTAACTGGGTCGGTAGAGCAATAAATTTGATAGCAACAAATCGTGAAATTCTTATGAAATGACTGTTTTTATCATTTCTTTGTAACATGGTCATATATTATTAACTAAACAGAAGCTATGATTTATTTTTGTTTGTTATTTAGTAGATTTAATCGAAATTTTATAGTAACGAATTATTTGGTAGGTTCATGGGTTTGATTCCCCTTCAAAGTAATGCTTATATCTATTGCTATGAAAAACTATAAATTAATTACCTTTCTGAGTCTGAGTCTCTCCGTAAGGTAGAACCCGAAAAGATAGTTTTATTTAAAATGTCAAATATTCGCGTAATCTAAGAAAATATTATATTAATTAATTAATTTAATTTTATGAAAACATTAATATTCATATTTTGAAATAGCGCGATTTAAAACTACCCTGAAACTTTTTATTTTTACTTTTTCCTCTAGCTCTATCTATCTACGTATAAAAAAATTCTGAATCAAATCAGTACATTAAATACTTTTTGGAAAATCTTATTTAAATAAATAAATTATTATCGATACGCTGACCGAATCTACAGTTGTTAGATTTTGTCTGTCTGTCCGTGACCGCATCACGAGAAAATTACTGGACAGACTTTGATGAAATTAGGTATGACAATAGCTAGTTATCCGGGTCAACAATATGCATTTCTGTGAAATCTATACTAAACGTTAAAACGTAACTAGGTACGAACCCGAGCGGAGCAAGGATGAGTCTCTAGTTATTTCTAAATATTTTTTATTTCGAAAAATCATCCATAAAATCTAAATTTATCAAAAACTAGCGACTTACGTCTAGGTAGGTTTTAACTTTTTGAGCCGAACCCTAATTATTTCTCTAAAATAAAAGTAGCCTAACTTACTCCTTACAACATCTACTACTTGCTATGAACGTCTCATCAATATCAGTCCAGCCGTTTCGAAAATTAGCCGGAACAAACGTACAGACAGATAATAATTTTAAAAATGGTGTATTTCTTGTAAGTACCGTATATATTTTAAATAAAAAAAATATAATAAATCCGCGAAATAATCCAAAAGGATAGTTTTATTTAAAATGCAAATATTCGCGTAAATCTAAGAAAATATTATGAGTACTGTATATAATTTGAAATGCATTTAGTAAAAATGTGTTATTTTGACATTACAAACAAACACTTCAATTTTATTTATCTGTAGGTACAGATTATTATCAATATCTTTGTTTTCAACATATTTTCTTCTTTTTATCTTAAAAATAGGTGTTGAAATCTAAAACCACAGAAATATTCACTAAATCATAGAAGACTAACCCAACCCTTTCGTTGACATAAATTAATTTTTACTTAAAACCAACAAAAACTAGACATTATTCGTTTTGGTCGTAAAAACACTCTGCAGGTGGCATTGTAAAAAGGACACCTCATTATCGGTTTTAGAAACAATAAAATTTTATTTATACTTAGTTATTTATGGATTATTCGATATCCATCCAATTTCAACTTATCAAATACTAACGTTGTCCCGCGACTCTATTGTCAGAAGTAGCAATTAAATTTTTCTTTTAAATTTATCTTTATTTGAAGCTTATAGCTTTCTACATACTAACAAACAAACAAACAAACAAAATAACTGTTTTATAATAATATATAGATTTGGAAGAGAGAAGTATTAGTAATAGTAAACGTAACGTGGAGTATATATATCTAATTGACCCAAACTCTATTTTGTATATATGTAACTACAAAAGCTACTCACCTTTGCTTCTTTCGGGTTCGTCCCTAGTGAATACTTAGTAATTAAAAAAAATCTATCCCGCGGGAACCATACACTTTTCCGGGATAAAAAGTAGCCTTTGTGCTATTTCAAATTATATTCTATCTCTGTGCCAAATTTCAACTAGGTCCGTTCCGCCGTACTGGCGTGATCGAGTCCGTAGACGATGACTGTAAGTTTCTATCTATAGTTTATTTAAACTTTTAACTGAATTCTAACACAGTAACAAGAAAGATAACGGTCCATAGAATCACAAAGCGATGTATGACCAATTGATACAGATATCCGATACTCAAACAGCTGCCCTGACCTATAAAACTTGCACACGATCTGACTACATACAAAAATGTACTCATGTGATCTCTATGGTGTTTTCCATCGTCGTTTTAATAAAAAGTTTTTAATTATATATTTTTTCTAAGTTCAAAAATGACAGACTTACATACAAACTGTCATCCCTGTTTAACAAATTTAGGAGATGAATTTTCCACAACCTTTCGTTTACGCTCCTTAAATGTAAACTCTTGAACCAAATCCCATACTTCTAGACTCAGCAATTGAATGAATTTCAAATTTTTATAAAGTAAATTTAATTAGCAAATAATATTCTGATATGTGACGATTTCACTTCACCAGGACATTAGTCATGAGTTCAAATCCTGGCTCGAATTTTTAACAAATAAAACATCAATGGTTTTGATTCCTATGTTTAGAATTACATGGTTAAAACATTATATGTATATATTTCTTTATATCTAACTTTGAATTATACTATTATATTATTATTAATGTGAAAGCTTGCTTATAGGTATGGTTCGGCCTCTGAATAGAAAAAAACAATTATTTCAATAAGATTTTCCAAAAAAAAATGTACAGATTCGACTTAGAATTTTATTATATATATAGAATTCCCATAAATTGTGATATCGATACATCAGAAAACCCTATACAAAAGTACTAAATCTGAACTGCTAATATTACACGCTGTCTAAGGCCATATAATCACAAGTAGCCAATAATACTTATCTAATCTGGTAGATACGGCAATATAGAGCTACGAAGGACACTAAAGAGGCACAAATACGGTCGTAAATAACAAAAGATAGTTATTTGGTTTTTGGTAACTCTATTATAATTTCCTTTCCCTTTGAGTTTCTTTCCAACTCACTTTCCATATTAAATGCCTATTGTAGAAACAATTTTTGATAAAATCCATACTTCAATATTATAAATGTGCTAGCATTGCCCGCGGCTTCGCCCGCGTTCAGATTACCAAAAACCAAATTCTTAGGTTTTACATATTAGTATATTCTTACATTGCAGTTTTTGTATTTTTTCTCAAAAATGAGATATTTTCCCGCGGTGAAAAGTATCCTATATGTTGACCCGAATAACCAGCTATCAGCATACCAAATTTCATCAAAATCCCTCCATTAGTTTATCTGTAATGCGGTAACAGACAGACAGACAGAAAGACAAAAATTCTAAAAATTATAGATTCGGCCTCTGTATCGATAAAAATGTTTATTTCAATAAGCTTTTCCAAAAAATATCTAATGTACAGATTCGGCTACAATTATTATATGTATAGATTATTATTATATATTAGGTAGTAGTATAATAATCATAATAAAAAATCATAGGTAGGCATATGAATAGAATTTACTTATATATATTAAAAAAAAAACCTGTTTCCAAGTTTTTTACATTGACAACACTAACGCTTGGAAATATGCATTATTCTATTTTCAGTGAAAATTTCGTTCTAGCAATTAAAAACGAATAATTTTACCTCAAGTGAGAATCGAACCTGTAATATTCGACTTAGTTTAACATTCTGATGCAGTGACTGCTGCGGTTCTTTATGTGGAGGGTAATTCTTCAAGGCGCCGAGAAGACGGTATCAGTTGCTATGACAACGCCATTTGTTTTGGTAAGGGTGGATTTTCTTTTCCAGAATATCTTTCTAGTTTTTCACTATTATTATATAATTAAATTTTATAAGATTTTTTTGAATTAAAAGCATAGAGACATTTTTTTTTATTTTAGCCGTAGGTAGGTACCTACTCGTATATCCAAATTTCAGTCATACATTTGATAATTGAATGGATATCTTTTTAGTCGTTATGTGGCATATATGTATATACATATCTATCTACACTAATATTATAAAGATTAAATATTTGTATTTTTTGGATTTTTGAATGTTTGTAACGAATAAACTCAAAAACTGGTGGACCAATTTAGATGAAATTTGGTAAGAAGATAGTTTAATACCCTGGACCTTTCCAGGGTATTAAACTATCTTCTTATGTCCTTACATAGGATATTTTTTATTCCGGAAATCATCCCTTGAGGGGGTGAAAATGGGGATGAAAGTTTGTATGGGGAATCAAGGGACGATTTTTTTGTTATGAATTAAGGTTATGATTTTTTTGTGATTTTCGTATTCGACCAGCCTTTAAACATACACACAAATAATCTTCCGCAATTATAACAGTAGATAGTGTCCGAATTTTTCCTACATACATTAATTTCATTGTCACTCGACAAAGATCAGTGAAAGTGGGCCGCTTGTGTTTGATGTTTCGGAAAGACGTTAGCACATTATTGGGTTGAGTATTACTGCAACATTACACTATTTACAGAGTGACATTCATTCTTAGAAGACAATGTGTACTTTAGTTTTTAGTCAACTTCAAAAAAG
Source organism: Brenthis hecate (assembly GCA_951806755.1). NCBI lineage: Eukaryota > Metazoa > Arthropoda > Insecta > Lepidoptera > Nymphalidae > Brenthis > Brenthis hecate. The sequence continues at coordinate 2,030,457 of OX638257.1, forward strand.
AAGCATGTTAAGTAACTAATTTTGCTTTATTTAGACTTCCATGCTGTTATTTAGTAAGTTTCTTTTCAATAAATTATTATAGTAGTGTAATTCAGTATTATTATAAGTAAAGCTAGGTAATATCTAACATACATTATATACAAACTAAAGTACCTATATTATAATTAATTACGTCATCCTTTTACATATATAGGTATATGTACTTAATATTTTGTGTAAACCCTGAATCGAACTCACGACTACCTGTTATACATATGTACCTAAGTAGAACTTCCCTCTGACACGGCCATCATGTACATATAAAGTTAAAATAACTTTCAATTATAATTTAATCCACTAGAATTATCTATATTATATACTTAATATTATAAAGAGGAATGTTTTTTTTTGTTTGTTTGTACTTAATAAGCCCAAACTACTGGACCGATTTAAATGAAATTTGGTAAGAAGATAGTTTGAGACCCTGGGGAGGACATAGGATAGCTTTTATCCCGGAAATCATCCCTTAAAGGAGTGAAAATATTGATGAAAGTTTGTATGGAGAATCAAACTAGTATTTGATATAACTATTATAAAACTTCTGTCACACACAATAAGACAAACTGTCGTAAGTTAAGATGCTAAATAATTTTGGCTATTTTAATTTAATTTAAATAAAGAGTTCAAAGTTACCCCGATTTAGAAAAAAGAAAAAACAACTTTTGAACAAACTATAACAAAGATACAGTACTTTGAAATAGAGCCGTTTGATCTCAGGTCTGTGGTCGACCCTAGTAATTGGTATCGCGTTAACTAAACTACATACTATTTTGTGGTCAAACAACCTAGTATGGAATCATGCTACCGGCTATAAGAAGAGTTACAACGTATTAATCTGCACTAATAATATAAATATGAATGTACATCTGTCTGTTATTGCAGTAGTACATTATGGCAGATTATTATAGTATAGATTAATTACTGAACGGATTTTGATGAAACTAGTTTATACAGTTCCAATATTAAGCTCATAGCGCTCATCTACACTATTATGTGGAAAGATTTGTATTTTTGTATGTTTGTAACGAAAAAACTCAAAAACTGCTGGGCCGATTTAGATGAAATTTTGTAAGACGATAGTTTGAGACCCTGGGAAGGACATGGGATATTTTTAATTCCGGAAATCATCATTAAGGGGGTGAAAATGGGGATGAAAGTTTGTATGGGCAATCAACCTTGGGACGAACCGGAGCGAAGTGAGGGTGAGTCGCTAGTTTATAATATTACAGAAGCTGTCAAAAGAGGTTTTTTCTGCTTTAATTCACAAATAGGTAAACATATGAGAGCATATTTTTGCAAAAGGTTAACAAATAGCCTGTAATATTATATATTGATTAAGTAGATAGATATCGCTGTTTTCTATGGGTAAAAACCAGCTAAAATTCTGTGCAGTGCTTTCTGAGATTAGCCCAAACAAACACAACACAAATTGCTTCGTTTTGTCGAGTTGACTTTTTTGACGTAATTATTGTTGGTCAAAAGCGTGATTATTTCAGTTTTCTTCATTGATACACGAAAACTTAAGATACACATAAAAGTGTCCTCTATAAAAAGTGCACAATTCCTAATTGAATTGCGCTTTTTTTAAATTTCTTTTGTTCATTGCTTTTTGGATGAGAAAATTAAAACGCACGTTGTTTCGTTTAAAAAAGTACTTTATGTGGTGTGCGTAAGTTCGAATTTGTGTTTAGATAATTGGAACTTTCTATTTTTGAATTTTATTCTTTGGTTTGACTTAACGTCACATGTCGACGCCACTTTTTAAAGAGATATTTGTTAGAAAATGTTTGTATATATTTTTATATATCAATAGTTTTCTTATAATATTTTATTTTTACATTTAAAACCAGATTTTGTGTATTAATCAAGTACATTATTGCTACTGTAGAGTGTTTTCACATTCGATTGGGATGTAACCCAAAAAAACTAATACCACGCACACAAATAGACTCACGTAAAAATAACATTGTAAATGCAGGCGGCAAGTTTAGGCGACGAGACGTTTGCTTTTGTGAATAATTTTTAGTAAGACATTTTTTATAAAATACTAGCGACTTACCCTCGCTACGGTCGGGTGCGTTTTATTTTTTTTAGCGGGATTCTATTATTTTATTTCTAAATAAAAGTAGCCTGAGCTACTCCTTGTAACATCAGCTATCTACGTTAAGAGTCTCGTCAAAATCAGTCCAGCCGTTTCGGTGATTAGTCTGAGTAAACCGACAGACCTTTATAATTTCAATTTTCATATGCATTTAGCAAAAAGCTGTTATTTTGACATTACAAACAGAGACTTCAATTTCATTTATTCGTATTTGTAAATAATTTCTATGTATTAAAATAATAAAGATTTTTAAAATATACGCTTCTAAGCAATTTTAAAAAAAAAGTTCAAACGATAAGGTCATACGATTATATTTGATGTCAGAAACAAAAACAAAAGACGAACGTTTTTAGAAAGGAAGCAAAACTACTTAATCGATAATGATTAGACTTTACCTGCATCGGTTAAATGATTTGGTCAAAAGTGACAAAAAGTATAAAAAGGCTTAACAGTCTATGGGACTGTGTAGTAAATGTTGAATCGAAGAGAGATCACTACTGGTTTATTTTATTATAAAATTGTATATCTAAATTATTATAAGTAGCAGTTTTATATTTTACTCTTCATATCTCTACCAAAAGTTTAAAGGACTTAGAAATTTGGAATAACACATCGGAAATTCTTAGTAAAACACGTGTAACTTTGCGTGACCGGGATCGTTATTAGTTACCAAAGTTTAACTTCAACGTGCATTTCGAATAAATTGTTAATAAACTATACAATATCTGACTTTATTTGTCTTAATTTTAACTCTATTTTTAGTAATACTTTTTTAGATTTACGCTTTTTACGAAGTTAAAATGTCTATTTTTAGTAGGTATTTTATTTGTTATTCATCTTCAAAATAAAATTCAATCAAGTTTTTTTTTCAAAATCGGTTTAATTATTCAGTTTTCCGCAAAACTTTGAATAACATTTCTCACTTGAAAAATAGCCGTGCTTCTAATATTTTTTATTCCTAGCAATTGATATGATAATAGATTATAAGGTCCATAATTTAACATATGAATGGAATATGGGACCGAAAAATTGAATTGAATGAAAGCGATTTCTGTCTTTGATCATACCGCTATTACCAAGCAGGTTTCGATCAACATTATTGTAATAATAAAAAACAAATTATAAAACTTGTATATATTAAAGTTGAAATATACGAGTACTCGTAATGCTACTGAGCAGTCCGTAAGTTCAATTCCTAAAAGAGGTAAATACATTCACCATACAAGTTTTCATTTTTTATCTCAATCTGGTATAGCCGTCCAAAAGACAAAAATTTTAACTTAATAAAAAACTAATAAGGATTTTCTTTAAGTGAGATAAAGATATTATTCTCTTTGATAAAATTTATTTTACTATAGATCGATAAAGATAATTCGATTAAACTAACATAATAAATATATTTAGATAATATTAATTAATGATGACGTGTACTTTATACTTAATCCTTTAAAAGGAATCAAAAAGTTTGTATATGACAATAGTTAACTTTGGTTACCTGTAAACTTTGTTCGAAAAAAATAATCAGCATGTCAAAATGTCGGAAGTCGGCCATAAATTTTTGACAACAATAAGCGCGCCATCAGTGACAGTTCAAATTTAAATTTGGAACAATTTTAAAAATAAACACGATTGTTTAACTTTATAACGATGTTCCTGTACATTGTTGTGTTGCCAGAAGTTATTTATTGTAAGCTTTTTGTTAATCACTTAGAATTTATTGAGTTGACACATTCTACTGATTATTTAATGTCAAACGCTTTCTTTTTATGAGTGTATTTATGGGTTGACTTCATTTGGAGTCAGTAAGTAGCTTATTAACTGTTCGTAGTTTAGGTTTACGTGAGTAATTTTCAGAATATAAAAGAACTACATGCTAAAACCCTTTTTATTTATCGCCATCATATTTGTTTTAAATTTAAATATTAATAACTATATTAAATATATTGTACTTACTACGATAATATTAATAGTACCGCTGAAAATGAAGGTGTTGCATACCTGAAAAAATTAAATACTTATAATATTATGTTAATTCTTATAAAGTAGGTAATACACAAACTATAATATATATAAAAAAATCTATATATATGTAAATAATTTTACATAGATGCTTAAAAACATTTTTAATTTTCACGTAATTCACACACGATAATTCGGTTTCACTCCTCGATACATTAGACGTCCTATTTCTAGAGATCAAATAACTTTCCAAATTGAAACTGTTTTAACAAGTATAACAAACTCTGAACTACCCATTAATTGTGTTAGTCGTGTAACTCGAATTGGTAGCCATTTAATTTGTTTGATTTCTAATTTGTTTCTAACATTTATTTTTATTTTAGAAATAGTTAATGTAAGATTTGTTGTTTCTAGACACTATTACTATTCCTTTTAAGAGTTAGTGGAAATCGGTTTTAACCTACTTCTAATCGTCAAATCGATTTGAGACTTTGTAAGTATGTATGTAGTGTGATACACTATACAATAATAATTAATTAATATGTTAAGACATTAACACACAGCACCATCTAGTTCCATGGTAAGCTACGAGGCTTGTGTTATGGATACCTGATAGTTAATACACTACACATATATAACTTTAAATACATATGTCATATTATAAATATAAACACCCATGACTGAAGTACAAACATTCGTGCTCATCACACAAATGAATGCCCCCAGCGGGACTCGAACCCGCGACCGCTGGCACAGCAAGTAGGGTCACTACAAACTGAGCCAAACGTGTCGTCAAATATGAGATATTATCAATCTGGTTAGTTGATAAGGTTACAAGGAGGATAATAGACTCATTTTATTTATTTTTTAAACCTTAAACACTAAAATTGATGGAAAACGTGTTTATTTTTAAGGCTTTTTTCTTAATTTCAGATATTTCCCTAGAGTTTATATACATACGTAATACGTATATGTACTCGTATATCTTTCCACGAATTTCACAGTTCATAATGCTTTACTTATAATTAATCTGTTATTTCAATAGAAACTCCTTTTATTTTATGTTTAAATACTTAATAAATTTATATAAATTTAATAATCTTAATACTATTTATTTCATTAAACTAATATTTGTCTGAGTTAGTCAGTAAGTTTTTCTTTTGTTAGTTTATCGCACACGTGAGGCTTTTTCTTATGTAAGTAAATATATAATTTAAGTAATAATAATTAAATATGTATAAATCGGCTTAGTATGCAAATATGAAATTTAAAAACACACAACATTACTATAATTTATAACACAAAATGTGATGGTAATCCAACAGCATGCTAGCACATGAACAGAATGTGTGTTGATTAGTAATTGGGTCGTAGATACAAATCCGTCAGTGTTAAATGACGATTTGAATTGGTTGTCGACGCGAATTAATCTCCCGATCGTATTGAATCCGCATTCCTGACACCAATTCTATGAGAAATTTAATATCTAAATTAACATCGCCTATTTATTTTACTCTGGAATAACTAAATAATGTTACGAAATATATTATCAATAAGCGATCAAATTATTATTATTACTTCAGGTCATAATAGTCTTTCTCCCAACGTGTGTTTAACTTTACCTTGTCGTGGTGGGGAGGAGGTGGTCTCATTAGCGTCCGGCAATCCAGCCGGACGTGAAGCTAAGATACACATAGGAAGTGGCCCACTTCGGTGGGCGGTGTACCATACGAGTTGCTCCTGGTACTTCTCTGACAACAGAAAGACCGTAAGAGCAACCCCTTGGCTGTGTGACCTGCTTCGGCAGACCGTCGTAGTTGAGTGCGTCAGCAATTGTGCGACACTCCATCAAAACGGATGAGGTTCTGTTGGGTTTAGTGGGTAGTACTGGCCTCTCTAACCGGTGAGTCCCACATAACACATGCGTAAATGCATGTCCCAACATTAAAAAAACCGTCCAGCCATTTCAGCGTGAAGGAGTAGGTAACGTACAAACACACATAAAAATTTTCACATTTATAGTCATGAACTAATTAGTGGTTAATTCGTTCATGTTTATAGTATATCAAAGTAATCCGACTAGTAAGCCGCCCTGGTTTCGCTCAGATACTTTTTTGGGCATACAAAAACTCTTTCTAGTTTATTCTGTGATCATAACTACGCTTCCTTAATATTTTACTTTAAAATATTAAATCTCGAAATTCTTGCAAAAAAAAATTAGATCGTCTACGACCCATGTACGTCGTATAAGTAGTCCAACGTGTGCGACAGTTAGTTTTTGGAAATGTAATATCAATGAACTACTTTCAACGGCCGTAACGGTTCTCGACTGAAAATATGTATTCAAGAATTAAATCTAAGAAAGTATTGAATTCTATTTTATCTAGGACATTTCTATTTAGTACTATAGTATTTAGTAATCTCTAGATCTTCTGGACCGATTTAGATGAAATTTGGTAAGAAGATAGTTTGATGACCCTGGGAAGGACGTAGGAAACCTTTTATCCCGGAAATCATCCTTTAAAGGGGTGAAAATGGGGATGAAAGATTGTATTGGGAAGCAAGCTAGGGACGAGCCGAGCGAAGCGAGGGTAAGTCGCTAGTTAATAATAAACTTATTTAATCAAGTAAACTGACAGTTTTTAAGTGATTCGCTAACCAACAAACAGCATTTCAGTATTATATATATAGATATTAAAGTTTGTTAGTTTGTCCATCATTTACACAGCAATGAATAAGTTTGTCCTTCCTGTAGAGATAGTTTTTGGGCTGAGTACTAACTAAGCTACTTTTCATCCCGATATTAGATTTAGTAGTTCCAATAAGATTTCTGTTGAAAAATGTTCCTGATCAGATAAAGTAAAAGCAAAACTTATTTTTAACTAGCGAACTAGCTTTTTAGCTTGCTTCCCAATACAAATTTTTCATCCCCATTTTCACCTCCTTAAAAGGTGATTTCCGGGATAAAAAGTACCCTACGTCCTTTCCAGGGTATGAAACTACCTTCTTACTAAATTTCACCTAAATCTATTCAGTAGATCCAGAGATTACCCCCTACAACGTCACAAACTCACAAACTTCACCTCTTTATAATATTATAGTATAGATTCAAAACTGAGACACTCAATTCGGGTACAAGTTTTTTTTTTGTTATAGATAACATTAGTTTTAAGTGCTTTAAATTTTGCATCATAAACTAAATACAATGATCTCTTGATTCTAATATATTCTAAACTCTAATAAATAAACAAAGAAATTCTATAATTAGAGTCCCCATCTCGTAAGTCTAATAAAATAAGACGTCTTAGATACGACGACACATCCTGCGTTAGTAGTTTTTTTCCTTTTCCTATACATTTTCCAAACTGATTTTCGTCGTACACGTGTTGGTATAAAGAAGATTTTAGAGTGACTAAGTCGGATGTGATGCTGTTTTAAGTTTTGTTGTTATCAAGTTTGTATTTCCAAGAATATAATGTGTTTTTATTATATAATGCAACGACGTTTAAGTGAAATAGTACTAGAATTTAATTTTTAGACCATTATATAATTGGATGGGGTCTATAACTGACGTGTTAGTGATATCTGTTTGTTTGTATTCGTATGCATTTCATGTAAACGATTGCATACGATTTGATATTTATCTCTTTTTATTTCAATATACTGGAGAACAAATGTATTGTCTCAAAAAAAAACATATGTATGTTTCATAGTTCTATCTGGTCCAAAATTTTTTTCTGTAATATTAATAACATATATCATATCAAGAGGTAACAGTTGTAGAAAAAAAAATGTCTGTACATTGAGAACAAGAATAAAATTAATAAGAGAAAACTATAGCAATTAACATAAAATGGCGAATTTTTCCTTGATTTTTATATAAGTCACGTGCCCTAAACTACCAATATCCTACTAATACTATTGTTTCTATGAATAATAACAATTTTGAACCTTATTGTAGTTGTAATACAGTCGTCAGACCAACTAATGAGAAATTGAGACAAGTCTTTTGGGGATTGTGATTTAAGGTAAAATAAATCTTATTCCATTGGAATAAGGTTTAACATGCATAAATATGAATATGTATTATTAAAGACCCTTATTTCCCAATCAATAAGTTTGAAGTTGATGTTATATAGACGATTGTCAAGTCTGAGTGCTATTTGAAAGATAATACAGAAGCCATTAATATAACTTACATCATTAAATTCTATATATTATATATATATATATATATATATATATATATATATATATATACATATACATATACATATACATATACATATACATATACATATACATATACATATACATATACATATACATATACATATACATATACATATACATAAATAGTCAGTAAGTTTTATTTTTACGTCATAACAATGATTTTAAATTTGCTAACGTTATTTTATGAAAACTTAAATTTTAATATAGCAAAATAAGCACATATATTTTAAAAAACTAATCATACCCCAAGGACGTGTATTATGTCTTCTACTTTTCCTATTATACATAAAAGCAAATAATTTAAGCGTTCAAAACGTAAAATGTGTTTAATCTATTAAAAGTACATGGACATGTGGTCAAACAAATCTAAATCGATTCGAAGCAGTCAGTATAATTGATTGGTTAAAATTGCCAATGAATCCTTCTGTTAATTTCGCTTTAATAAGAGTTATGTTTATTGAGACTTAAGTAATTTATGATTTGGTTCATCTTTTAAGAGAGATTATTAATTCTGGTAAATAATGTAAACGCACAAATTGATTAAGGTTAATACAAATATTATACTGTTTATTGTTGCATTTACCAAATTATTACAGTAGATTTGCTGATATGGTAGCTTTTAATTAATAAATGAATTTTTTATTAACGAGTTCTGTAGTTTTAGAGATAACCGAAAATAAGTTAAAAAAATTCCTCAGAAATGAAGTAATACAAAAAAAACTCAAAAAACATTCATCTGAACTTATAATTGAATAAGATATTTTTTTTTATTTTTATCCAAATTTGTTGATTACAGTTATATTATTTAGAGAATCGTCAGAATTTCCAAATGCTATCCAAATATTTGATGACCAGCATTTGCATTGCTAAATAAATTGACTTGTATAGGGGTCGCACCCTCCAAAGAGAAAGCTATACTATACATTTATATCAATCGTGAAGGATGTTGATAATTTTGGATGCATTTTTCTAATTTACCAAATAGTTATTGAGACCCGTATGCCAAATTTGATAACGTAATTTGGCAAAATGTTAAGGTACCATCAGGATAGAAAAATGGCTTTTATCTGTAGCCTTGTAAGACTTTTATAAGCTTGTAATTCTTGAAATAAATTCATATAATTTTGTAGAAACACGTAACATGATTGGAATTTGAAATGAATCTATATATCTATCTTTTCGGATATTGTCGCGTTAAAATTTCCTCCCCGACATTTTGAATGCTTAAGAGCAAACATGGTGTCGAGTGACTCATAGACGAAAAGCTAGTTTCATTTAAAATGTCAAATATTCGCGTAAATTCAAGAAAATATGATTGAAATTAGTCTTATCTTACAACTCACAAAGATTTAAACTTCACAACGATATGTCATAATAAGATAATATTGCATTCTAATTCTCTTACAGAATAGGTAAGAAGGGCTTAAAGAGAAATCGGTTGCGCTAACAAGCGATTTGAACGAAGGTCACAAGTCAAGAGGTTTCGTGTGCAAACGAGAAAACTTTGAACTTAAACATAAATTATAATATTTAGCTGAGCTGGTATTAAATAATGTAAGTTTGAATATGATAGTAACTTTGTATTTATTACTACTTTAAATAAACCCAAAATGCTGTTGGTCTGGTACTAAATAATACTTTTAACCCTCGACGCAAAAGTGGTGTTTTATAAGTTTAACGTATGTATCTGTGTGTCTGTCTGTGGCACTGAAATGCCCAAACGAATGAATCGATTTTGATTTAGTTTTTTTTTTGTTTTCAATCTTAATCGAGAGTGTTCTTTTAGCTATAAATCAAGAAAATCCGTTCGCTATTTGCAGGGTTTTAGCTCTTTTCTAGACGGTAAAAGGATATGAGCAACTTCCACAGATCTAATCCATTCGACACTTTGTATCCCACTACTTCAATGACATTGCATCACCTGGAATCTACAAGGTACGAAACTTTTAACTAAAATACTGCAGAGATATCGTATTTAGACTCATTAAAATGGCCTCAATCGTTATTGTGCTGGAGGCATTTTTAACTGTATTTTATTTTAATTACTTGTTTCTTTAAAAGAAACAGTGATTCAGTACTCGGATAAAACAAATTTTTCTTTTATTTCATCCCCCTCACATAAGAAGGAATCTGCATTTAGCAAATTGAAATATTATTATTCCCACAATTTTGCCACCCTTGATTGAATTTCAGAAATAATCTCCGATTCTATCCCAAATCTTTATATTTAATGCGCTGTCAACGTTTTGGGCAGAAATTTTATCTTTGTATACATGTATTCATCAGTCATGACATATAATTTTGGTCGAAGAACAAAATAATTCTCTTTGTTTTAATGAAATTTCCTTATTTTATATAATTTATATGTAATACCTAGTACACGATTATCTAAATATTACAAATAGGAAAGTGAGTTTGTTTGTCATCTCTTGCCATATTGTAATGCCTAAACCAATTGTGATGAAACTTGAACGCAAGTTTAGACCTCAAAAAATAGCCTGGGTGGAACGTTTTTAAAATAAAATATATTCCTAAATTTAAATATTACATAGTTAAAAATCTACAATTTATTTATTATGAATGAGTACTCAAATTAAATTATAGTACGTATTTTAAAAATTGCGTCGTAAATTATTTACATACAGTGAAGTACCACTTGTGGTACTCTCGACTACTTGACAGAAGTATACACGAACGGAGTTAACTTTAGAATGTATAATTAAAGGTTATCGAAATATTCATAATTAACGATAACGATAAACGTCGTTACCGTTATCGTAATAAAAAGTTGTGTAACGGTTTATATAGTACCGGAAGTAATTTTGTGATTGGACTGTGTCGCCTTTAATTTTGTATGTATACATCGATCTTTATATTATAATAGCGACTTTTTCTCGCTTCGCTCAGGTTCGTTCCCTAGGACGATTCCCCAAACTTTCATCCCAATTTTCACCCCCTTAAGGGGTGATTTCCGGGATAAAAAGTATCCTATATTCCTTCCAGGGTCTCTAACTATCTTCTTACCAAATTTCATCTAAATCGGTTCAGTAGATCCAGAAATTACCCCCTACAGTTTCACAAACTCATAAATCTCACAAACTTTACCTTTTTACAATATTAGTATAGATTAAACAGTTAGAATTAACATATTTACGAGAAAGAATAATATAAAAAGTTACTAACACTCTACACTTAATTTTTTAATTTTTAATTCTAACATAAGCATTTTGCAACATGTAATTCTGTAAGAAAAGTAGGTTTTTTTATTAATAATAATATGTTTTTATTTTTATTATTTATATATAAAACTTTAAAATCTCATACCACAGAAAATGGTATAATATAAGATAAATCTATATATTGATCAGTTTGCATTTTTATTTCCTCTACGGAAACATTATCATTTTAATGTTATTTTATATAAAAAGGTATATTTTTGAATAAAATATGGAATCGCTGTTTAAATAGCAAAAACAGAATATTCCTTAAAAACCATTAACTAAAAGTTTATTGTTTTTTTTTTTTTTAAAACATCATACAAATAATAAAAAAGAAAATGCGACAGCTAGTTAAATATTTTTTTCCCCTCATACCAAAATTCAAATAAACTTGTAAACACGTCGTCAGTTTAACACCCAATTAGAAGCAATATGGCGGACAATAACATAAACAATACATAACAATAAATTCTTTTCCCACGATTCGTGTGTTCCGTCTCTTTTATTTATTTAAGGTTAGAGCGAGAGGGAATACTATAGCCAAAAGCTCTGTGACGGCTGATCAATTAAAATGCATTTGAATTTGGCTTTAACTTTAAATTCTAGGTTCAAATTTTTAGCTAGCTTTGTTTTAACTGTGAAAATAAAAACTAAATTAGTCGATTTAGGGAAAATATACTTAAAGTAAATGTACATAAGTATAATATTTATTTTTTTTAATATTAATAATTTATAAATAGAGGAAAATGACATAATACATGCATTTCTTCCAATTGTTGAATATATTTAATATTATAATAATATTTTAATAAGAAATTCTCCAACATAAATAAAACAGCAACTAATTAAAATCGTTGTGTGCCAATTATGAACCGATTTTCTTTTTTTTTAAATTAGTGTAGCTTTAAATAAACTCAAGAGTCAAGAGTAGTGATTACGATGTATATAAAATATCACAAAATCAAAAACACGTACATACACAATATTTACTTATCATAGGTGACACAATATTTACTTTTAAAATAATTTTATAGTCCTATGTTGCCATCTTTTTAGTCAATAAGTAATGAATAAATAGTCTATTCATATAATTAAATTCTAACTGAGTCGAATCTGTACATTAAACATTTATTGGAAAATCTTATTGAAATAGTCATTATTATCGATACAGTGGCCGAATCTATAGTTTTAAGAATTTTTGTCTGTCTGTCTGTGACCGCAGCACGAGAAAACCTCTGGACAGATTTTGATGAAATTTGGTATGATGATAGCAGGTTATCAGTTTCAACATATAGGATACTTTTTACTGCGATAAAATATCTCATCACTGAGAAATCTATACTAAACGTTAAAATGTAACTAAGCTTTTACTCGCTAGTTAATAATAAATCATATCTGCTATAGAATAAAACAAAAAATACAAAGACTTTATCCATTTTATTATAACTAGACAGTGGCGTCTAAAAAAGATAGAAATCAATTTAATTCACAAACTAACTATTTTCTATAACAATATAATTAACCCTAAGTAATAAATAGCTTGTAACAGTTAACATGCGGGTAATAGAGACATTACGAAAATGCGAGTTTAATTTGAAATTTCTATTTCAATTGTGACTAATGAAGGAGTGTTAGTAAAGTGACCTGGGAAAGAACCCGCTAACTAATAATTGGAGTGATGGTGGGTAAAGCTCATATTTTTCTCCATCGTAAAGTTATGTAGAAAAGGAAAATCGAAATGTATTCGAGTTTAATTCTGTTAGAGAATGATTTATTTATTTATGTTTATATCTTTAAAAAATATAAGAGTGGTCGTGGGGGTGGTTTACCGAATTTCTTTGCCTTTTTATCTAATGAGACTTTTTCTTTCCAAATTGGTAGAATACTCATGAAATAAACCTTAAAACTGTAATACTGTAATGCTAAACAAAACTTATTTTTAGGTTATTGCGTTTAAACTTAAAAAAATCATTCTTAAATATTATAAACGTTTCAAATATAATAAACTAGCGGCTCGCCTCTAGAGCAACCAAAACAAATCTATAACACGGGAACCGTAGATTTTTCCGTTATAAGGTAGCCTATGTGCTATTCCAAACTACAATCTATCTCTCATCTCTGTGCCAAATTTCATTCAGATCCGTTCAGCCGTTCTTTCGTGAATGACTAATAAACATCCTAACATCCAAACATCTTAAGTTTCATATTACATATTTATAATATTAGTAAGATATAATAAACGTGAAACCTTGTCTGTCTGTTTCTTATTTTCCCATGCTTACATCAGTAAAGAGATTGTGATGAAATTTGGCAAGCACATAATGCATTCTGCCAGATTGTATTATATTTATCTCCGCTCACCATGCGAGCTCAGTCGCGAATTATAACTAATGTGGTATACAATTTATAGTATTAGTAAACTAGCAGAAACCGCGGCTTCGCTCGCGGTAAAACTACAAAAAAACTCTAAAAAGGTAGGTTTCATATAAACTTTCATCCTCTATTTTATTCTCTTAAGGGATGAATTTCAATGCTAAAACACGTATTTATTTAATTGTATTGAAGAGCATTAATACCAAGTTTCAAGTAATTCTGATCATAAATATTCTTCGATTCTTTGTACGAAAAACTAGCGAGCTCTCCTGTCAATAGTAGAGGCGATAAGACGAGGTGTTAATGTCTTTTAAGCAGTGTTTAGCACTTTGACTCCATAGGTCATGGGTTTCTATAGCAATTAATATAAAGGCATAATTTGGACCAAGGGAGGCGTATTTAAGCAACTTATATATTTGTAAAGCGGAAGAGTTTGTTTGTTTCTACGCGCTAATCTCTTATTGTACTGGTACGATTAGATTTTTTTTTGTATTTTATAATATATTTATTAAAATCTAATATTATAGACTATCTCATAACCTACAACCTATGAGATGGGAGTGATTCTACAAAATTAAAATACGCGGGCGGAGCCGCAGGAAAACGCCAGTTTATAATACATATTAAGATAATAAACTAAATTATTACTATGTATTACAAACAATGGTGTACACTATTACGTAACGTTTCGTGTAATTTAAGAACCGTTTTATCTAATGTTACCTGGAATCGAACTCGGGACAAACACAAGCAACTTAATCGAATCGACTTTTCTGACACTGACAAATGATCGATTCGATAGACGTCACTTCTTATAGTGAAAGACTAAAATGGATTAAAATTGTGTCCTATTATATAGTACAAAATATTCTAGAACCTAGTATGTATAAAACAAATAAACATAATAATGAATTATCTAAATCCTATCAGTAAACCTTGTGGTATATTTTAGCCAAAATTAATCGAAATGGACTTAACAAATTGGCATATTATACATGATAATGTAATGCAATCTATCTATACAAATACATATAATAAAATTCTAACCGGGTCGAATCTGTACATTAAATATTTTTTGGAAAATATTATTGAAATATTTGTTAATTATTATTATCGATATAGAGGCCGAATCGATAGTTTTTAAATTTTTTGTCTGTCTTTATGGGAACGCACCGCGAGAAAACCACGGGACAGATTTTGATGAAATTTGGTACGATGATAGCTGGTTGTCCGGGTCAACATAGAGGATCTTTTTACTGCGGGAAAATATCTCTTCTCTGAATGTATAAACTAAAGAAATCATAAGATACGCGAAACAGATACATATTTCGGGAAGAAAATCGAACATGTGACTTTTATGAGAAACATATAACGTTATACGTTTACATAATACGAGTATATATACGTCCATCACCGTTTTATTATAAACATATCCTTAGTGTACACTTAAGCCTTATCACCGTTTATTATCTATCTACCTGGACAGTGAACATCAAATATTTATACCATAAATATTTATTTTAGAGCTGCTTTGTAGTCAATACTTGTCAGTACAAGACTGTTAGTTTGAGCATATGGTTTAAAACCATTCTTTAGATCTAAGTCTTTAAATAACATTGTATTTAAGTTATTTTTAAGGATTACTTATATACGAAGCCATAGGTCATAGGTTCTATTCCTCCTATTAAAATGCGAACGTTTGTATTTGTTGCACTTCCAGGCTTAAAAAGCTGAACGGATTTGGATGAAATTCGTACATAAATAGCCTAAGACCTTGGGTAAGTCGCTAGTTTTATATAAAAAATTAAGATTTTCTTTCATAGAAAAAGTTTCCGTTAACATAGTACTATTTCTCCCTCCTTGCTGATCGTACACACTCTCGCGACCACACATTAAATTCGACATGCATTCCGAGATTATGACTCACCAATGCAACGCACTGACAGATATACTGTTGTTTGTATTGGTCCCGTATACTCTCGTAGGACGAAAATAAATTTAAATTAAAGACTAATAAAAAAACGTGAGGCATGATTGTAAAAGAAATAAAATGGTTTATATTTATTTACTTTTGTTTAGCTGTAGAATTTTCAAGAAATAGTTTAGAATAAGCTTCAAAAGTTTTAATAGAAAATTAAGGTAAATACTATAGAATTAGAAAATTATATTTATGTAAATATAAGACTAAAACAAACATTGAACGCAACATTAAAAATATGTTTAATAATTTTTAGTTACAGAAACTTCCTACTTAGGTGCTTTTAGCAGCCTTCAAAAGCTGAGCTAAGCTTACAGATTAATTTTTATGCACGAATACTCGTATGCACTCAATATTTTTGCAAATCAGCAACCAATTTTGATAACTCTTTTCTCTAACATCTTTTTTTTAAATTCAAAATCAATCGAAAGTTATTCTAATGATAATTAAAAAGCTTTATTCAAAAACTTCTTCGTCTTGTTTTTTATCATTTTTTTATATTCTTTATTAGGTAGTACTACTGTTTTTTTTTATTAGTATTTATTATACGAATTTTGCTATACTAACGTTATATAACTCAAAAACAAATAAATCTATATATGTAAATTCATTTTAATATAAAGTTTAATTTATATTATTATTCAATTTTTTTATTATATAATAATTATAATTATTTATTACATTTTTTTTTAAATTTCAGCGTTTTTAGCTTTGGCAAGGATCTCTAAGCAGTCCCGCGCTACTCGGAAGTGTCAATTAGGGTTGGCCATTTCCCACTGATTTGCATTACGATAATAAATTTTAATTCGGATTCTTAGTATTCAGTGCATTCGCTTGGGGTGTATCTTGTTAAAAAATATATGATTATTATATATAAAAATATAAATAAGCACATAGAAACGGGACGTTAATTAAAAATATTTATTTAAAAACAATAAATACTAAATATAGGTTTTGGCTAAACATCAACAAATCCAATACAATATAACATACTTATTGAAGTAATTTAGAATTATCTCTATAATTATGTAGAGGTACTAGCGACTCACCCTTACTCCGCTCCGGTTCTTCCCTAGTAACGGTTAGTACAGATTTCTCAGAGATGAGATATTTTCCCTCAGTAAAAAGTATCTTATATATTGACCCGAATAACCAGCTATTATCATACTAAATTTCATCAAAATCTGTCAAGTGGTTTTCTGGTAATGCATCACAGACAGAGAGACAGACAGAAAAAGAACTAAAACTCCTCTGTATCGATAATAATGATTTCATTTCATTTATTTCATTAACAAAAATGGATACAAATATACTCTAATGACAATTATTGTTTAATAAAACATGGGCAATGGAGTGCTGAGACGCACGCACTAGGATATCCTGTATTGCGTACGTCTAACCGAATATTTCAATAAGATTTTCCATAAAATATTTAATCTACAGATTCGAATCAGTTAGAATTTTATTATATGTATAGATAAATCAGATTGTAGATAGATAAATGTTTCTCTATCCTTACATAAAATTAATATACATGATGAAAGCATGCGACTTACAGTAACACAGTTTTTGTTGCTACATCCATATTTTCATTAAACACCCCCAACTGTTTCGAGCAATATTATAAAAATACCGTGCTCGTAACATAAACATTACGTTTCAAACGAAATGAAATATGAAGGGTGAAAGCTTAAAAGCTTAATGGGAGACACGTTTGGTTTTGACGATTTTATAGAACCTAACTGGAGTAGTTCTAACTTAATGATTGAGTTCTTATTTGATTCTATGTTAAAACATGATCACTCTTAGATTTTTCTAATAAACAACAAATAGGTTAATCAAAATCTATATTGATCTATATTTATGATAAAATTCTAACTGAGTCGAATCTGTACATTAAATTTTTTTTTTTAAATCTTATCGCAAGAGCCATTATTATCGATACAGATGACGAATCTATAGTTTTTAGAATTGTTGTCTGTCTGTCTTTCTGTGACCGCATCACGAGAAAACCAGTGCATAGATTTTAAAGAAACTTACTGCTGCAAATCTACAGCTGGTTATCCGGGTCAATATATAGGGCACTTTTTACTGCGGCAAATTGTCTGAGAAATCCTATAAAGTTGATGATAACTTAATTAAAAATGAATAGTAAGTTTCATATAATAGATAAAGCTCTCTTAAAAACAAAGTAAATTGATTTTTTGTTGTACTTAGAGACATAGCCCAGTCAATACATATAGCATAGCTGAGCTCTCGTATATTTTACTACTCTTATGTACTCGTACATTTCAAATTCTGAGCAGTATCTATATTACTACTGAAACAACCTTAGAATAACATTTTCAAATTGTTTGTCGATTAATAGCTAAAAAATAAAAAATATATATTGGAAAGACACATTCTGATCATGTGACATAGCGCTAGATATGTCAATTCCATTGATTCCAGAGATTTCTATTAGCGATGACGTTAGTAGAAAGCTATCTTGGCTAAGCTCGCTGTAGATACACGCGAATAGCATCACTAGTAGATTGACAAGCCTAGTTTTAAAGCAACAAAATTATACGAGAAATGTAGTTAAATGAATAATTTCACGCTCGACAATGCGCGGTAGCGTGAAGTGTGAACTGTGAACATCTGTAGTGCGGTGTTTGCTGTCAAAGTTCCTCTAATTACTTACATGAACTTGACATATGTAGATTGTTTTTGACATTTTTTGTTTTTTTTTTCATTGTCATTATTAGACCAAGATCTAATTCAGAGTTTTTATTAATTTTCGTTTCCATGTGTGTATATTTGTTATCTATTTACAGCTAACTTCATCATGTCGCTTTTTAGCTCTCGGTGTGCACGCGCATCGTAAAAATTTTACCCTCATAATTTTTTACAAACGTGCCAAAAGAAGTATAACTTCAATAATTTGAGTAAGATCTCTTTTGATTGGCATTGGCACTGTCTATTGACATTGACCTTATACGCTTACTCAGAGCAGGGAATTTCACACTTAATTGAAAGTAATTGAACGATCATTACTGATGCAATACAGTTATATTTGTCATCATTTTTATTAATTATCTGTTCTTTTTCTTTTTTAGGGTTCCGTACTCGAAGAGTGCTAGAACTCTATAAATATGCCTGTCCGTCCGTCCGTCTGCCAGAGGGCTGTATGTCATGAACCGTAATCGGTAGAGACTTGAAATTTTCACAGAATACGTATTTCTATTACCGCTATAACAACAAATAATTAAAATAAAAATACAAGACACATTTTTTTAACGTTCGTAATCGATCATCGAAATTAATATACTACATACATAAAGTCATATTAATAAAAAGTACATATATAATGGTACGGAACCCTTCGTATGCGAATTCGACTCGCACTTCGCCGTTTTTTATTTCTTCTACTTGCATTGCCTTTATCCGGTTCTGTCCGCATGAGAGGGAGATCTATATAAACACCTATTTGTTAATCCGAGACGTAGTTATCTCAAATCGCTCATATCCTTTGAGCCGTTAGAGTGCGAAAAATTAAATAACAATTGGCAATAATATTACAAAGTGGTAAAGTGTAATATTGGGGTAAATCTCTGAAACTACTGAAATTTTCGGTTCTGAAAATTCTTTCACTAGTACTCTACAGCACTCAGCGATGATGTAAACCACATTATCGTCGAATGCCATAGACTATTTTTTATTCCAATAAAAGTATGTTTGTTTACTGTCAGAAATCATACTAACTTTAATTGAAGGCGAAAAAATTTGGCCGTCGAGTTGTTTTGTCGGCGTTCGCTGCCTAATCGTTTTGAAATAGCAAATTAACAACTAGGGTAAAGTGTATGTTAAATATAATTATTGTTACAAGTTAAAAGTTAAAATCTTGTAAAAAAACTTAAAAAATAATTTCACTCCTAGAGGCGGAATTGGTTCCGTAAAATTAGTTTTATATACTCATAAGTTATTTTAGTTTAGTTTTATTTATTTTAGTTAAAGGTTAGTATAGATTTCTCAGAGATGAGATATTTTCCCGCAGTAAAAAGTCCTATCCTATATGTTGACCCGGATAACTATCAGCTATCATCGTACCAAATTTCATCAAAATTTGTCCAGTGGATTTCTTGTGATTCTTTCCCATTCCAAAATTCTAAAAACTATAGATTCGGCTTCTGTTTTGATAATAATGACTATTTCAATAAGATTTTCCAAAAAATACGTATACAGATTCGACTCTGTTAGAATTTTATGATATGTATAAAAGATACATTTATCACACTCGAGGCACTTTTTAAAGTAATTTAACTAGCGTGTAATATATCCTTCAACATCTATTACCGTCACTTAATGCGAAGTCAACCAAGCGAGCTGTCGAAGGGTTGGCTTTAATAATTAAATATTAACTAGATTACAACTGTCACATGGTAACTTCTTTTTTCTGATTAATAGGTTTTTTAGGATTAGTATTAAGGAAAACATTGCGAGGAAACCTGCATGTCTGAAAGAATCTAGAAAGCTTTTGAAAGACATGCTTAGTCCGCCCGCACTTGGCCACCGTGGTGGACTATGGCAAGATCTCCCTCGCATTGATGGAAGGTCTGTGACCAGCAGTGGGACGTTAAAAAGTCTGAATTAATACCAAGATTTTGCCATATATGTACAACATAAAAAGTTATAGAATTTAAAATGCACCGTAAAATATGTATTATGACATTTTTGAAGAGATATTTGTGTTACAGAAGAAAAATATTATTAAAGAGTTTTTGTTAAACACCCAAAAAAGTGCACTTTATATTTTATCTATACATACAAAAAAGTTGTAACTAAGCCGAATCTGTACATTAAATATTTTTTGGAAAATCTTATTGAAATAAACATTATTATCGATACAGAGGCCGAATCTATAGTTTTTAGAATTTTTGTCTGTCTGTCTGTTACCGCATCACAGAAAAACCACTGGAGGGATTTTGATGAAATCTGCTATGGTGATAGCTAGTTATCCGGGTCAACATATAGCATACTTTTTACCGCGGGAAAACATCTCATTTCTGAGAAAAAATACAAAAGCTGCAAAGTAAGAGTATACCAATATGTAAAACCTAAGAATTTGGTTTTTGGTCATCTGAACGCGGGCGGAGCCGCGGGCAATGCTAGTTACACTATAATAATTACTTTTAAGTGATATTGAAGTCGATGCACCTTTTTAACTCGAAAAGATATTTTTGTTTGAAGAAATTAATTTCAAGAAGCGTAAAAGTCACTGTACAAGAGAGCTTCAACATTTCGACAGTCATTGTGAGAAAGGATGGTAGAACGAATTATTTCTATACAAAGATGCGAAAATATTCTCAAGCATTAGAAGATCAGACTTAATAAAATCAAAGCAGTACCCACGCATATATTGCTTTACTTTAGTTAAATATTATAAATTATTTATTTAGACAACACGTTTGGCTCAGTTTGTAGCGACCCTATTTGCTGTGCCAGCGGTCGCGGGTTCGAGTCCCGCTGGGGCATTCATTTGTGTGATGACCACGATGTTTGTAGTCCAGTCATGGGTGTATATATTTATAATACTCGTATGGATATTTTAAAGTTATATATGTGTAGTGTATCAACTGTCTGGTATCCATAACACAAGCCTCGTAGCTTACCATGGAACTATGTGATGCTGTGTGTTAATGTCCCAACATATTTACATATATTACATATACCAGATTTAACATGCCTAAAGGGGAGTTATATACTTAAAATTAAAAGGGAGCACTATACATAATGCAATTTAAAAGTAATATTTCTTAAATACCCGATAATACTTAAAAAGAATTAAAAAGGCGAGAGAAATCGCGGTAATTATATAGTTTATAATATTATAAAGCTGGCCTTTATCCAATAATGTTATATTATTATATAACAAATGAGGTTTAAAAATACCATACAAAACCTGCTCGTGCGCTCTATTAATAAAAACATTGGGGTTTCCACCCCACTAATCTATCAGCGAGTTGTCACGATTGCTTCAACGGTTTGATAGGGCTATTTAGTAGGGTTGACGGGAGTCTTTAGAAAAAAGCTTGTATTATTCTTAAAATATCTTTTCATATAAGGGGTTTCAAGCTATGTACACATTTATATATAAAATACTAGCAAATCACCCTCGCTTTGCTCGGGCTCAGTCCTGGGTTGATTCCCCATACAAATATTCATCCCCATTTTCACCCCCTTAAGGGATGATTTCCGGGATAAAAAGTATCCTATATCCTTCCTAGGGTCTCAAACTATCTTTTTACCAAATTTCATCTAAATCGGTTCAGTAGATCCAGAGAATACCATCTACAACCTTACAAACTTTACCTCTTTATAATATTAGTATAGATAGGTACATACATATTTTATAACAAATATCTCTTCAAAAAGTGGAGTCCACATGTAACGTTAGGTCAGACCAAAGAATAAAATTCAGAATTTAAAAAGAAAAGCAATGTACCAAAGAGATGTGAAAAAGACGCACAATTTCTAATTGTGCAGTTTTTTTGAGGACAGTTTTATGACGCTAATTGTGTATTTTGAGTTTTTGTTATATATCAATGAATATACATATATATTTTTCTTTATCTTGTTTATTTAAATTTTTCTTTATTTAGATGAACAATTGCGGTAATATCGTTAAGTTAGTATAACGAAGATCAAAAGTCGATTTTCATACTGGGTTTTGCCATACTGTTCAGTTTGCTCGAATTCTAAATTTAGCAGTAGTAAGTACTAAAGTAGCTTCAAGTCAAAGACATTTAGAGTGAACATGCACCCGACATTCATAATTTGATTTTATAATTTACGTTGAAATTTAACAATTACGTTTAACGTTTAGTATAGGTTTTTCAGAGATGAGACATTTTAAAATGCAGTAAAAAATATTTTATAGGTGTGTTGACACGGATAACCAGCTAACATAATAACAAATTTCATCAAAATACAGCCCAGTGGTTTTCTTGTGCGTTTTCATACAGACAGACAGAAATTCTAAAACCTGTAGATTCGGTCACTATATTCATAATTATGACTACTTCAATAAGATTTTCCAAAAACTAATATTTCATGTACAGATTCGACAGTAACAATTTTATTATATGTACAGATTACGCTAAAATTTCTGAATATAATGATTACTGATTAGTGTATCTGATAGAATATTTTAAATATTTACGGATTCAATAAGTCTCTTATGTTTTTCAAGTCATATACATATATAAAAAAATATTATATTAAAAAATTGACCAAATTAATCCAGATGCTCTCGAGTGATGCGCTTACCAGCGAAGAGTATACTGTGATTTTTATATAGAACATTTACCTGAAACAAAAAAAAACAACTGCATTTGAGTAATTTTGAAAACACTTTTATTAACCGACTTTCTAAAACGAGTTCATGTCCAGTTTTTTACACTACAAAGTTTTTTTAACATTTTCAAAGCAACCCTTAATTAATATAGGGATTAGATATAGTACACGATTATTACTTTAAAAAAATATTCTGAACGGTACAAGAGCTTTATTGTCTTAGAAACTTCTATTTTTACTTAAAAAATTAAGGCAGGATCAAGCGACAATTTTCCATAGAACTACAATGCAGTATACAATGTTAGCACAATTCTGCGTCACGAAGCTTAAGTTAAGCAAAATGACGCATATCTAAAAATATCTGCCCTTTCTTTTGCACTCGGTCTCTGGGGCATCGACGACATACCACCAAAAGCTTATAACACCGTAGTGACTTTTACATCGATTATATTAATATGTATTTGTATGAACCATACATACAACAATTTATTATTATTTATCAACTAGCAAGTATTCAAAAACATCGACTTATCTTTATATTACTACTTAGCAGAGAAAGATATTATCAAGATAAATATTATGTCTACCTATTGATAATTATCAGATAATTATCAAACAGATATAAACTTAACAATCCTTATGTAGGTATCGGTATTTAACTACTTGCCTACCATAATTAACGTTAGAATAAATTATACACTTTTAACAATCAAGGCAATCTTTAATTATTTTTTTTTTATAATTTTGACATATATACAAACTTGGAAACAAAAACAGAATGAATTTAACCAACTACATAGCCACTATTTAAATAAATTAATGAGTGGAATATCATTCTCATCCTCCTCTACTGCAATAACTCAATTTGCTGATTGAGAGAGTTCAGTTAGCTGATCGACAATTTAAAGAGTTGCAAATTAAATATTTTCGATTATATTTATCAAAGATAATTATCCATCTTATACTTATCATGATAATTATCAATGATAATTATCGTTTCGCTCCTTCACATCGCTTCGCTCAGGCACTTTCCTAGGACCCCCCCAACGTGCGTTCACCTTGTCGTGGTGGGGGGGCTCAGTAGTGTACTCGCGAAGCCAAGAAACGCACAGGGAGGTGGCCCGCTTCGGTGGGCGGTGGAAGGCGGCCCTCTTCGGAGGGCAGTGTGCCATGCGGATTGCTCCTGGTACTTCTCTGATAGCAGAGTGGACCGTGGAGCAACCCCATGGTTGTTGTGGTAAGGTTTTGTTGGGTTTTAGTGGGTAGTACTGGCTTCGCCGGTGAGTCCCACACTTCGTGCGTAAAATGCATTTCCCAACGTTAAAAAAAAAAGGCACTTTCCTAGGAGCCTAATGTTATTCTAACTCATAGACTATCTTTATACTAAATATGTATCATCCAAGTCAACAAACAGAAACACGCAAAAACATTCACATATATGTATATTAGTATTCATATATATCATCTATCATGTAAGCGGAGTGGCGGGCAAGAACTAGCACCTAGTCTATACAATTTTTAAAATGCCCCTATTATTCTCAAATGCTACGGTGTAAATTAGCCCCGTTTAATTTTAAATTTCAAAACAAAAGGGTTAATTCCTGTGAAAACACTTAAGTTTGTTCACCAAAGGAATATAACGCTTATTGCCATGTAATAAGTGTCTATTTTCTGTAAATAAATTCGATTTTATAGCTCAGATTGTGATTTGCTATAATTTTACTTTTCGATTTATGAAGACTGTAATAGCTTTTGCTAAAGTTTATTAAAAATGTGTTATTATAATATAAAGACCACCTAGTGGAGTAGTTACGAGTACCTTCTTATCTTGAAAATTTCGTAGGTTCAATATCCGATTGAAACAATATCTCTATACATAGGACTAATAATTATTAGAAAATTCACCCATTAATGATTATTTATTTTATACTGCAAGATGGCGCTATTTACATTTCATGAGTACCTATAAAAGCCAATGAATTTAGTTTTATTATTATATACTTTTTAATATATAATTACATGTGTAAAATGTAAAAACTTAAAAAAATACCGACTTCTAGGCACTAAAATGTAAAAAATAACTAAACGGGGGTTTTCATTTAGAATAGATACTAGTCAGATATTTTCAAAGTCGAGTTCGATTAATCAATTTATTTAAAAAATAATTTATTGTTGATTTTTTTAAAAACCGATCGACCGATTTGGATGAAATTTTAATGGGACCACCTTGTAAGTATGCGCTTCGAAACAAAAAAATCCAAATCGGTTCAGGTGTCTTCGAGTAATCGGTAAACATACATAAAAAAAAGATTCCTACGAATTGAGAACCTCCTCCTTTTCGGAAGTCGGTTAAAAATAGTTCGTACTAAGGTAATAAGAAGAAGTAAGAGAGTGTTTCGTAGTAACTTTATCGCATTTTTGAAGTATACAATTTATAAAAGCCAAATTTAAAAGTAATTTATTCCTGTTCATTTCTTTATACATTCATTTAATTAGACCACTACATTAAGAAACTCTATATCAAGATAAGCTGTATGTTTGCACATTCCCCGTAAAGACCCTAACCAAACAGTCATGCCTTACGACACCTTTGTATGACGCAAGGTTAATTAAAGAACTATGGTAACTCGACTTTAAAGAAATCTTACTTAGTCTACTCAAGTAATTTTCTACTCTAATAGTAAAGTTATTTTGAGCTATAATATTTTCTAGCCTGAATTGTTGCTCGTTTTTAATACTTTACAAATACATTTTGGGTGGGTTTAGTTTATCGATAAAACATGTTTGTTAATTTATTTATTTTTCATTTATTTATTTAGTAAGAATATTACTTAAGCACATAATAATATAAACAGTGAAAACCTAACTGCATTAGTTATACAACTGAGTCGAAGTTATTAACGCCCACCTCTCTAGCTACAGGTTACAATTGTATTGGCTAAATTATTGTATCAATTCAAATAAAAACAAAAAATAACAGATTTTTAAATATCAAAAATACAGAAAAACAAAATATTCAACATCAAAAACAAGTTATGAATCACAAAAAAATATATAATAGGTATGTTTTTTTTCTCATAAATGCAATTTTCTTTAAATTTCTGCGTCTTACTCTCATATTACTTACTTTTGGATTTAAATTATTTTTTTATATAATTTACTCTCATCCCTAGTATATTTTACAAATCGGTACATTTTACACAAGATATCTATATATTGTTCTGCACCACAGATTATTTAATATTTACATAGTAACAATAGTAAACACGACGTTATATCACATAAAAACGTTGGACATATCTATGGTAGTGGATTTTTACGTAAGAACATAAGACAGTATCTATGGTAGTGGATTTTATGGCAGTTTTTTATCTACATTACGAAATGTGTGATAAGAGCCTTCCGCACTTGTTTAAGGCTACTTTCACACCTTTTACTTTGAGGTGTAGAGTCTTGAATGCTAAGTAAAATGGCCTAAATAAAATGCCTTATTATGGAAATTCGTATCTTTAAGGATATGACAAAAATGTAAACAATATTAGCATATCCCCTGTTTGTTTCGTCCATATATATATATATATATATATATATATATATATATATATATATATATATATATATATATATATATATATATATATATATATAATTATAAAATATTTATGACCAGAATTACTTGAAACTTGATATTAAATTATTAATGCTCTTCAATTAAATTAAATAAATATATGTTCTAACATTTTTTTAAATTTATGCTATAAAAGTTTGTATGAAACTACTTTTTAGAGATTTTTTGTAATCTCAGTTCGAGTGAAGCCGCATGTTCTGCTAGTATTATTATAAATAAAAGCCAAACAGATACATTATTTTGCGTATCGTTTGCAATCGAATACTTGTTATTCTAACCTGAATATATCCATAGACTTCTCGCAGTATGTAACAGATTTTAGATAAAAATGTTTTGAATTGCTCTAGTATAATTGCGATATCAGTTGACCGATAACGTTTTCGAAGTTACTGTAAAATGCTAAGTTCTCACAAAAAATAAATATGGCGTTTCGGTCTGTTTTATCAATTATAATTAAAAATAGACTTTAATGTCACTTTAACAGTAATAATTTGACTATTTAGATTTGATTATTTTAATATGGGCCAGATTTATAAGGTATAGATAAAGTATTGATAAATGTCTCGCATAATAGAAATAAATACATTCATGTCGTACACACACTCTTCAATTTTGAATTCGGTCAAGGATATAATAGTCCCTTAGGTTTACGCTAATATTTACATTGTACCTAAATAAAACTATCTTGCCGGATTTTCACATAATTTTATAAGTTTTTTTTTAATATTTTCCTCCGTCGTTTCGTATGATGTACAGTTTTATTTAAAACTAGCGACTCAACCTTACTTCGCTCGGGTTCGTCTTAACTTTACGTACCTACGATAACCAGCTATCATCCTACCAAACATCAAAATCTGTTTTCTCGTGATGTGTTCACAGACATACAGAGAAAAGTCTAAAAACTATAGATTCGGCCTCTGTATCGATAATAATGAATATTTCAATAAGATTTTCCAAAAAAATATTTAATGTACAGATTCGACTCAGTCAAAAATTTATTATATGTATATAAATAGATGTTAAAAATTAAGTTTAACATATATAAATTTCTCAGGCTGATCTAATCAATATATTTTCTAAATCGATTTGTCGGTAGGTACTCGTAAAACCTAAGGTCTTACAGTACAATAGAAACCTTGATCGTACCTAGACCGTGAAACAATAAGAGCTGCGTATTCTATTGTTTACTTGTGGTTTGGCCGATTCAGTATTCATTGGATTAAGATCCATATCAGAAACTCGAGTTGTTACTGAGAAATGATGTAATAAAACATCAATGGGACTAGTAAATAACTTTATTCTAAAAATTTTGCTTTACATAATAATATCTTTCTTATGTTCAAATATATAATATATATTTTTTAAATTCAAAGTTATAGCTACTTTAGATTCAAATTAATTCATTGAAAATATGTACCATGCATACGAAAAAGGAAGGCAGTGGTAGCCGTAGCGCGCTCGCCTGGTAAACCGAGTGAAGCGGGTTCAAATTTCAAGATATTTTCATGTGCAAATCATTTCTAACATGTACCAGCATAATGGTGAAGGAAAACATCGCGAGGAAACCTACATGTCTGAGAAAACCTAGCAAGTTTTCGAAAGACATGTGAAGTCCGCCAACCCGCACTCGAGCAGCGTAGTGGACTAAAGCATAATCCCCCTCGTATAGAGGTAGACCCGTGCCCAGTTGTGGTACATTAAATATGGCTGAGTTATTGATTACATACATGCGAAAAAGATATACATTCAAATGGTTTCCAAAAAATCAAAAGGTCTCCATTTTAAAATTGAACATATGATAATAATAATATATTTTTCAATTTAATATTCCAATATCTGTTTTTTGAATCGTCTATATTCCATGTTACAATGTAACAAATCATACTAACCATAACACTGAAATCAAGAAGCTACGATCAAAAGCTATACATACCAGATATTATGGAACTAAATATATTTGAATATTGTGAAACCGCATCGCAATCAGCTGCATATGAGAATGTCGTCAAACAAGTTTCGTATTGAAGCAATGCTTTTGCCCGTCTTTATTTAACTAGCACTTTATTCTTTGTAATCTAAACTTTTTTAGTCTATGGTTTTGTAAAAAAAGATTATCGATTTTTATTGACTAAATAATTTAAAAAACATGCATAAATTAAAATTGACGTCGACTGTCTTTCGCGCCTTTTTCTAATAAAATCAATGAAGTCTTGAAGTCTAAAAAATCAAATTACAACTGTTGTGATCGTTCAAAAATCTGATATGTATGTACCTACTGAAAAAGTGAGTTTTTAAAAATTAAAAATATACTAATAAATTTTTATTTTTTAATTAAAATGAACATTTAGACAACGATTTTAAGCGGTCAGACTCCGTGTTGAAAATAGTTTGTAGTTATCGCACTTATTTATACGATGATAAGGCCTTAGCCTTTTAACTTGTAACACTTACTTAACCCCTCAACTGTCGCTGTCATTTTACAAGAATATGGCGCATCTGTCGGCTACTTTCCGAGGACCTGCGCGAAATATGTACGCATCATTAAAATAACAATATTTCTTAAAATTTTTATATATAAGCTATATATAAAGCTTATATCGTTAGAATCGTTTTAAAATAAACTAAGAATATATATATAAATGAGTTCAATTGTATTTAATAATATATAGTTAATTCTAAGTTGAAATTACTGAAAGTGATTTTTTAGCAGTATATAGTATGAAAACAGGAATTATTACAAAATAAAACTATTATTTAAAAAAGTTATAATTTAATTTAATAATTGATACAATATTTTATATTAATTGATTAAAACAACACAACTCACTGTACATTTTTTTTATACCACATGCTTTTACAATAACATGTCTCAATCATAGCAACTTAGCGCTGGATAAAAAAGAGGTTTTTTTATACTTTAATTCTGAGAGCATTGAAGATCAAGAGATTTAGGATAATCATTTATATTATAGTTTAGTCCATATACGTTATACTGACATAGTTTGAGTTCTTATAACTATTTAGTTTACGAGAGTTAAACAATAAACCAAACACTTTAAAATAAGTACTAAAAAAACGTCATCTCAAACTTTAGATCGCAGAGCAAATTCTGTTTAAATTTTCATTAAAATATATGAACATCTTACAATTTAGTGATATTTAAAATTAGAAAAATATAATAAAAAGACATGTTGCCTTATTAGAATATTTCAGAAATCAATTCTGAAAACTAACAATTTCACTATAAGAATTACAAGGGACAGCTAAAAAAGTATGGATACGACCAATTCCATCACATCTGAACAGATTATGTTATGGAAATAAAATGATAATAAAAACATCAATAAAAAATAAAACAACTTCAAATATTAATTCGGACAGGAATTATTTTTTTTCATCTGTTTTTATCCTCCGATGCAAAAACGACGGGGAGTTATAAGTTTGACGTGCTGTGTGTGTGTGTCTGTCTGTCTGTGGCATAGTAGCTCCGGAAGAGATGATCCGATTTTGTTTTTATTTTTTCTTAGAAAGGTGAATTATTCGGAAGTGTTTTATGTTTGATGAAAATCGGTCCAAGATGGCCGCCGCCACAAAATAGCGGATTACATATTATTTCACAACTCCCTCAATATGGGTATCAAATGAATTAGGGTTGACTAGTATAATACACACTACGATAAATTTCAAATCCAAGATGGCCGCCGCCACAAAATGGCGAATTACATGTCGGGGTTACTTTTAAATTTTTAATTTAAATTTTATAAGATTGAAGTATTGTGCCAGTTACTGTATTGAGTATTTAATGGACTCCGTAGTTATAGTAGTAAACAAAATTATAGTAGAGTATAAAAATTTTGTAATTAGTACTCACAGATGTTTTAAATCTGAACTTGAAAATTTTGGATGCCTTTTGTTAAGTAAAGGACACTTTTTAATGAATATTGCTGGCAGGTAGAAGCTTTTATACATATTTTTTTAATTGAAAAAAAAAAGATGAGGCATCTACCCTAAAAGCAAACAAATACTAATTATCACTAAGTAAAGATACATACGTAGCTATACTAACCTCCTCCCATATAAAGTTCAGCACGTCTTCGATGTTCAGTCACGTCGTCGAAACGAACAAAGGCGTGGTATAATATATAAATCAGATATTTTCGAAGTCGGTGCCAGCCGATGCAAAGCTAATATATTTCGATACGTAAAACATATATTTACTTATTAGATATTTATATCTTTCAATATTGTCGGCTGGCACCGACTTCGAAAATATCTGATTAGGTATCTATTCTAAATGAAAACCTCCGTTTAGTTATTTTTTACATTTTAGAGCCTGGATGTCGGTTTATATTTTTTTTTAAGTTTTTATAGTTTTTTATACTACACCCTTGTTTACTTCCGCTCTACATTGCCTACAATTGGTCTTTCTTGTTCACCCCACCGATCATAATATTGTAATCTAATAAGGCATGTTTTAAGCAATTTTGGTGCAGCTACAATAAAAAAATGCAACATGATACTAGTGTAAGAGATGCAAATAAACATATTTTTTACCCGACAACGCGACGCAAAGGAGGGTAATGTGTTTATCAGTCTATGTATGTATGTACATAGGTATGTTTTTCCTTTGTGGCACTCTAGAAACCAAACGCGTGGGCCGATTTTGATGATTCATATGTCGTTAGTGTCGTATTTACGCGAGTGCTATAAGCTATATATAGCCTACGATACTCGCATTATAGTTAAAAATTAAAAATAGTTGAAAATTAAAATGGCGGATATCAGGCGCCAATTTGTGTCTCTGTAAAAAAATCTTCCAAATCAATCGAATGGGGTCTCAAAATAAATATTTTTGGTGATCACAAAAAAATTTAAAAGAACACAACTTACATGTTAGAGGTAATTTGGGATAAGAAATTGCTAAATATTAGGTTATACCTATGAAATTGTCGTTTAATATACAGAAAGTTAAAGTATTTTTTTTATAAATATTTTTCATTTCTATTAATCAAAAAACTTTTTAACAAAAAAATAAAAACCGACTTCAAACAAAAGCACTAAAAAGTTTAAAATAACTGATTGGTAGTTTTCATTTACTATACATACCTAATCAAATATTTTCGAAGTCGGTGTGCTTTGGCTAAGTAATTAAAGCCTACCTATTAAATACATATCTAATCAAATATTTTCGAAATCGGTGCCAGCCCATACAAAGCAAAGCACACCGACTTCGAAAATATTTGATTAGGTATGTATAGTAAATGAAAACTACCAATCAGTTATTTTAAACTTTTTAGTGCTTTTGTTTGAAGTCGGTTTTTATTTTTTTGTTAAAAAGTTTTTATTTTTCCCTTTTTAGTGTAGACAGTAGTAGCAAAGTAAGAATTCCAACGTGTTAGGCTTGTCAAATCAAACAAAATAAGCCCAAACTCAAAGTATCTACTATTAGCCGTTGAAGAGTTCCACCTATCCACCTTCTGGCCTTACCATCAGATCAGGTCAACAATACCGAACCACTGTACTATCGACGGAAATAGAAACACTTGCAAATTTAAAGTTAATATGACAATTAGAAGTAGGTTAAATTCATCATTAGCTATTTTTCCACCCTTAGGGGTGGTATTTTTTTTTTTGAAATTTAAATGGGACCAATCTGGAAGTATACCCTTTCAAACAACACAAAAATTGTCCAAATTGGTTTATAAATGACGGAGTTCTGAGGTAACAAACATAAAAAAAAAAAAAATACAGTCGAATTGAGAACCTCCTCCTTTTTGAAGTCGGTTGAAAATATGCACCCATGCTATTGATGCAATTTGATGCAAATGTACCAATATTGTTTTGATGCTAACGTTAAAAGCTGCTGCTATCTCATCCACAGATTGAGTATCGTCAGCTTCCACTATCGCCTTTAATGCGTCGTTACTGATTTTAGTTTTCGGGCGACCACGGAGTTAATTTTTTAAGATCAAAATTTCGATGTTGGAAGCGTTCAGACCAATAACGAGTCGTGCGTTCATTTGTAGTGTTCACTCGGCACTCCGTACACGTCATTAATATTGCGAGCCGTTTGTGCGGGATTGCTACCGCGATGGAACTCGTATTTCATAATTACTCGTATTTTTATTGCGTTCAGATTGATGAAAAACAAACAAATGTAGTGAAAACAAAACACTAATTAATAAACAAACGACTGAATTCAAAAATAGAACTCCATACTTTTAAAATAAAATACATTTGAATATAGAATTTATTGCCGGCCATTCATAAATTACGTTTCCAATGGCCAGTTGTAGAACGGCAATTTCAAAAGACCTATTATAACTTCAAATGTCTAATAAAATTAAAAAGCTGTAAATAAAAAAATACGTTTCATTCTTGTCGCGAGATGTACATATGTATGTCACCAACTGCATAATACTTTATTCCTTCGTCAACTTGTTTTCATCTTTTTAGTTAGCTTTTATGCAGTTAGGTTTTTTTTATTTTTATAATGTTTCAAAGTAATCTGTAAGTTGAAATTATATCTGTAAAATAAAAATCGTTCTGTTTAAAAAAAAACAATTTTTATTTTTGTAGGAAAACAGTTAAAATAATTTTATAAAATACTAAATTTCAAATAATGCTAAAAAAACATCAATCTGAATATTCTAATCAATATTAAAAAAGCCTTCCCCATACTATCCAACAGCCGTCAAAAATGGCGGCTCGAATTTGGGTTACGTGTTATTATATTAATAATTACTTAAAATCCAATAGAAAATTTACAAATTCAATTATACGTAGTTATTTAGTTATAAATTTAAATCATGTTAATAAAAATATAATGCTTTCGCTAGTGTATTTTTTATTCAGAAAAAGTGAAAATATAAGGACTTAGCGCGCGTGAATGCTTACGATGTTTGACAAATATAACAATTTCTGTATAAAATCTTTATTCAATACACATCCTATGAAATACAAACTGTTAATTACTTACCCTTCCATCATATTCCAATCCTTATACTAATAATTTTACACTATTTTATTAATTTTTTACTCACAAGTATTGAGTTCGAAGACCGCCAAAATTTAAATAAATTGTCTGCACAAATTACAAAAAATTATGTTATTGGAGTTATTACTTTTTTGAAATGTAGTATGATATTATTGCTTGTATTTTCCTTTACACGTTACAAAAGTTAGATAAAAATAAATATAGTTTAAATGCGAGAAATCACACATTAAATGACATCGGGACCAATCGACCTTTAAAAGGTCGCTTGACAGACAGGGGTCTTTTTGACATCGACCTTTAAAAGGTCGATCGACAGACGAGGTAATAACAGTCCAAGAGTTAATTGATAATAAAAGGACGGTAGAGCATTAACTTACACTGTAGAAACCATTTCAAGATATAAAATAATGAAACAGAAACCATTAACATAAAAAAATACGCTGATAACTTTTATTTTTGAAAAGTTTTATTTATGTTTTATGAATTTAGCCTATCAACTTTATTATCTGCACAAGTTTGCTTTAATGTTTTTCGCGCCAAAATATTTACCGTTTTTATCGACAGCTCGCTCAGATTTATGTCGTAAGTATTTAAATGTCAAACGGAGTAATTTATGTAAAAAACATAAATAAAAAATTATACTTTACATTCTACATTAATTATACAATATATTATAAATGAATGAAGACTTTATATGTTAGTAGGTACTTACAAAAATAATAAAAACAACTTTTATATTAATCTGTGGCTGTACACGATTATGTACTTTCATATCTTTTTGGTTCACTTAAAATGCATGGTTATAAATTCCCGACTGAAGCAGAAGGAGGGTTATGTTTTTCGAGTGTATGAAATATGTGTTTGTATGTATAGTTTTTGGCACGCTCTGTAGCTTAAACGGTTTGATTGATTTTAGCTTGAGAGGTGTCGTTAGATTCGTCTTAATTGTGAGAGTGACACTGGGTATATCAAAATTATAAAAACTAATGCTCGATTTTTGGTGCCATATTATGCCTTCAAAATTTTTTTCCCCTCAAAACCTATCGAGTGGAGTATACATATAAATATAAGGGTTTTATAAATGGCTTACAAAAATGTATGTATTCAGCCCTTTTTAACGTCCCACTGCAGGGCACGGGCCTCCCTACAGTACGAGGGGAATCAGGCCATAGTCCACCACGCTGGCCAAGTGCGGATTGGCAGACTTCACATGTCTTTCGAAAACTTGCTAGGTTCTCTCAGACATGCAGGTTTCCTCACGATGTTTTTCCTTCACCGTAAGGCAAGTGGTAATCTTGTTAGAAATGATTCGCACATGAAAATATCAGAGGTGCGAGACCCGGGATTTGAACCCGCTTCACTCGGTTTCCCAAGCAAGCGCGTTACCACTGGGCTACCACTGCCTACAAAAATGTATTCAACTTATATGTTTAAATGTAATTTGGAATGAGAAATGCTAAAAAACAATCAAACCCGACTGCGTAAAAAGCAAACTAAAAAGATGAAAGCAAATTGACAAAGGAACATAGTATCTTATATATTAAAATATTTTTTTATTTTTCCAATACAAATAAAAGAAAATAAAATTCTTAGCCTCGAATTAAATTATAAAAAAATATATTTCTGACTAAAAATCAATATAATATATCTTTTTTTTTAACTAGGCCGAACGTAATCGTAACTTACAACTCTCCATTATCTAAAAAAAATAAATGGGCGAGTCGACATTACCGTATTCGATCACGTTCAACTAGTGATTGAGTGATTGATTGGTTGAATGGATTAAACGAATGAACCATTGTGTATATTGAAATGCACATGATTGTTCAGTTACGTAATTTACATTATGAATTTAAATTGTAACTTAAATTACCCATACAACTGGTTAAGGCCAGTGACTTTGTCTGCTACATCTTATAAATTCAAAAAAAACGTGTGTGTGTATGTACGTAAAAAGTTATACTTCTTTGGCGTAATAGAACAAAAATACACAACTCTCTGTTTGTAAAAGGAATGCAGCTAACTTCATCATGTCGCTTTTTAGCTGTCGGTGTGCGCGCGCATCGTAAAAATGTTACTCTCATATTTTTTTCCAAACTTGCCAAACGAAGTATATTTAAAAAATCTTTTGGATCGAGATCCCGCTGCAAGTTTGCTACGTTCATAGCGTATTTAATCGAAATAATTTTTTTATATACAATAATAAAAGGGACAATATGTTTTGACCGAGATGCCGAGGTGGTGTGGTGTAGCAATCTTGCAGCGGGATCTTAGTCCATTTATCCCATATCTTTAGGTTTTGCCAAAATATTAAATTATAATAAATATGTTAAATTATATTCATACTAGTAGACTTACCCTCGCTTGGCTCGGGTGCGTCTCTAGGGACCTACCTGCACATGCGTTGCAACAGTCTAGTAGGAAGATCTTTTTAAGAGAAACAATTCTGTAATACATTGTTTTCATATATTTGAATTGATTAGTTCACGCGGCGCACGCCAATAAAGCTCCCAGTCGGCATAATTTTTTCCGACATCTTTAACAATCATCATCTTATTTCAGCTAATTTACACAAAATCTTAATGTAATTATACACTTAAACCTTCCTCATGAATCACTCCATTTATTGGTGAAAACCGTATGAAAATCAGTTCGGTATTTATTAAGTTTATTCAGACAGACAGACAGACAGACAGACGCGGCGGGGGACTTTATAATATGTAACGATGAAGTTATTTTATGGTAATTATGCCCGAGAGTAGGTATTCATAATATTAAGTAAATATTTATGAAGGTGAGAAAAACATAGTTTTAAAATAATAAAATATAAGACTACATTCCAAATAAAGCGATAACAATACGGCAGAATGTTTTAAATTACAAATGTTGCCACACAACATCACAATATATGGTAATTTGTAGAAATATGTCGTTATTACTGACTTGCTATGCTAACACAATTCTAAATTGTTATATTTATTTATCTGTAGACTGACATACTAAGGATAGTAAATTAAATTTATTGGGTCTTTGTCTGTATATGAAAAAACTTGCTTTTAAAATTAAAATTGAATTGAAAAAAAAACATGACGCAGTTATTTTTAATATCTTGTGCATAGCCAACACTATTTAGCATTTAATTACTCTAATGGTATTACGAAAATTATTTTTATTTTTTCTAAGTGCAAATAAAATTAAAATAGCAGAGTATATTTTTTGTAGGTACACAGAACATGGCATAGATAAAATTCTACTAATTAATTAAGGCCGATGATCCTAGGCGCGTCCATTGATTAATAAGCGTCTGGATTCGCAAAATACTATTTATTCGCTTTTATCACGATATGCAATCATTAGAAAACTTTTTATTTTAGGTAAGCTTTTCAAGCTTTCGAGACATAGAATAGGCTGCATCAGGTCATCTACTATTAACACTTTAAAACCTTAGATTATTGTATAAATAATCTAAGTTTAAAACATTAGAAGGAGACGTTGATAATTAAAAAAATATATACAGTAATCAATCTGTTATGTCAATAAACTAGCGACTCATCCTTACTTCGCTTGGGTTCGTCCCTATGTTGTTTCCGCATACAAACTTTATTCCACATTTTCACCACCTTAAGGGATGATTTCCGGGATAAAAACTATCCTATGTTCTTTCCAGGATCTCAAACTATCTTCTTACCAAATTTCATCTAAATCGGTTCAGTAGTTTCCGAGCCTGTTTGGTACAAACAAACAAACAAACTTTATAATATTAGTATGGATTATATATACAGTAGTATTGTGACATAATTTTAATATTTCCAAATCCAATAATATCTTAATTTAGATATTTCATTTCAACACAATATTAAAGCGTTTAACTTTAAAGTAACGGTATATTGTAACTAATATAATCAGTTCCGGCACCGCATACAAAAGACACCTAACTTTGACAGCTGTCACATTGACAGGTAGCGTTAGGTGTTTTGACATAAAGTGTCAGCGGATTTCATTATATTATATCGGTAAGATAATATGATTGTTATATATATATACATAAAAACAAGTTTTATAGATTGAGGATGCGTTAAAATGTAACAAAATCTAAACGTACGTTTTTAAGAAAATATAATTATTTAATTCCAATGTCAGTTATTAATTATATTATATACCTACGTCATAATTATTAAAAAAATCCTTTCTTAATTCAAGGTACCTATTTATAATTTCGAACTGACCTGACCCTCACTTTTATATAATAAGTAGGTATCTGATTATAATATGTTATAGATATTATTAGTTCTCTTCCCACTGTAATATGAAAATTAAAGGATTAGAGATTGCACTTGTGTCTGCGTCCACGCACTGCACTATAATATGTCCCGCGTAGTGGTCTAGGAGTAAATTACAATAGTACAATTTATTTATAACACAAATATTGATTATTTCGTATATTTAAACAATAATTACTTAAAGTTTTACCATTAAAATAGCTTAAAGTTTTACCTAATAAAAAAATAGATACTTAAGTAAAGAAAAGCAATGAGAAGATAAATAGACTGACAATATATTTAAGACGCCCGTGTATACATTATAATTATAAAATGCAAGCAAACAAGACATCTAAATTAAAGAAAATTTATATATAATTTTAAAAATAAAAGCTGTCTCATCAATCAATTTAATTAGAACACGCATATTGAAACCCACGCGTGTAAGTTACACTTTGAACACAATAGTTTTTATTAAGAAATAAGAAACAAAGCGATAACCCACACATATTATGCCACAACTCGAAATATGTATAATTTAATCAATGTTAGAGAGATGCATCGTACACTCGTTAGAAAGATGTATCTTTTTTTCTTTAAACGAACTTCTCTATCCCCGTACTCTACCTATTAAAACAACGTCAGCTGTGAACCTTAAAGCTCAAATCAATACAAATACACTTACCAGAATCAAACTCGCTATTTTTGGACTACAAACATTGATGTAGAGAGATAACTAGCATTGCCCGTGGCTCCGCCCGCGTTCAGATGACCAAAAACCAAATTCTTAGGTTTTACATATTAGTATACTCTTACATTGCAGTTTTTGTATTTTTTCCTAGAAATGAGATTTTCCAGCGGTAAAAAGTATCCTATATGTTGACCCGAATAACCAGCTATCACTATACCAAATTTCATCCAAATCCCTTCAGTGGTTTTTCTGTGATGCCGTAACAGACAAACAGGCAGACAAAAGTTCGAAAAACTAGATTCGGTCTCTGTATGGATAATAATGTTTACTTTAATAAGATTTTCCACAAAATATTTAATGTACAGATTCGGCTTAGTTACAATTTTATTATATGTATAGATATACATCGTAAGTACAATGCGGTTCATTAGAATTTCAACATTCAACATTTTGAATTATACGCTATACAGCAAACGCTATGTAAAAAGATAGGTTTAAATTTAACAAAAGCTATCTTTTAATGTTTTTGTAGAAATTACTTTCAGTAGGTTGATCTAAAAAAAACTAACAAATTTTAGCCTTGCCATAAATATCGTGATATCGATTGACATAATCGATTCGGATCATGCAGCGATTCATCAATATTCGTAATCCACGCCTTATCCGTTAGCTAATATCTAAATCTGTGAATGGTGAAAGGCGGGTTTCTAAACCTCGTTTTTTATATTTGCACTGCTTATTTTATTTTCGGTGCTAGCTCGACCCACTCAATTGTTGAAAATAAACAAAGCAGTTGCTAGTTGACTCATTTTGCTATCAAATTGTTGTGTTTGATACTTTTAAAATACTTATTTGTAACGGTATTTCTTAAAAGGGGCAAAGAGAATAATATGAAATCACTATTTTGATGTACCGCCCATGTTATAATATTTGGGTTAAGGAGTTATTACAGTGTTTTGTTTCATTTAAGCAGGACAAACATCTCTATATAAAAATTAGACTCGCGCGGGAATTGAACTCGGAACTCGCTTCTTTGAGAAGTAAAGTGTTATTATTATTCAATTTAGAATTTAGACTGAAGTTCTAATAAATATTAAATAAAATATTAATTATATCTTTCTGTTAATAATAGTTAAAACTTTTGGACAGCTGTTATTATACCTATGAGTATATTATATATAATAAGACTCGACCATAGGAATGAAATGGGCCTTAACTCGAATAGTTTAGTACAATTCAAATTTTGTGCTTAATCAAGATTTAAAGTTTCCAATCGATACAACAATTAGAAGTAGATAGAAATTTCTAAGATTTGATTACAAGTAAAAGTGTATTAAAATGAGCACTGTCTTCAATAAAGATATTGAAAGATAGTCACAAGTACCGTGTCTCGTATATTTTTTGCTCAGTCATAAAAAGTAGGTGGCCTCGTTTTTGCTACAATTTAAAAGAAGCATCTATCTAAAAAAGAAGATTAGTCATCAAGACGTCTAGGTTTTTGCTAGAGTTCCATTTACTTTTTTACCGCACTATGACACGCATAAGTTTATTATTATAGTACTCAAAGCTTTTCACTATTTATTTTTATTTTTCTTACTCATATCGTTAGCAGTTTTACATAATGTAAAAGAACATTCTTTCAATTAAAAGATTAGAACATATGTATGTACATAGTTTAAAAACTTTAACTTACGTTGAAGGCTACTTATACGATTAATTATTAATTTACTCGAAGAGTATAATCTCTACTTAAATTCATTAATTAATAGTAATTAAAGCTACATAATATTATTCTATGTAACTAATTAAGTTTAAATTAAAAAGAGTTAGGCTATTTTTATCATCTTACCCCACGAGGAAAAGTGTGGTCGAAAACTATTTATTTAAAAAAAGGCCTAAAAAATCCTTTTACGCATATTTATTTTTTAAATCTCTCATAGTTAAAAACATACGTTTAGAAAATAAAAATAAAAATTATAAATTAACAATTTACCTGAACATTGTGAGATGTAAGCGATCACGAAGAACGCCATACATATCCACAGACTCTTCATCTCCATTTTTAATTGGCACAGGCACTGAGTATTAAATGTATACAAAAAATATATTATTATTTAGGCACTGTTTACACTGTCACTAAAGGCACATCACTATCTTCGTTAGGCACTTTCGTTAATCTGTAAAATAAAAAAAAATATTTAGAATAACAAGAATTAAGGTACTACATATATTTTTGTATTATCTGTGACATATCCATATATGTGTCAAGATTTGTTTGCGCATTTTATGTTTTTTTTTATTTATTTATATTTAAAATATACCAACGAAAACCAAAACAAATATATTGTCGTCATAATATTAATTGACAGATAGTAAATTAAATATTTATGCCTAGAAATACCTCTGTTAGATATAATCGACCTTCAAAACAATTCTTATAATTACAGCGCTAACAACTATTAATAGAGTAAGAAAAATTGCTTATCACGGGCGGAAACACTCCGTAACCTCTACAATCGGCACGACTACTTCGCATTGCATACAAAATATCCAAAACAAAATAATTTACAAGTCATTACGAGAAAATATGGTAATATATATCGATGTAATATATATTTCACATTATTTTTATAGTTTCTTTCACCAGTTCTTCTGAGGTCTGAGATTTTTCTTTCCGAACTAGTAGAAGACTCATGACGTTCAAAAAAAAATGTAATAATTTAACGCTGAATAAAATATTTTGAATTTGAATATACTAATTACAACTACTATTGTAGATTATGGCAAGTTTAAGACGAAAGATGAAATTCGCATTAATATAATTAAAAAAAAACGTCGATCGAGGCAATCGAATAAAACTTGTAAAAATCATGACTATCGATTAATTAAGAGTTCTCGAATAAACAAAACTCTTTGGTAATATTAATTTAATTTATCTATGTAATTCGATATAAAGTCCAATATTATATCGTATCACAGAATGTTTCTATTTCAGAGCAATAATAGATAAGCTCAGGTCATCTTTCAACAGACGCACAGACGTCACTCACGTTTTCGTGATAAGGCACGCCGGGATACTAAATATGTATAGCAATTATCTCAATAAGATTTTATTGAACGAGCATGGAGATGTTTCTGTATAAAGAGAGCAAAATAAATGTTATTATATTAAAATACGATGACTAATGCATTTTATTATATTTTATATTTATTGCTATAATATGGATAATAATAGAGTACTAAAAATAATCTAAAATCTGTATAATTTATATTAGTTAATCCAGAAAAGTTAATTATTTTATTAATTATTATTAATCTCCGCAGTGTAATGAGTTTATATAACACTAGCGACTCACCCTCGCATCGCTCGGGTTCGTCCCTAGGTTGCTTCCCCATACCAACTTTCACGCCCATCTTCACTCCCTTAACGGATGTTTTGCGATCCTATGTCTTTCCCAGGATCTCCAACTATCTTCTTACTAAATTTCACTTAAATCGGCTCAGTAGTTTCGGAGCCTATTCGATACAAACAAACAAACAAGAAAAACAAATTTTTCCTCTTTATAATATTAGAATAGATTTTTCCCCTTTTTACAGAGATTGTCGAAGTAA
The DNA here is from genome assembly GCA_951806755.1 of Brenthis hecate. NCBI lineage: Eukaryota > Metazoa > Arthropoda > Insecta > Lepidoptera > Nymphalidae > Brenthis > Brenthis hecate. Next base: position 2,072,880 of record OX638257.1, read on the forward strand.
ACTGTGTCCAATTAGTACGTTTAATAACCAAATAAGCAAATTTAATTCATGCACACATTAAAAATGTTTTTTGACGAAGAATCGAAAACGCCACCAATGAATTTGTCAATAATGCCATTTAAATGTATTTTATATATAAAAGAAAACATGACTAAAAACAAGATAAATAATTATTCTTTTACGCTAGATATTACTAATGTTATTTTTATTTTTTTCACAAAAGCAAGGGTGTAAGCTAGTTTAAATAATTTTGATACTTCAAAAAGTCATAGATAAAAAATGAATCAATAGCATCTTTAACCCGTAACGGAAATGCGTACTTACGAGGGGGTACAAAAATAACCTGTATTTATTAGTTCAGCGGCTTCCTTCCGCGTCTTTGATCTTGAAGATGTATGGAGAACATTGAACGATTTGTAAAATACCAACTTGCTTAAGATATATTATAAACTCGTGACACTATTCCACTTTGACTTAGATTTTGACGCTCCAGCGGGTTTAGATGATATTCTACAAAGGCTTACGGATAGAAATTTTAAAAATTGTAATGAAATGACAAATTATAGCGTTATGTTACGGTGTTTATGGTCGCCCTCCTCCAAAACGGCTCGACCAATTTTAATGTTTTTTCTTGTATATTTGGCAGGTATGACAACAGATCGTAAAGTATTTATTACCCTTATGGGTATACCCACCTCCCACAATTTACCACATCACAATTTTAGTATTTTTGTATGAACAATATCCAATTAATTTAATATTATGTAAATACGTAGGGAGGAACCCGAGCTAAGTGATGGTGAGTCGTTATATAACATAGAGCGAAAAAGTTTTTTTTTTTATTTATAACATTCCAATTTTTATAAGATTTCTATACGTTAATAATTGCAGACTCTCATCTTGCCAGTCAAAAAAATGCATAATACAGCATTTTGCTCTTTAAAAGAATAAAGATGATGCACAGATAGCGTAGACTTTAACATACGAAGCCTAAGCCTAGCCAACTATAGTTCTAATAGACCATTTGGATACAGAACCATAAAAAAAAATTTCTACTCTATGAGATCCTTGTCAGTTGCCCCATTAAATCGTAATGCTAAACTTCCCAAAGGGCACATATAGTTGTTTCGCCTCCATAAGAGTTAGGAAAGCTGGCTCGATTTTACGATTATTTGTGACTAAAGAAGTTATGACTTCTTGTTAATTTTCATTTGAAAAGTTATTTATTGAAATTGAATTTATGTATTTAATTATAAAATTTAATTTAAACTTCATAAACAATTACATCCTTCGGATATAATTTTAATTATTATTTAATAAACTGTAGTTGTTTTATTATAAGCCATTATACATGGTTTGTATGAAACTTTCGTCTAAAAGTCTTGAAAATCTATACGTTTAGTATGTTTGTGTATATATTAGTTATGGTAACTGTATTAATATACTACAAAAGAAATAAATTTTATTGTAATGTGTGTCTTTCTTTCAAAAAGAAACACCAAATCAACGTGATTTTTTAATTACTTAAAGTTTAGTACTTACTCCGAGAGTGACATTCAAAACGTACACATAACCATAATACTCCAAGTTCGTGAGAGATAAAAATTCGATCCAAAACTAGATTTATATTATTATCAAGATACAAAACAGACTCGGTAGGCAGACGCAGTCCTGCCACAGATCGAGTTCTACACATCCTACTGTGTCCAATTATAGCTAAAAACTATCCATGAGATGCCATATCATACAAAAAAACCATCAAAATCGGTCAAGCCCTTTTGAAATATAATAATTACGAACACACCGGAAAATAACCTTTTAGCCAACTAATAAGATATTGTTAAACTTCTAAAATATTTATTTGACCACTTTTTAAGAGGATTCAAAATATCGCAGTGCATAAATTAGTAGATTAGTCAACAGGTGTGAAACAAAGATGGCCATTAAGGGCCAAGGTTTGCTTGACACAAAAACATGCTTTACGAAATACCTTAAGCTTATTGCTTAATAATCGGCCGATTTATTTCTAAACTAGCGATTTACCCTTGCTTCGCTCGGGTGCGGATTTTGTTCACAATTTCACGGGGTTTAATGTTTTGCGCAGAACTCTAATTCTTTTTTTAAAATAGAAATAGCTTAAGTTATATACCCATAACATTAGCTATCTCTAATTGAAAGTCCTGTCAAAATAGGTCCAGTCATTTAGGAGGTTAACCGGAATAAACAGACAGACAGAAAATTTTAAAAGTTGTTTTAAGTACCGTATATACTCGTACTTTACAAAGAGATACTTCAATTTTATTTATTCATATTGTATAGATAAATAGCAACGCGATAAATCTTTATCTTTATTAATCTATACATATAATAAAATTCTAACTGAGTTTAATCTGTACATTAAATATTTTTTGGGAAATCTAATTGAAATAGACATTATTATCGATACAGAGTCCGAATCTATTGTTTTTAGAATTTTTGTCTGTCTGTCTATCTGTTACCGCATCACGAGAAAACCGCTGGACAGATTTTGATGAAATTTGGTATGATGATAGCTGGTTATCCGGGTCAACATATAGGCTACTTTTTACCGCGGGAAAATATCTCATTTCTGAGAAAAAATACAAAAACACAAAAACTGTATTGTAAGAGTATACTAATATGTAAAACCTAAGAATTTGGTTTTTGGTCATCTGAACGCGAGCGGAGCCGCAGGCAATGCTAGTTAAAAATATATGCGTAGATACACATTTTTTGTCTTAGGATGGTATTTTCTATCTTAAGCAAATAATAAAAGAAGCCACGGCAACAAACTTGTATTGTAAAGTTTCATACAATCACAATACTACCTAATTTAGCCATAGAGGCGCGGCTTCCCCTAAACTTGGGTCTCCCTTACATCATAACGCTAATAAATTATATTTGTAAAGACCGTTAATTTTTGTGTTCGATATCGACTGTTACGAGGTTCGTTGGAGGAAAACTAAAAATATTTTATGCTATACAATTGCTTAAAAATATATTTATGAAACAAAAGTATTGAAAATAAAAATTGGACTAAAATTTATGTATTTCTATGGACAAAACAATATAGGTATATTAAAGTTTGTATAACTGCTGTCATTTCATTACAAGTTGCCACAAAAAGATATAATGTAAAAATTAGATACGAATTTATTTATGTGAAATTAGAATTAGTAAGACCCTTTTTTATTTCTAAAATTTATTAAAATAAAAAGCTTTAAGGTTCACAACAGTTTAGACACTCTAGTTAGTCTAGACCGGCTTTAAATAGTATCATTAGTGACAATTCACTCATCTGGGAATTGAACCTACAATACTCAACTAAGAATGCAGTACAAGTCATATCTGCTATATCCATAGCCAAAAAATTATAGTTAAATAATCTATATTAATATTATAAAGAGGTAAAGTTTGTGAGTTTGTGACGTTATCTTCGGGGTAATTTCCGGATCTACTGAATCGATTTAGATCGATTTAGATGAAATTTGGTCACTTTTATCCCAGTCTCTAAGGGAGTGAAAATGGGGATGAAAGTTTGTATTGGGAAGCAAGCTAGGGACGAACCCGAGCGATCGCTAGTAATTATATAGTAAGGCATTAGTAGCCCAGTGGTAACGCGCTCGCTTGGGAAAAAATCTGAAATGAAAAAATCGCTTGTTAAAATATCGGGTCTCGTACCTCTGATATTTTCATGTGCGAATTATTTCCAACATGATTACCACTTGTCTTATGGTGAAGGAAAACATCGCGAGGAGATCTGCATGTCTGAAAAAACCTAGCAAGTTTTCGAAGAACATGAAATTCTCCAATACACTCTTGGCCAGCGTGGTGGACTATGGTCTGATTCCCATCGTATTAAAAAGAAGCCCGTGTCCAGCAGTGGATTACAATTATGTAGACTGTAATTGTAGACTGTTTCAATAAAGAATATACATATATTAGATACAGATTTCTCAGAAATTGATTCTCAGAAACTGATACTTTAACTGCGATAGTTAAAATATAAGTTAAAAGGCTGCGCAATCAGCTCTAGCTAATTTTGCAACATCCAAACAATCACTTTCAAGGTTTGAAACCAAATATTCAAGGAATGAACAAAAGTGGTGAACTGGCTTATTACCAAACTAGCGGCTTCGCCTCTAGAAAAACAAAAACAAATCTATGCCACGGGAACCGTACACAATTTTTCGGGATAAAAAGTAGCATACGTGTTATTCAAGACTATTATTTATCTGTGTGCCAAATTTCATCCAGATATGTTCAGCCATCATAGCGTGAAAGAGTGACAAACATCCATACATCTATACTCACAAACTTTCACATTTATAATATTTGTATAGATTAGTAGAATTATAAGGTAAATAGTCCTCTAGTTTGAGAATTTCCACTTTTATAAAGAAACTTTTTAAATAAGGTAATTATGCTTTTTGGATTTTGTCGCGGATTTGTTTTGATTATTGGATTCCAACGAATAACTACAAGTAAAAATATTCATTACTATATTTATACATTCGATACAATCGTACCGATTGTTTTGTCATTTGGATAGAATTACACATCATTCGATATGTTATATTGTATTATATTATGGACAAAAAAAAGCTTAGATTTCAAAATAATATCTACTTCTTTGATTACTTTATGTTAAATACAAAATCAATAACTATGACAGTGAAAAATGTCGAATTTTCTTTAAAGTTAGACATTCTAATAATAATTACAATTATAAGTTATATAGGTATAATATCTCTTTCTCAGCATTGAAAAGACAGGATATTACGAAAATGCAGGTTAGCCAAGTTTTGCGCTGGCGTTCGAAGTATCAACACAATCATGCGCTTTGCAAGTTGAATTCGCAATATGGCAGAGGGGTACTAAAAATATTACATTTTTAGTATAGTGCAAATTCCAACAAATATTATAAACGCGATAGTTTGTAAGTATGTATGTTTGTTCTTACACGCAAAACTAGTAAACGAATTTTGATGACACTTTACAGTAATATAGCTTATACATCAGAATTAATTAACAAACACATAGGCTTTATTTAATAAAAAATATAGGAATAGACAATTTATCTAAACGTGAACGCTAGTGAATACATAAATGCAAAAAAAGATAAATAAAGAAATCTATAACAAAAAAAATCATGTATATTTTTTTAAAACTTGCAATATTTTAGTTTTACTCATACATTTGGTATATAACCCCATCTCTTTCCAATAGAAAGCGAACGTGGTGCTTGTCCGTTTGTCTGTTTGTTTAGTGCAAAGTAACCATTTGTCATCACTTTAAATTAATATTAAATAATTTTGCCATATAGATTATGTGTCCTTTATGTCTTGGAGGAACAAATAGGCCACTTACTGTCAGGCACCTAGGGACGTACCCGAGCGAAGTTAGGGTGTGTCGCTAGTCAATTTAATAAAAAGCGCCTTCTGTTTGCATTTTGTTTTTTTATTATTATTGGAGATTCAAACATTCATTCAGATTGGCTAAATGATACAATTTATATTTGCCTTTTATGCCAAAATCTATATATAAATAGGCAAAGACAATAGGCAGTTCCTCTTTCTCCTTTGTTAACCGATTTTCTTTTTTTTTTTGTTTATTAATTATTAGCTATTAAAGAGCTCTAGTTTTGTCTCGCATTTTGACCACATAACGAAATAAACATTAATTAAAATATGCAATAAATAATAATCTAAACTTATTTATTTTATGACGTTTTAATTGTAAAAAATGGCACGACAAAAACACAAAAGTGAGTCAAATTAAAATTATCCAATTTTAAAGTCGGTTATTAAATAATAAAGTAGATACTAGATTGTTATTGTAATAAATAATAATATATGGTCACCGCAATCTTGTTTACTCGCACGGTACGCTAACGTGTATTTGTACAAGAAATTCACGTAAAACCCAAGGATGTTGGTTTTGTCGACATTTTGCACTAAACTGTAATAAAATGGAATTGGAAAATTAGCAGTGAATATTATAAATGCGAAAGTTTATATGTGTGTATGTATGTATAGTATATAACTTAGTTTCAAACGGCTGAACAATTTTCGATAAAATTTAGTACACTGATAGACTATAATTTGGGATAAAACATAGGCTAGTAGCAATAAAATTTACAAAAAATTATAAATTAAAAATTTAAAACCCCCTACGCAAATTAATGTAATTTAACGATTACACTGGTACGCGTGAAGCACTTAATCAAATAGGTAATCATACGCCAAAATGCCTTACATAATTTTGGAAAAGAGCTGATACTCTTACACTGCTGGACCGATATTAACCAAACATAGCTAAGAACCACCACAAGGAAACTAGCATTCAAATGAAAAAACCGCATCGAAATCGGTCCGTCCGTTTGAGAGCTACGATGCCACAGACTGACACACACACACTCAGACAGACATCGACGTCAAACTTATAACACCCCTCATTTTGCGTCGGGGGTTAAAAACATATTATATTGATTGTAAGGAAAAAGTATCAAAAAGCAAGGGATGCTCCCGAGAGAAGCAATGGTATGCCACAAGGTCTAATATGACCATACATACTTTCTTAACTATCCCAATCGATAAATATTAATCTTGTCAATGTACGCCCTAAAGGCATTGTAGCCATTTGTAACGACTGGACCAATTCAATACGTCATTTAATTCTTTATGGTATTCTAACAGAATCTATGGTGTATAATATTAATATATGATCGATGATGCAAAACACCTGTTGTATATATTTATAATAAATTATTTGATATCTACAAAGCAGGCTACTTTAAAATCACTATAATTATTATCCTAAATCTAATCTTTAATTGTTCTACATCTGGGGATGTTTTTTTTTACTTAATTTTCATCCTTGAGCAGGGCCGGATTATCCATAAGGCAGTGTAGGGGAGTGAAAATTTCATCTGAAGAATTAAAAAATTAGGTGAAAATTTCACCACGAGGACGAATACAAGAGTTAGATTTGTATGAAATCTACCTGATAGCGTAATCTATACTAATATTACAAAGAGACAGAGTTTGTTTGTTTGTTTGAACGCGCTAATCTCAGGAACTACTAATCCGATTTGAAAAATTCTTTTTGCATTAGATAGCCCGTTGACTGAGGAAGGCTATATCACCATGCAACTACCCAAGGGAGCGATGCAGTAATCATAAATGTCAAGAAATCGGACAGATTTCCGTGCATTATTGTAAAATGTTTGTATTGGAAGTTTGAATGTGGGTGAAGCCGCGGGTACTGCTAGTTACAAATATAATTGCATTGTGGTAGAAAAAAATGTATTTCAACAAGTTAGAAATGGATGAAGGGGCCTCGAGAATTGCATTGCCTAGGTGCCACCGAAATGGTTAATTCGGCCCTGCCCTTGGGGTATAATCTATCCATTAATAAAAATGAATTCACAATCGACGAGCTCATCCTACCTGCATATCTATCAAAAAATTTTGAAATAAGTCTAAATAACAATTTACATCAAATAGTGGGCGCGAAATTTAGATATTCTAGATAATTATAAACTGTAGTACTTAAAATTAAGTTGTAAGAAATTCAGTCACGTGTTAAACCCACCAAGCCATACACAAATTGACGACACGTTTGGCTCAGTTTGTAGTGACCCTACTTGCTGTGCCAGCGGTCGCGGGTTGAGCTCCCGCTGGGGGCATTCATTTGTGTGACGAGTACGAATGTTTGTACTCCAGTCATGGGTTGTATCAACTATCTGGTATCCATAACACAGGCTTTATAGCTTACCATGGAACTAGATGGTGCTCTGTATTATTGTCCCAACATATTTATTTATTTAAATAGCATAGTGGGCTATATACTTTTCTTCAACTCAAACAGGTAAAGTAATATACAATTAATTTATATGTATAATGTCTTCCAATAGATATGTAATAAAGTTAAGAAGCTATAACCAATAAATCTGTACAAAGAATCATTTCATCTCGCTATCTATAAAGTCTGACCTGAGGGCACCGTTTCACAACGAACCGTTTGTTTTGAATAAATAATTTAGTGAGATTTCTGTAAAGGCATATACAGAATGTATGGGCGAATCCATCCATACTAATATTATAAATGTGAAAATAACTATCTGTCTGTTTGTTTGTGTATTACCTTCTCACGCTTAACCGCTGAACCTATTTAGATGTGTTATGGAGATAGTTTGAGACCCTGGGGAGGACATAGGATAGTTTTTATCCTGGAAATCATCATGGACTTTCAAAAGGGGGTGAAAGTTTGTATGGGGAATCAATCATTTCTGTAGTATGGGATATAAAATGTATCACTGCTATGTATCTATTCCATACGAACCGTCAATACGTACATAGGAACAAGCCCGAGCGAAGCGAGCGTGATTCGGTAGTCATATAAAAAATAAATATAAATTCGTTTTCTTAAATTATGTAAACGAACTTTTTAAATAATATTATTATTAGACAGGTGTAACATATAATATATTTTTTATTTAGGATTTTAAAATCTACATATGTATGGACCATGAACGAATAAGTCACTATTCGTTCATGGTATGGACTTTTTAGATTTATTTAATTTAATCATAATAAAATCTTATGAAGGTACCTTAATAGAAATGTATGACATATTTTGAGGACACTGCAATAGTAATAACAACTAACTCGATAAGTAATAAGTAGACCTAGTTTGTAATCACAGTATTGACACAAGAGTTCGTAGCTTAACATTAAATCAAAATTTATTGAAAATCATTAGACTCAGTGGCAGCGTTTACGGTTTTTATTCACGTGGTCCTTTTTTAATGTTGGCAAATACATTTACGCGTACCACCTTTGTCCATACAGGTGGTTATGTGGGACTCACCGGCTAGAAAGCCAGTACTACCCACTAAAACCCAACAGAACAGGACCTCCCCCATCTAAATGGGGCGTCGCAGGATCACTTACGCACTGAACCATGAATATCCAACGGCAGGTCTGCTGAAGCAGACCACACCAACCAAGGGGTGGCTCCCACGGTCTACTGTGCTTTCAGTAACAGAAGCAACCCGCGTTGCCCATCGACAACCGAAGTGAGCCATCTATCAGTGTGTCTTTTGGCTTTACACCCGGCTGGTTTGCCGGACCACCACCACCACGACAAGGTGGGGTTTACACACATAGTCCTAATTTAAGATATTGATAGGTAACACTGCGAAAATATTCGAAAAAATATTTTTAATTAAAATGTCTAAGATTCGTGTTACTATAAGAAAGTTTTACATATAGATGTTTATTTCTTTTTAATATTAAAATTAGTTTGGTTATATAAGGGAAAGCCGATGTTTGACCTATTTCAGTCACGATTGAGGTAAGTAATAGGTACTATTAATATTATTTACATAATATGTAAAAACAAAGTTCTCCATAAGGGACATTAAAGTTATGACTCACCACTTCAGGGCCAACCATAATTGAATACAATTAATGGCAATTCCCAATTACATATCTAGATCTGGATATAAATTATTTTTATTTTTTTTTTCTCTAGTCAGAAGAACCACAGATAAATATATTATTGAGATCAACCGTTACACCAGCAGAATCGATGAAGCCATCTTCGAAAAATCAATAAACAATACATAAAAATACATACAGACGAACATTTAACCAACACGTTTTTTGAAGTCGGTTAAAATCTACTCAATACGCTCTCTCAAACACTGGGCTATGACAAACATTGCTTATATTCTTAGCCCGAACTGCTACTCTGAACTTTTTGAATTTGAACCAGGGACCAGAGCCGTGTACATGGCAAGCTTTAGATTAAAAACCTACCACTCTTCATTATACTCGCATATTATGATAATAACTTATAAGTATTTACATCTCGACCATAATAATATTAATTAGTTTTAACACTTTACTCAGATCTCCATAAAAATGTATTCCATTACACGTATAAGGAAAGGCCTTCCGATATAAAATGATAAGGAAAAAATATATTTCCAATGCTAAATACCTTATAGAAAATATTATCATATGTTATAAGTTTGTAACTATTAAAATATTTTTTTATAAAATATAGAAAAATAATTGTCTCAGACGTAGCCACATAGCGCCTGGCTTAGAATAGGGCTACCTCATCTCCTCCTGTTGGTGTCGTAGGAGACGACTAAAGGATCTAGGGACATCACACCTTAAGTCTTTTGCTCGATGGTGGGCGAACAACAGCATTCCCAAAGAGGGTTGACGGCAGACAGGCAGCGGTGCAAAAACCAATAAGCAAAATAAAATATGGAAATTTGGGGCAACATGGGCAGGGAGATGATGAATTGTCTCAAAAGAAAATCAAACTGACCTCTACATTTATAAATGAATGCTACTAAGCCATAGGGGCTTGACAGAAACTATAAACTATTTTTGGAAAATAGTTTCGGGATGCTTGGATTTAAATAGTAAATGGTAAAAAACATTATTATTTATCCAATTTCAAAAAGAAAAGATAACTTAATTGGGGGGTATATTTTTCTGAGTGTTACACGATATCTTCGCCAATTAGGAATCGATTTTTATAATTCTTTTTCTGATGAATACATTTTTTTTTCAAGTATAAGTATATCTAAAGTGATCCTACATAAATTAATAACGAATTAAGTTAGTATAGGTACTTCATTTAACAAGAGTAAGCTTAAAAATACAAGGTAGATAATAATAATAAAACTTCCATACAAAATGTAGATCTGTCCGTGACCATGTGCTGATACTGATAGCGCTACATTGACGCAAATCCGATAAGGTATCGATTTTATACCACTTCGTTTTCCATGAGTACATTTTTTATTGAAAACCAAATATGTGAACACCTTTACTAGATCCAATGTTAAAAAGTAAGGTAAAAAAATTGAAATTGTTTTATTTCGCTTTGAAATGTTAATATATTAGACAATTTCTACTTATATTGTAAATGAGAAATACGAAAATAAGGAGATACCCGTTTGTTTTTCTATTAGAATTTAGACCATACTGATTTTCCTTGGAGATATAGATGTAAGTAGAAATAACTTATATCATTCTCTTAGTGGTAAGCTATTTTTATAGAAAAAATAAAATCTAATTGTTGCTGTGTTGATGATTAAAAAAGAACAAACCAAATCACTTGTATTTCATAAATACACTTGTATTTCATAAATAATATATTTTTAACTATTTTTATTGTCCCACTGCTGGGCAAGGACCTCCTCTCAATGCGAGGAAATCAAGCCATAGTCCAAGTGGCCAATAGCGAGTCGATCGCACAGGACTTCGCATGTGCGAAAATCACAAGTACAAGACCCGAGGTTTGAACTCGCTTCACTTGGTTTTGCAAATGAGTGCGTCACCACTGAGCTAACACTACCATATTTTGACATCCTGTTCCATATATTCTTATTTTAGTCTCTATATACTATGTATACATACATGTACATGCAAGCATAGCCAAAGGAAATCGCTAGTGTTATCACTACAGATGTAGGTACACTGTTGATAACAGCAGTGAGATAATCTTATAACACTAGGTGGTCAATTAGAGTAACCTTTCCGTTTATTGAATTACCCTTGGTCTATAGATAGAGATATCAAATTCATCAAACGACAATTTTATTATATTCAATATTTGAGCATTAGGAATATAAGCACTTTAGATAGTATTCTCCTTCAGGCATAAGATTTTTTGAAAGCCTCATAAAGTGTCTCAAGGTATGATGGTAAAGTGACTGATCATTGACGTATTTCGTCCATTTTTTTTAAATTCTAATATTTCATTATGGCAACTAATGAATATAAATATGCATTAATCAATTATAAAACTTAATAAAAATTATAAAAATTGCTTAAAATTAAAAATTAACATGTAAGGCAATTTGACGCCATTTTTGTATTTTTAAAAATAATATAGTGGTATCAGTAACAACTATATGATCTTTGATACGTGTAAAACCTTAGTCTTTCCCATGATCATGATTGATGTAAAGCATTCAAAACGTCGAGAACAAAAAATCAAAATAAATCCACGAGAAAATCCGAAAAGATAGTTTTATTTAAATTGACGCCTTACAAATTAGATACATTGCTTAACGTGTAAAATTTCGGTAAAAAAATATACTATAATGATTTACAGATGCAAAATTGTAAATCGATTTTGTTGAAAATTTTATATCTTTCTACAGCTTTTTGTCTGAATTAAAACATGTGAAGCATTTTAAATATGTCAAGTAGGAGAGTTCAAACTTTCATATAAAGACGGGAGAACAGAGGTTAAGTAGCTAAGTTGGAATATAATCGATACAAAATTGATGGCATGAATCGTAAATACAGAGAACGAATCGTAATTTCTCACTTATGTAGCACAAAAAAAGATAATTCAATATTTCAATGTATGAAATATAATCGATATATCATCGCCATATACAATACTTCCTATGCGTATTTTTAAACCGATTTTAGCAAAGAAAGTCGATGCCTCATTCATTTTAAGACATTACCATATAGACGGGTATAACCAGTTTGAGTAGGGTCGACATAAAAATACAATAAATTACTCGACTACTTACAAAGGCATAAGATATTCATTAAAATATCAAAATTAAATGTAAGCAAATAAAAAATAATGATCACGATCCAATTACTAGTTTCGGAGATATTCGTGGACAAACGTAAACATACACTTAAAAAAAAATCTATTTGCTTGGAAGCTCTAATAGTTTATCATATGTGAATATTTTGCAGTTCCAATAATATTACACACATACTGTATACGTGTCGAATTGATAACCTCCTTTTTTGAAGTCGGTTAAAAAGATAAATATGATCAATATTAAACATAATTAAATAAATGAAATCAGAGATTGAAACAGCAAATGACGATAGTAAAATATTGAGAGTACAATTTGGATCATTTCACTTGGGATTGAATAATGCTAATAAACAAAAAAATGGGTGTGTGTAACCTTTACACGCGGTTGAAGAAAAAAATTAAAACAAATAAATAATTAAATAAGGTATATTAGGCATATTACAATCATATATTTATAGAATATTATATACGGAATGAATATATATTTGTCAGACAATAACAGCGGTTACCATGGCAACATGGCAATGTATTCTATCTCATTCTCTCGCCGGCTTAATCCTATATATTTATATGTTTGTCTTTTTAGTATCGCATTTTCGTTTCATCGACTTCAAAAATTCAACTAAAATTTTACTATTTCGGCTATCAATCAAACTTGTCACATTCTTTATGATAGCAACTAAGTCTAAGATAAATCATATTTTTACGTCTTGCCATAATAGGCATAGATAAAACGTCCTACGCACCATTTGTATGGAACTAGAACCTATTAAAATAATACTTAACGATTTTTGAGACAAATTAAATATAAAATAACATTTTAAGGCTGCATGATCAAAAATCTTTGCCAGTGAAGATGTAAAAAAACGGTCAAGTGCGAGTCGCATTCGCACACGAAGGGTTCCGTATCATCGTCCATGTAATTTTTATTAATATGACTTTTACTCTAAATATGTATGTAGTATATTAACTTCGATGATCGATTACGAACGTTAAAAAAATGTTTCTTGTATTATTATTTTTATTATTTGTTGTTATAGCGGCAATAGAAATATGTACATAATTCGTGAAAATTTCAACTCTCTGATTATTTAAATATAGATTAAAAATAATATATTTTAAAGTTTAAGACAATATTTTTGTTATCTGTACAAATTGAAGACTGGCAAAAACTTGACCTATGGCTGTAGTTATATTTTTTTACCGAACGCACAGTCATTACATATGCATCGTATCTCAGGGTTAACAACCTGCATTATTTTTTCTTTTAAACATTTTATGTATCAAAAATAACATTAACGAAGGTGTAAGTGTCTTTTAATCGGGAAACTGGTATGATAGTTGTAGCGAATGGGATATATACTTAATCTACACATAATATTATAAAGAGGCAAAGTTTGTTTGTTTGTTTTGTTTGTTGCTAATCTCAACAACTACTAATTCGATTTGAAAAATTATTTTTGCATTAGATAGACCGTTTATTGAGGAAGCTATAGGCTATATATCATCCCGGAAAAATGTACAATTCCCGTGGGATAGATTTGTTTTTGTCTAGAGACGAACCCGAAGCGAATCGAGGGTTAGTCGCTAGTAACGAGGTTACTAGAACGAGATATTTAAAATATTTTATTCAATAATCAATCGTGTATACGTATTTTGACGTATTTTTGAATATATTTTCAAGTATAACTACATAATATATATATTAATGATACGTATGTATGTACTTATCGATATACTTTAGAAAGTATTAGTGCCGGTGCCAGTGAAAGTTTGTATAAAAATTCCCTTTTACAATGTAGAGATTAAATGAATATCGTACTTTGTAGAATCTTACTTTAAATTAATCGCAAACAAAATTGGTTATTATGTTAGTTTTTATTAGAATAATTATTATTAAGTTTTCTTATATTTACGCGAATTTTACTGTTGTTGATTTTACGGAAGGTTTATTAAATAGTTTCTAATATTTATGTACACAATCAAATGATCTATACTTAACATTATTAAGAAGCAGAGTTTGTTTGTTTGAACGCGCTAATCTCAGGATCTACTAATCCGATTTGAAAAAATCTTCTTGCATTAGATAGCCCGTTTATTGAAGAAGGCTATTGGGCTATATATCATAATATAATATACTATCTATTTCATACTTACCATTAAAACGTACCATAGTAAAAAAACTATTTCTAACAAACAAATAGGTTGTCTAATGATAGATTTAATTTAATCAATGTCTATAGTCTTAAATTATAGACTGTATGTACACGATAGTGTACAAATTATGAACTCAAATCAAAAGTTCGACTTCATAATCACCGTTACCGTAACCTTTTGCTGTTTAAATTGTTTAATGTTTCGCGTCAAATTCCGTTAAGAATCACGATTAACTTTCAATCTTATTTACATTTTACTTTACCGGATTGTTAAAACGTCAACTACTTACTCTATTCAAACAACTCTTTATTGTCTTTAACTATTTGTTAACTTCAAGTACTACTCGTAATTGATTTCAGTATATTTTTGACTTAAGAGAGATCTATCTTTTTCATATTTTCTCACTTTTTCTGTTTCCTTGTACATATTTTTTTGCTATGTTAATAATATAAGGATATATGTAAAAAAAAAACATTTAATACGATAGAGTTTTACTTGGAGCTTTTTTGACAGTAAAATAAAAGTAATCAAATAAATAAGCAAAATGCAATTTTTAAGTTCTATAACCAACTATTCTGTGTCTCTCTATACCTTTCACCAGCTCTAGATAGCCATAACAACCTTAATTCGATACTTAAATTAAGATGACGGAATGGGTTATATATATAAAAACTTATTTGTATTGAATTTTTTAAATATCCATTCAAAGCCATCCTTATAAGTCGATGTCATCATTCCTTTTACAGACCAAAAATCCTTGTAGACAAATTACATTTGCAATTAAAATACAATAAACGTTAACCATTTCAATTGTACGAAATGTAGAGAATGAATTGGAAATTCAAGTATGTAGTCAAAAACGTATTACATTCTTTTTATTTAAGTTTTTAATTCAATTCAATTCTCTTGAATTGAATTAAAAACTTAATGCTCAACAGCATGCATGCAGGCTTCAAGGCGGATCTGACCGAAGCGGATCATGTGTAATGGAGCAGATTTTAGGTTTTAAACAATACTATGAGAAACTTAAAGTCGTATTATAATAAGATTTTTATAATGTCATTCCTACCGCTGTAATCGTAATATAAATGCAATAAAAATAAGAATAAACAAATTAATTATGGCGACTGCCACTGTAATTTTAAAACCTCTCGAGAAAATTATCAAAATTGTATTAGAAATAATTAATTTGTGAATATTAAAAATGAATATTATTTTAAATCAAATTATCTTTTAGGATTTTATTGGCTGATATATTTTGATTTTTGGTTCCCGACGTTTGGAACGCTTTACAGTAATCATGTTCACGGGAGAGACTAAGGTTATAGACGTCTTAAAGGTCACAACCACTAAACTGGTACTGGTGCCATTTTCGAATTTTTTAAATCATTTTATTGTTCTTTGTCGTGAGTTTTTTACAGTGAGATCCGAAGAATGGCACAGGCTTTTTATCGTGCCACATAAAATCGATTTCCAGAAATTCCTGAGCAAAGATATCGCCTACCATAGATAATGTAATTTAACCAATCCCATTCGTATCTTTCCATTCTACGTGACATTGGCGAAGTAATCTGTGCTCAACTGGCACGCTTTGAAGCCATTGACAAAGGGAATGGAATCGAATTGAATTTAGCCAATCATCATATTCTATATCTAAGATCTATTTTTTAACTAAATCTATCCACAAGAGTTGAGCTATAAATAAATACCGTGGACTTAATCATTTAATTATTTTTTCAAGTCGTTTACATTATCATAATCGTCAACATTGCAAAACATGTGTTAATGTCAATAGTTGCATGATAAAGTTGATAACAAAATAAATAGTGTGCATTTAATAATAATATTATGTATCTAAAATATTACTAGTAGGTACCTACTATTCATATTCTTTGCTACAGTTAAAATATAAAAAAAACTAGCAGCTCACCCTCGCTTCGCACAGGTTCACCTCTAGGAAAACAATAACAAACCTATCCCACGGGAACCGTACATTTTTCCGGGATAAAAAGTATAATCTATCTCTGTGCCAAATTTCATCCAGATCCGTTCAGCCGTTCATGCGTGAAAGAGTAACAACATCCATACATACTCACAAACTTTCACATTTATAATATTAGTAAGTTAATATATAGAGTATACGGACGAGCGAAAATAGTTCATAATAAAAATAGTCTCCATTTTTTAGTTAATTTTAATTTAGATTATACCTTTATAACTTAGCTTTTCCAAGATTAAAAATATTTTTTAAAAGGGTGATTCACTATAGCACCACCTACCTACCTTTGTAAATTCGTGTTAAATTTGAAATCTCCATCAAAATGTCATAGTTGCTGAGATATTTACTTAAACAAAATAACAGACAAACAGACATACTATATTTTTAGCACTACCTCACGTACAGTATACCAATCGAGTTATTTTTAACTACCCACCGCCAACCAGATGTGGATCTAACTAAAACCCTATTGACGTAGTCTGGCATTTATTTTATTGCAATGTTTCTACCAATGAGATTTTTTCTTAGTTTTCTCTGAATCTTCTCGAATGTTTTGTAAATATATATTCAGCCGTTTATGAGATTGGCGAGTGAAATGGATAAACAAAAAAATACTCTATGATTTGGTTTTCTTCTGCAAATATTAAAACTAGCGACTCACCCTCGCTTCCCAATACAAAATTTCATCCCCATTTTCACCTTCTTAAGTGATGACTTCCGGGATAAAAGTATCCTAAGTCCATTTTCGGGTCTCAAACTATCTTCTTCCCAGATTTCATCTAAATTGGTTCAGTAGATCCAGAGATTACCCCCTACAACCTCACAAACTCATAAACTTTACCTCTTTATAACATTAGTAAAGATTACACTGACATTTCATTTATTTAATAAGTAGGGAAGTCAGTACTGTCTGTCTACTAAGTTTCATCAAAATCCGTTCAGCCGTTTTGCGTGAATGATAAGGCTTACATACAATTCATTAAAAATTTTCATCAATTTCATTTAAAATTTTAGTCCGATAGTAAAGAATCTTCTGTTGATTTCGTATCACGCACGCTAAAACTTTAATAATAATTTATATGATAAAACAAAAATATATAAAAATAAATATTTAATTAATAAGTTTAATTAAAAAATAAAAAGATATATTTTTTTAATATAACCATTACATAATATAATTAAAATATTAAATATGTTGGGACAATAACACACAGCACCATCTAGTTCCATGGTAAGCTACGAGGCCTGTGTTATGGATACCAGATAGTTGATACACTACATATATATAACTTTAAATACATACATATTATAAATATAAACACCCATGACTGGAGTACAAACCTTCGTCATCACACAAATGAATGCCCCCAGCGGGACTCGAACCCGCGACCGCTGGCACAGCAAGTAGGGTCACTACAAACTGAGCCAAACGTGTCGTCAAATAATATAATTCTAATTGTAAATAATACCTCAAAACATTTCATAATTTCACAAATGATTAAAAGCATTAACTATTGTCATTCTAATTCCCATAGAAAGGCCCTACCATGGGTTCTTCCCCTTTAATTTTGACACCTTGGCTTTTTTTATATAACTCCATTATTCGTACCCTATTTACTTAATTCACCCTATTAAATTTCAAGGTTAAAAGTACTATCTCACGGTTGTCAGCTGTTTTTTTTTAATATTTTTAATATTTGCCCTTCGTCCGCATAATTACGTCTAAATATTTAATAGGTACCTACACTGATTTTTCTTTTATCTCATAGAGAAATATCGTATGTTGATGGTGATATATGTACGAGTATATATATATATATATATCAAAAATATTCGCACGTGAAATAACTCATGGTATTTATATATTAAGAGGCAACGACAAAACAGTTGAGAGTGTCTCCTCTGTTTGACAACTGATTTTCTATTTATTTAAACTGATTTTCTTTTTTTTTTGTAGCTATTGACGAGCTTTAATGCTATTAATTTAAAAAAAAATGGTCGACTACTGTGCTTATACTAGTACATTGAAATGCTCTATAAGCAGATACAATAATTTTTTATATGTAAATTACAATGAAATAGGTATTTTAATTAAATCGGCAGAATTAATAATAATAATTGGGGAATTTATTTGGAAATACTTGTAAAAACGCAGTGTGGGATGCCCTCCTGCTAGATAGTGGGACGACCTGCGCCGTAAGGCGGGTATGCGCAAAGCTCAAGATCGCGCTCAATAGCAAACTCTGAGAGAGGCCTATGTCCAACAGTAGACTGAAATAATAGAATAATAAATAAATATGTTGGGACAGCACGATCTAGTTCCATGGTAAGCTACGAGGCCTGAGTTACGGATACCAGATAGTTGATACACTACACGTATATAACTTTAAATACATACATATTATAAATATAAACACCCATGACTAGAGTACAAACATTCATGCTCATCACACAAGTGAATGTCCCCAGCGGAACTCGAACCCGCGACCGAGGGCACAGCAAGTAGGGTCGCTACAAACTGAGCCAAATGTGTCGTCAAAAAGAAAAGGGCTGATGATGAAGCCGAAGGCATATGACCAGTTAATAATAATGCATTACGATGTTTTTGGCTAATCTTGTTGAAAATAGAACATATTCGTAACTTCCTATTTATCAAAAATTGATTTTGTAAGATATCTGTTATCAACTGATAACGCTATCAACAAGTCAAAGTGACACATTTTTTAGGTAATAGGATCAATGGATCACTAACGATACATATTCGATATAATTAAAACCTAATTACTCGTAATATCTTAGTAATTGCAACTTTATAATATTGGAATTATCATAGTAGGTACTAGGTACTTGTCTTAAGCTCATATTTTGACTTGTTGTTTAAGAAAAACACATTTTTTTTCATTTTTGTCTGTCTGTTTGTTCAGGCTAATCTTCAGTACGGCTGGACTTATTTTGACGTGACTTTCACTGGCAAATGGATGATGTTATAAAGAGTAATTAAGAGTACAAAAAGATTTAGGGTTCCGTTCAAAAAAAAATTTACATAGAACCCGAGGCACCCGCGTGAAGCGAAGGTAAGTTGCTAGTTATCTATATAAAGTCAGTAATGTCAAATTAGATTAAAAAATTGAGCAAATTAAAACCGGAGTTAGCAAAATATATAAGTATGAATAATTTTAATATTTTAATAATATATAGATATATTACATAGATTAATATATGTAGATTAAATAGAATATATGAGATTAAATATGTATAGTGTAAAATATATAATCTATACTAATATTATAAAGAGGTAAAGTTCGTGAGTTTGTGACGTTGTAGGGGGTAATCTCTGGATCTACTGAACTGATTTAGATGAAATTTGGTAAGAAAATAGTTTGAGACCATGGGAAGGACATAGAATACTTTTTATTCCGGAAAACATCCCTTAAGGGTATAAAAATGGAGATGAAAGTTTGTATTGTGAAGCAAGCTAAGGACGAACCCGAGCGAAGCGAAAGTGAGTCGCTAGTGTTGAATATAAAAAAACATTGTCGCCCTCACCCACGTAAATGCATCAGCTACAAATTGGAAAGTGAAGGACGTTGTGTTAACTCTTCTTTCTGTTTATAATTATCTATATTAATATATGAAGTTGGAAAGTTTATTTGTTTCTTTAAAAGCGCTTATCTCTGAAATTACCAGTCCGATTAGAAAAGTCCATATTACATTTTATAGCCAACAATAATACCCGCGACTTCGCCCACGTTCAAACTTCCGATCTCTACCAAACTTCACAGGATCACCCGCTGGGCTGATCTGAAGATTGCCTAATAATTTCATCAAAATCGCTCCAGCCGTTTTGGAGTACATATGGGAACATACATACCTACTCACATTTTTTAAAGAAAGGCTAACTTCATGCTAAAAACCCTTAGTACCGAAGCAATGAATTATCTATACTAATTTATGTATACAATTAATATCCATACTAACATTATAAATATGAGTGTGTTTGCTTGTTTGTTTGTTTATCTTTCTTTCACGTCGAAACGGAGTGACGGATTGGCATTTGGCGTGGTTTTTTTGTGTGGAGATTTTGTGTGGAGTGTAACATAGGCTGAGGAGTGACTTTTTATCGCCGGAGATTATCTCACGCCCACGGGGAAACACGTTATAATACAACCAAAAAATTATTTATCATCAGAATTACTTGAAACTTGGTATTAATGCTCTTCAATACAATTAAAACAATATATGTTTAAGCATTTTTCGAAATTCATCCCGTAAGGGGGTAAAATAATGGATAAAAGTTTGTATGAAACCTAACTTTTTAGAGTTTTTTTTTGTAGTTTTAGCGCGAGCGAAGCCGCGGGTTCTTCTAGTAGTACCTATTATAAATATGAAAGTTTGTGAGTATGGATGTTTGTTACTCTTTCACGCTAGAACGGCTGAACGGATCTCGATGGAATTTGGCACAGAGATAGATTATAGTCTGGAATAACACATAGGCTACATTTTATCTCGGAAAAAATGTACGGTTCTCATGTCTCATGAGATAGATTTGTTTTAAGGATCAATAAACTTCGAATAGAACGAGCGGAGTCACGCGTACAAGCTAGTCTAAAGAACAAAGCGTGAAAAGAAAAAAGTAAATAGCATTATACGAACAACAAGTAGTTTGTCATACTTATAACATTGAATGTCAAGGATTATGCAAATTCATTCACATATTCCGCTAATTACGCAATACCATTAGAATATATTAGCATTAATATTGCATACATTGTTAAAATAACTTGCTTTTTTACACCTTTACCCGAAGAGCGTGCAAAAATTTATTTCTTTTATAGTAACACTTACTGATATTAGCCGTTTTTATTCAATTTTTAAAGTTTCAACAGCTTAATAGATTTGAATGAAATTTCCACTCACCCTCGCTTCGCTCGGGTTCGTCCCTAGGTTGTTTCCCCATACAAACTTTCATCCCCATTTTCACCCCCTTAACAGATGATTTCCGGTATAAAAATCCTATGTCCTTCCCCGGGTCTCAAACTATCTTCTTACCTTTCATCTAAATCGGTTCAGTAGATCCAGAGATTACCCCCTACAACGTCACAAACTCACAATTCACAAACTTTACCTCTTTATAATATTAGTATAGAACTATAGATATAGCTTATATCCTACGTAAATACGCAAAAAATACAATTATCGCGATATAAGACAGAACAGCAAGACATTTCTTTAAGTTACAAAAAAAAGCGAAGGGGTTGCCAGTAATAAACTACTCTGGAAATTATAAGTAACATAATTTTTTTAACTTAAAAATTAGCTAAAACATTAAAATGATCTAAATTATCAATTCTAATGGCACAAATTATACAGTGTCAATATCTAATGCAATAATTATGTACTAACATACCTACTCCTGTAGAAAAAGTACATTAACTTTGATAACTAACCAAATTCTTATTTTTTCTGAGTCGAATCTGTACATTAAATATTTTTTTAGAAAATCTTATTGAAATAGTCATTATTATCGATACAGATGTCGAATCTATAGTTTTTAGATTTTTTGTCTGTCTGTCTGTCTGAACGCCTGACGAGAAAACCACTGGACAGGTTTTGATAAAATTTGGTATAATGATAGCTGGTTATGCGGGTCAACATATAGGATACTTTTTACTGCGGGAAAATATCTCTGAGAAATCTATATGAACCGTTAAAATGTACCTAGGGACGAACCCGAGCGGAGCAAGGATGTCATTAGTTATATATATATATATATAATTGAACTTATTGTCTAAAAAATTACTGGTATCTGGTAGTGATGAGTACAAAAAAAAGTTTATAAAATGGAAAACTGGTTGTGCCATATGGTAGCCTTGATAATCGTATACATTAATAATTATCACTTCAAAGTGAATTATAGAATTTCTACGCGAATAAGGAGATATGCTTGCATGTATATAAATAGCTAGTGCCTTCCCGCGACTTTGCATGTATTCCATAAAAAATGTTAATATATGAAGTTTAATCGCCTTTCTTTCTTAAAATGTCATTTTC
Source organism: Brenthis hecate (assembly GCA_951806755.1). Lineage (NCBI taxonomy): Eukaryota > Metazoa > Arthropoda > Insecta > Lepidoptera > Nymphalidae > Brenthis > Brenthis hecate. The sequence continues at coordinate 2,095,711 of OX638257.1, forward strand.
CCAAAAAATATTCTTTAGATTTATTAGATGTAACACAAAAACTAGCCTCTGACCCAACTTTTTGGTTTAAAAACTTCAAAAGCTTCTAAATATCTGTAATTTTGAAATATAAATTCCCTTCAGCGAACGATGGAAAGACGCTTTAAAATAATCATACGGACATTTTCTAAAATTGTCCCAACATACATTTATTAATAATGCATGTTGGTAATAAATCATGCAAATTGGACCATATTTTTTTTTACTGATGACACTAAATCTCGTCGATAGCTACTCAACAAAAAAAACCGTTGACAAGCAGAAAAGAATAATATATACTAATATATTATGCATAATTAAAAGTAATTCAGTCTACTTGTTACATCACTAGTAGGTAAAGCAATTAGTAAAATTACAAGAATGATGCTATAAAACCTCGTATGTGCTTTTTGTTTTTTAATTATAAATAATGTACGGAAAAAACCTTTAGAGTATATTTATAAATTATAAGACCTACATTGTTTGTTTCTCTAAAAATGGTACATCGAGTCATCCCTAGAGCTTAGAGGTGGGATTTTTTTGAGATTTATGTGAAATCATCCATTGATCCATGATATATATATATATATATATATATATATATATATATATATATATATATATATATTACATGGATCAATCAAATTATATGCATTAAAGAAACATCGAGAGAAAACCCACAAAAATTAAACACAAACGAATTAAGTGCCCAAAAATGTGAAATACTGTACGAGATCTTTCAGAAATAACAATGTTACTACAAAAAAATCTTATTACGCGTATAATTTTTTATCATGAGCTCATCACCTAATTTAATATCAACATAATTTTTTTGCAACGATAACAAAATTTCACACGAAATCTCAGACATTTAAAATATGGCAAATACATATTTGGGTCATCTTACTTAGATGCAGAAACGTCAATCATTGATAAATTATTATTGATTCACTTACTGGTGAACTTTTTTTTATTTTTTGGCCTAAGCTGATTGGCAAAAGTGTTACGTTTTTTTTATACATTCATATTTTTATTCAATTAAATAATATTAGATAATATTTTAATATATTTTGTTTTAATATAAAGCATTTCAGAGAGATAAAATAATTTATTTTGCAGTAAACGATGTTGATCCATCGAAAGTTTCAAATTCTTCAGTCGCTAACACTCTATTTAGATGAAGCAGATAAAATTAATAAAAGAAACTTACTTCAAAACACCCCTAAGTTTTAAAATAAAAAATAACATTATCTATATTGTCTCCATTTCATATTTTTAACGTTAGTGTGAAAGACCGCGAATTATTCCACTCTTAAAATCTTTATAGATTTAGCTACTATAAAAAGTAACGAAAATCCACATCTAGAATTTCTTTCAATTTATCTATTTAAAAAATAAAATATAAGCTGAGATATAACATATAATATGTAGTATCTTTTTTTTTAATATTTCAAAAGACCGCGAATTTCTAATAACATGCACACGGCTCAGACGCCGGTTTTAATTTAACATTTCACAATAACCGTAAATAATATATTTGAATCCGTCTGTTTATCATAAAATTTTATTACTATATATCATTAGATCCATAAACCTCGAGCGCTTCTAAGTTCTATTCTAATATCTTACCGCACAGTTATTTTGGTTTTCGCAATAAAAACAAAAAAAAATCCAAACACAAAATGCACAAAAAATTCCACGACACAACACAAAAAAATAGAATTGTTGGCACAATTCTTATTTTCGTGGGAAAATATATAACTTTTTTTCTATTATTACCGGGTCGAGACACGACTTGTCGGTCGCGGTTTCAAACTGAACTGACATCTACTTTCGAACTCCCGATTCAACGCTATACTTTCCGAGTATAGCATCTTGGAGCAGTGATGTGTGTATATCGATAAAATATCGATAAGAATAATCGATTAGATAATATTTTGCTTAGAAATAACGTAATATTTGTTATGTAGATAACACTAGTGATTGTTTTGAAATTGTTTAATATGCTGTTATGTTTTATCTTTTAATTCAAGTTATAATAAACTTGAACTGCGCAATAATGTGTTTTTATAAATAATATAGTGAGATAGCAATTTTATGTCTATGTTAATTAATTCACAATATTTATAACAGTGACTAAATATATTTTTAAGTCATGTACATATGCATATAATGTACGTAGTACCTATTTAGATTCAAACTAAAATATTAATTGTGTTTAATAATTTCTATATATTCTTATATTGAAAAGATTTTCATAGCATAATTAATGTTGTATATGTCATTACAGAAAATATTATTTTAGCAAATCCGTTTCACATTACCCTGACTCACATTGTATAAACAAACGATAAACTTATGTACCTTACAATGCTAGTCTTGCAAAAGTTAATGACACTTTTCTAGAACAACACTTACATGTTTATGTAAAAAATGCTGTTAGAGTTCACAATCGATTTTAAATTTGCTACTTCCTTAATTAAAAACGCATTCTGTACAAAATACCAAAAAATTAAGGTAACATGAATATGTACTCCAAAACATTGAAAATGAGGATAATATTTTTCATTTTAATTAGGTATGCATTTACAAAAGCAAAGCATTTTTTTTATCATTTTGACTATAATTCACTTGAAATATGATAATATTCACCAAAATCATATCCACTAATTGAATATTACATAAAGTTTAAGAGAAAATACAATATTACTTTTATTTTATATCTTTATGTATTTCCTTGCAGAACATATATAATGACCCTGTGGTATTCTATTCTATTATTATTTATTTCTATCAAACTCTATATATATATATATATATATATATATATATATATATATATATATATATATATATATACACACATTTACACATTCTGTTTTCTTCTGATCAGTACAAACATCTATTTGATCATAAAAACGTATAACGGAAGGAGTACATGAATTAGAGTCATATAAATTGTGCTATTTATTTCTATTTCTAAATAGTAAATTCATGTCGCTCTTTTCATTCATACTTCTACATGTTTAGTCAGCAGCCATTATACATGATCACATTGTATAGGAGCTGACAGACCAGGAGCTCCTCTTTGGAATTGATTTGACCATTTTAACTGAAACTTAGTCCAGTTTTTTTTATTAAACACACATAAAAATACAAGAATCTACAAGCTATACGTTTGGCTATTTTAAATATCTCTTAATTCTAAAATGTAGATTAAAAGTACTGACCCTATCTTATAATGCATTTATTACATATCTTTAAAAATCCAACTGCAAAAATCAAGCTTTTACGAAAAACGAAAAAAAAAAGAAAAAACATGGTATCGATATAAAATCTTTCTCATCACTACTCCTGAACCCATAATACACATACAAATTTGCTGAACACTCACACACATACCCTAACTAGAGCTTTAAAGCTTTTATCTGTATCAAACTAAAATTCACCTTGTGTTTATACAATAAGATTCAAAGTAGAGTGTCTTACAAAATAGGTGACGTAGGACAAGTCTAAATATTAGAGCATTTTTATGGTGCTATCATGTTTTGTCTTACTTTTATATCGTGTTAGGTAAGATATACAAGCAGTATCACTTGTAGGATAGCGAAAATCGCGTGTTATAACATCGTTTTAGGTTGGACGAACTTCAGAATATTGTGCAGTTCATACTTTGTGGGAACTTTTCTGTTGTATATGAGCTTTGTGCTTAATTTATTTTAATCTCTATTTTATTAAAGGCTATTTATTTGATTAAAAAAAACTACAGTCGGTTGAAATTTCGCTTAAAATTGTTATGACATGGAAGATGTTATATTTTTTGGACTTTACTTTTTTTTAAATTACTTTTTACCTTAAAGTTATACAGACAGCAAATCACAATAAAAATAAATCCACCCATATATCCATATCTAATGAAAAAGTAACATTGAAATAAAAAAATAAAATCATACTTATCAAAGATGTTGTGTAACATACAAAAAACATACACCTGATTTGAGTACCTCCTGTATTGAAATCGGTCAAAAAGAGTGCACGAAGGAAGTACAATACTTGATCAAATCATTGAGACGCATACCCGTATATTTGTGAATCGTGATCGATAATGCCCGAGAACTGTTTTCATTTACATAATCAACGACTTTAACTTTGTTAACATATTCATTTAAATATCTATACTAATAATATAAAGAGGAAAAGTTTGTGAGTTTGTGAGATTGCGAGTTTGTGAGTTTGTGACGTTGTAGGGGGTAATCTCTGGATCTACTAAATCGATTTAGATGAAATTTGGTAACAAGATAGTTTGAGACCCTGGGAAGGACATAGGATACTTTTTATCCCAAAAATCATCCTTTAATTGGGTGAAAATGGGGATGAAAGTTTGTATGGGGAATCAAGCTAATGATGAACCCGAGCGAAGCGAGGCTGAGTCGCTAGTATATATATATAAATAAGCAAAGACAAAACAGTTCAGCACTTTTTTGTCATGTTCGTCTACCGATTTTATTTTTTCTAATTATTAATTTTCATACTAGACTCAAAGAAGCTCAGATTATGTGTCATGAAACCTTATAAATTTTCTTTAATTATTTTTGAGTTTCGTTTAGAACTTAAATATGTAGACAAAGTTAATTTTATCATAGTTCCACAGTAATTTTTCGCAAATATTTTTAATAAATAAAAAAAACTTTATTTTATGAAATTTATTGATATTTGAGCTTATTAGAAAGAATATATTATGTAAGTAAAAAAAATTGTTAATACAATTGAGTCAGTAAAGACTATTGCAAAATTTTCAATTTGTATTATGTACATATGTGTGTGTTAAAGTTATATATATGTTTTTTTTTTAATTTAATGTGGCAAGAAGCCCTGGATTTTTAATATTCGTATAGTGGAAACAAGTCCGCTCAAGTTTTGAAAGGCTGTATCGAATCGCATCACGTTCTGTCGTCAGATAGTCACAAAAAGTGAAATTATGTTCGTAGTTCGGCTTTGTTGAATGAGCAGAGACTTGGGAACAAATTATTTATACAATATATACTGTCTTTAAATGCTGAATGAAATGTGTTGACATTTTTTTTCGATCTTTTTTATATGTACTACTAAAATTCCTTCATCTTTACAGAATACTGATATTACAAATTAAAAAAAAACTTAGTCTGACCCTCTTCTTATATTTATGTTTAACAGCTAAGTTAGGGTTACTTTAAGCTATATTTTTTTAATATAGCCCTAGATAGAATGAATGATAGAGTTATCTCCTTCTCTTTCACTCGACCTCTATGGGAAAATGATGTTACTTTAAATTAGTAGATACTATAATTCGCTTTTATAAACTATTTATAAGTATTTATATTGGGATACTAGAATATTAGAAAATGCCATGTAAAAAATGTATTTATATTTTTTAGTAATAAAATATCCTTTACTTAAAGAAAAAGCGTAATACTAACATGAATATATTATACTAGCAGAACCCGCGGCTTCGGTCGCGCTAAAACTACAGAAAAACTGTAAAAAATAGGTTTCACACAAACTTTCACTCCCTATTTTTAACCCTTATGAGACTGTCGAAAAATGCTAAAACACGTATTTATTTATTTGTATTGAAGAGCATTAATACCAAGTTTCAAGTAATTTTGATCATAAATATTTTTTGGGTTTCATTATAATTTATAACGTGTTTTCCCGTGGGAATTGCATAATCTCCCGTGATAAAAAGTATGTTATAAGTATGTAAGCCTATGTCACTCTCCAGCCCTCCAACTATCTCCACACAAAAAATCACGTCAATCCGTCACTCCCTTTCGACGTGGAAGAAAGACAAACAAACACACTTTCACATTTATAATATTAGTATTAATTTATAACATGACTATGTAAAATTATTTCTGTGAATGCATCATTGTTTTTAAACTATTTAGGTCCTTACCTACTGGGAATCCCTATATTTCTAAAATATAGACCGCAAGAAGAAAAACAAGTTAAAAATATGTGAATGAAAACAAATACTAATTTTTACCTTCAGAAGGACTTAATATTTATTGTGATTTCTATAACTTTTTTATTGAAGTAAAACTTGTTTAGACGTGATTGAGAGGTAATAAATACATTGGAAAAATGGGTGTCGCGGAAGTAAGTCTTTATTATTAATTTAAAAAAAATAACTTATAAAAAGGAATATTTATTATTAATAATTTTATATAATTATTACTTATAAAAATTAATATTTATTATTAATAATTTTATAAAATATATTATATATACCTATGTTCACACCACAATATTGTCATGCGGATGTCATATGATTATAGTCTCTCCCTTGACCATGTGCGCTGTAAAGCATTTGAAACGTCGCGCCGGTAACCAAAAATCAAAATAAAACCGCGAAAAACTCCGAACAATAGTTATATTTAAAACTCTTACGAGGTTTCAAATCCATATGATACTTAGGAGGACTTAGATTAAATTTGACTACCGAGAAAACGACGTACGTTGAAACAAGTAGCTAATAAAGGTATCAAAAAATAGATCCTTACGCGATTTTTAAAATCTTTTATTTAACTTGCAATGTTTCTTAGTTGGTATGTTTGTACATGTATCAAATCTTGCAAGCTGAATTAGAACAACTTTCTCCTATCTTGGAGAGTTGAAATTTTACATGCTCGTTCATTTCCGATGACAATGACTTTTTTATGTTCAATGCTTACCAACTAAAATCTATACTTAATATTATAAAAAGGTAAAGTTTGTGAGGTTGTCTGTTGTGAATTTGTGACGATGTAGGGGGTAATCTCTGGATCTACAGAGCCGATTTAGATGAAATTGGCTAAGAAGATAGTTTGAGACCCTAGAAAGGACATAGGATACTTTTTATTCCGGAAATCATCCCTTTAGGGGGTGAGAATGGGGATGAAAGTTTGTATTGGGAAGAAAGGTAGGGACGAACCCAAGCAAAGCGAGAGTGAGTCGCTAGTCATATATAACAGGAAAGCAAAGTTCTCATGTTACAAGCGCCTCCTTTTTTACTTTGACGCAAGTAAAGTTGTGTTTTAGCTAGTAGAGAAATAAATTAATTGTAAAACAAATCGTTTTAAAAACAAGCTTTTATGTTAATGCGTTAAAAAGAAAAATGAAATTTATTATAGCTTGTTTTTACACACTTTTATTATTTATTTATCTAAAATTTTTTTCCTGCCTTTTATATAATATAATAACAAGTATACACAAACCGACAATATATAACACATATATGTATATATAAATGTGGTATGTGGTTAGGTTTATAAGATTTTTTCTTAAAAGAAAATTAGTCATCAGGTATAACGTGTCACGTACATTCATAAATTATGGCATACATATATTTGTTTTTCTGTTACAAGCCTTAGGTTAGTCATGTAACTGCACTGTTTATGTGCTAGTTATTGTCCGCGGCTTTGCCCGAGTCAAAAGAGTTTTCTTTCCTTTTCTATAATGTTTTCAGGCACCGCGATCCTTTGGCAAGTTCAAGACTAACAGCTTATAGTTAAAATATCAATAAAGTTGATATATAGTAAATTTGTTCAAAAACATTCATCGTATTATTGATTTAAAAATACGTTTTTTTTTTTAGATAGACTTTTTGTTGATAGCTATCTAAACTTAGTTAGCTTTTTCAAAGTTATAATTTTTTAATTAAATTTTGTATATAATCTAATAGTATATTAATAAGTATGAAGGACCGAATTGCTAGAAAGACCGAATATATAAATAAATCGCCTAAAAAGCAAAAATAATATGATTACATTAATACGTCTCGATTTAGCAACTTTCATACATGATAATTAAAAAAAAACTGTGTCTAAAAACTTATTTAGAGATAGGAATCTTATATGTATCTCACAAAAAAATATGGAAATGACATTGTATACCATGGTAATATGTGACACGGACCACGTGACACCATAGACGTAGAGAATGGACTGAGCAATACTGTCAGTTTTTTCTCTGTCACTTTTTCGTCATTTTCAGCTGACGGCTGACAAAGAAACACTCAGTTCCAGGGCTAAGGAAAAATTTCCTCCTAAAATTTGTATGAAGTCGTTATTCTTCTCCTGAGTAAAAGTGTGCTGTGCTCAGTCCACTCTCGATATCTATGCGTAACACAAGATTTGTCATTTCAAACTTTAGAACACCTTGTGTGAGCACTCCGTATTTTTATATTTTTTAGTGTTTACCTAACATTCGAAATTCGACCATAATCATTATAGAAAATTTGAGGAAAACAATAGAATTTATTTATCTAGGTATATAAAAAACTAACCTTTTTAAAAAAAATCATTGATAACACTAAATCTTGTAAACAACTTAAAAAGAACTGTTGACAGATAAAAGAGAAAAAGGTACTGAACTATTTTGTCTTTGCCTATTTATACGTAGATTTAAGATGTATAGCATAAAAAAATATTGACTTGTGATAACAACCTATTGTTTAAATAATTAAATAAAATAATAATTAAAAAAAGATTATTAATATTATTATTAAAAATTCTAATAACATAAAGAAATTTAAAATCCCTTATTTCAAAATCGGTTAAAATTAACAACAGCTTCCTAAACTTGGCAGGAAGACTGTCGACGCGACATAATAAGATTTATGGATTTTGAGAAAACTATGGAAACCTGTACTTTGCTATAGTGAATATGTAATGAAAACTCGAGCTTTTATCAGAGATTTTAGATTTATTTAGATTAACTTTTTTAATTTTTTTATATTATACTAATATTTTCTATTTTTAACTGAGCTATTTTTTTATTTTGCAAGTAGAAAACCAAATCAACTTTTGTGGCTTCAAAAAGTTTAGTCTCTCACGTGATGACGTGACAACTTTTGTTGTTGTAAAGTTTTCGAAACGTCGGGGACAAAACGTAAAATAAAACCGCGAAAAAATCCATCAAAATATTTTCATTTAAAATTTTTAGACATTGTGAACTTCATAAATCATTTCCTACCAACCCTTAATGGGGCGATGGGTCGAATAAATAGTTGTAAGCATAGTTAAGTCGTGATCTATAAATGACTCAGATGATCCATGATATCATCAAACGTATTATATGTACCTAAGTTTTCTAACCATTGCAATAATTTTATTAATATATTTTCTAAGCAAATTATATTTGTTATTATTTAATCGTATATGAGCCATTCATGTTTAAAGAATATTCTAATTATATTATATCATATAAAAACACACACAAAAAAATAAAGTGTATCATTTTTTTTTTCAAAATTCTATTGTAATTTAAATATTCTAGAGATGAACATGATATTTAAAATTATTGAATAGAAAAAAACACGGCAGTATACCGAAATGAAGCAGAATTTTCAGTTTTGTTTTTACTCTATTTAAAGTAAGGTAAAACTTCTTAAGCCTCATTCAGTTTCATGATGCCATTTTCAAAACACAACATGTCAGGTGTATGTATGTTTCGAAGGTCCAGGTTGTTTCGGACGACCAGAACCAGGGTATGTCTAGTACCCGGAGGTCGACCTGGGACAATCTCCCAGACGTTCTTGGCGTACACGGCAGTATGTCCGTTCGCTGGTAATGTACGCCACCACGCACCCCTGAATGCGTAGCTTGGGTCCCGATCCACTAGGGTTTCTTCGTTGACAGGAGACTATACTTAGAGGCGATGAAATAAAAACACAATTTTTCCTTTTTTCTCTCTTGGTTTCGGTTCTTCCTTTTCCTTTTAGTTGTTGCCTCTTCGGTGGCTGTCTTGCGACTGACTTGAATCGAGAAATGGCTCGCCTTTTATTTGGCCCGTTAATACCTTACAGAGAGCCGCGTACTTTGAGCTCATTTTTCGAGTAAAATTTCCCTAAACCGAAACCTTGAGAGTCCTTTTATTTTATGTTTTCAGTAAAACACCTTACACATATTTATTTATTTACATGCCTTACATACTATTATACAATATTAAAACATAATATTCAATATATAATAATTAATTAAAAAGTCTTAAAACAAAATTATCTAACTTTCTAGGTTGCTACATTTTTACTATACATTTTCCCTTATAACTTTTGAACGGATAGTCCTATTGACCTAATTCTTGTTTTATTATAAGTTTTATAATAAAATCTATTATTTAAAACATAAACTATTATGCTATTGCAAGAAACAAAAAATCTCATTTTCAAGTTACGTAATTATATGCTAACATTTTACTTACGTACCTATTCCTTTCAAATTAATGTTAAATAGTCTTATATGATTCAAATAAGCAAAAAATACTCTAAACTAACCTTATTACACTAATTAGAACTTATTTTAACATACTAAATCTAATAAGAATGAGATTTCAAATTTACAACAATTATTCATAATACGCTAAAATGACATTGTCCCTATATTAATACACACGTTACTCGAAGATAGGTTTTCCGTCGCCGACATTCTCCCCCTCGTGCTTTGCACCAACTCCTGGACTCGGCGACGCTCCCGGCACCAACAGCACCACTCTCGAACTGGGCCTCCGTAGAACACCTCCTCTGGTCTCGACGTCGACGACTCTGGTCCGCCCGTCTGGTCCAGGATACACATGCAGGATTCTTCCGCGTGGCCAGATGCATCTTGGTAGGCTGTGATCGACGATCAGTACGATGTCTCCGACTTGCAAATCTGTGGCGCTGACTCTTCCTTTGGTCTTCCTTGGTAGTAGAGTGGGCAAATACTCTCTCAGCCAACGTTGCCAGAAGTGATCGGCAAGTCGCTGCGTAGCCTTCCAGGTGTGTCTGCCCACAAGCTCGTTGTCCTCGAAGCTGCCGATTCTTGCTGCGCCGCATGATCGCCCGATGAGAAAGTGGTTCGGTGTAAGTGCTTCTTCTTCAGGGTTCTCGGAGAGGTGGGTGAGGGGCCGAGAGTTGACTATGTGCTCGGCCTCTAACAGGAGGGTATGAAGTACCTCCTCTCGTGGTTGCCTTTCGTTGAGCGTGGCGTCCAGTGCGGTTTTAATGGATCGCACCAGACGCTCCCATGCACCTCCCATGTTTGGTGCACCAGGAGGTATGAACTTCCACTGCACGCCGATCTTCTCCGCTTCCGAGATAAGGTCTTCTTGCTTCATGGTGTCTAGTGCTTCCTTGAGTTCTTTGTTGGCGCCAACGAAGTTAGTGCCATTGTCGGTGTAGATTATCTTTGGTATTCCCCTTCTCGCGGCGAATCGTCGTAGTGCCATGATCATGCTGTCAGTGGAGAGTGAAGGAGTGAGCTCAATGTGTACAGCTCGTGTTGTTAAGCATGTGAATAGAGCACCCCATCTCTTCTCATGGCGTCTTGCTACGGTGATCGTCATAGGGCCGAAGTAATCTATTCCCGTGCACGTAAATGGAGGGTTTCCGTGCATCAGCCTCTCAGCAGGTAAGTTGCCCACTGGTAGTTCTTGAGGTCTTGCCTTTCTTGTTTTGCACCACTGGCATTGATGTTGAATGGTCTTGATCGCTGACCTCAGTCCTAGCACCCAGAAGCGTTGTCTTACTTCGTTCATTACGGTCGCGTGATTCCCGTGATTGAAGCGGCAGTGAAATTCTTCTATGATGAGAAGTGTTGTCTTGTCCTTGCTGTCGAGTACGATGGGTCGTTTGTAGTCTCTGGTAACCCCTCGTATCGCGTCGATTCTTCCTTTCAGTCGCAGGAGACCTTCTTCTAGCACTACGTCGAGCCTTTTCAACTTGCTGCTGCCCTCTAATTGTTTTCCTTGCTGTAGGCACCTGATGTCCTCTTTGAAGCATTTCTCTTGACTTCTTCTTAACAACAGCGTTTCAGCTTGCTCTAGTAGACTTGTTTCCAATGGTATGTATTTCCTTTCTGACGTTTTTGAAGACAGATGTCGCTTCTCAACAATTTTCTTATTCCTTTTTGTAGTTTTCCAGGTAGGATCTTCTTTGCTGGCGTGGACCTTTTCCTTTCTTCTGCAGAGTTGTATGAACTGCAGTACTCTTGCTGTAGCTCGCCAAAGTCTTTTCCACGACGAGAACTTTTCGGGATCTGGTGATGGATAGGAGCTGCCTGCAGTCGCTACGATGTCCGCTGCCTTTTCTTCGCCAGTGGTTTCTTTCTTGAATGTTCTTGCCGCAGGCCAGTGAACTTCATCTCTTCTTAGAAACCCTGGTCCGGTGTACCATCGGTGTTGGCAGTCGAAGTGTTCTGGTACGTCACGTGTTGCATCATCTGCAGGGTTCTGCGCCGTCGGTACCCATCTCCAGTCCTGTGGTTTTGTGAGATCTTCTATCTCCGCCAAGCGATGAGCCACGAATGTCTTGAAGGTTCTCGGGTCCGTCTTGATCCATGATAGCACGATACTGGAGTCTGTCCAAAACGTCTTCTTTTCTATTTTCAGATCCATTTCTTCCTCGACCGAGTGTGCCAATCTGCTTCCTAGGAGGGCCGCTTGCAGCTCGAGTCTCAGGATTGACACCGGCTTCAACGGAGCGACTCTTACTTTTGCTGCTACTAAGCTGACGTCATAAGTCCCATTTTGATTTTCAGTTCTCCAATATACCGTAGCTGCATACGCCATTTCGCTTGCATCCGTGAACGTGTGCAGCTCCCCCTCGGTGCGACGTGGTGCCAGACATCTCGGGATCTGAAGGTCTTGGAGCAGCTTCATCTTCTCCAGGTAAGTCTTCCATGACTCGTACTCCTTTTCTTCTATCTCTTCATCCCAACCGACGCCACTTCGCCATATGTTCTGGAGCAGCCTTTTGCCTTGGATGAGAATTGGTGATGCTAGCCCTAGTGGATCGAAGGTCGACATCACGGCGCTGGTGACTTCTCTCTTCGTAGGTACCTTGAGTCCTTGTGCCACTTCATCTGGCGTGTTCCGAAGGTTCGCCCTAAAGCCTATGGAGTCCCTTTCTGTAAACCAGCGTAGTCCCAGTGTCTTCTCTTCCTTCTCACCAAGGTCCACCTCTGTCTTCTCAACTGACTCAGTCTTCACGTCTTGCAGCAGGTCGGAGTGGTTTGACGCCCATCCTCGGAGTTCGAAGCCCGCCTTTTTGTGAATGAAGTCCACCTGCGCTGTAATTCTCTTGAAGTCCTCTTCTGAATGGAAGCTGTGCAGGTAGTCATCCATGTAATGGTTCAGCTCGATTGCCTTTGCTGCCTCTGGGTACTGCTTCTTGTAGTCCGCCGCGTTCCGGTTCTTCACGTAGATCGCTGTGCTAGGAGATGATGTCGCGCCGAAGATGACTGATGTCATTCTGTACTCCTTCGGTGCTACGTCACGACGATCCCCTCGCCACAGGAACTTCAAGCTGTTTCTATCTTCTGGCCGGATGCGAACTTGCAGGAACATTTCCTTTATGTCGGCTGCCACTGCAAACGGGCCTTGCCGGAACCTCAGTAATACCCCGAAGAGCGATTGCAGTAGGTCTGGTCCCGGTAGTAAAGCGTCGTTGAGGCTTCTCCCTTTAGACTTGGCTGCAGCGTCGAAGACGATCCTTATTTTCTTCTTCAATGGATGTACCACGGAGAAATGAGGGAGGTACCATGTCTTCTTTGAATCTTCTTGTCCACCAGGTGCTTCTTCTGCATACTTGCTGTCGATTAGATGCTGGATCTGCTTATTGTATTCTGCCTTCAGCTGAGGGTCTTTGTCTATCTTCTTTTCAATGTTGAACAATCGGTTCTTGGCAGACGTGTAGCTTTCAGGCATCTGTTCATCTTCATTTTTCCATAGAAGTCCAGCTTCAAATCGACCATCTTCTAGTCTTCTGCAGGTCTTCTCTAGGATGGTGAGTGCTCTTCCTTCTGAATCCGTAGTGGGTCTTCTTGGTAGTACTCCAAGTGCTTCGATTGCGAAGTGATCCTTGATGGCTTGATGCATCTCTTCTTCTGGCGTGCTGACATGTAGACACGTGTTTAAGAAGTGCACCACTTTCGCGCCTCCAGTGTCTGACCCGTGGAGCACCCATCCAAGTCCTGTTCTTGAAGCGACTGGTTGTCCTGGTTTCCCTCTTCTTACTTCTTGAGTCACGATTAGCTCCCAGTTGTCTTGACCGATGAGCAGCTGTGGTGACTCCCCCTTATAATATAGAGAGTCAGCAATCTTCTTCAAGTGTTGACACTCTTCTATCCTTTTCTTTTCTAGGAACTGCGGTGCAAGCTTCAACTCGTCGATGGTCCGGACTCTTCTCAAGGTCTTCTTGGTCTTCTGATGAATCCCCTTCACCGTAAGGTCCAGCATCTGAGAGTCTTCCTTCCTTATCAGCCTGCCTCCAACAGTCTCGATGACCAGTTCCTCCTTTCTTCCTTGAGCGCCGATTTCTTCTGCTACCTTCTGGTCTAGCAGCGACACTGTTGACCCTTCATCCATGAGGGCCAATATCTTCTTTGATCCTTTTGACCCGAAGATTTCTATCGGAATTATCTTCAGGTATGCCCTTGCGTTGTTGACCGCATTCACCGATGCCATGATGCTCGCCACTTCTTGTGGTTTGTTCTTCTGTTCTTCCGAGGAACTTTTCTCTGTCTCGACGTGCAGCAGATGATGATGCCACCTCTTGCATTCCTTGCACGACGGCTTCTTGCAGCTCTCCTTCCGATGTGTCCCTTGTAAACACTTGAAGCAAACGCGGCTTTTCTTCACTATTGCCCATCGATCTTGCACAGACGCCTTCAGGAACTTCTGACACCCGACGAGGAAGTGTTCACCCTCACACATGGGGCAAGTCTTCTCTGATCTTGAAACCTTTTCTTTGAAGTCCTTTTCCTTAGTTGAATGCGTTGCTTGTCGATGAGTCCGTCTGAACCCGCTCTTCTCTTCTGTTGATGCATAGGCTCCACACTTGTCTGCTTCTCTGTTCAGGAACTTGGACACCAGTGTTAGGTCGGAGAACTCGCCTTCTTCTGTTGTTTCAATGAAGTCGTACCATCGGAACTTGAGGATCGTAGGTAACTTCTCAATAATTTGTTTCACCATCTCAGGTGAATGCAGGTACTGTGGTTTCTTCAATCCTTTTATTGCCGCTACGCTGTTGCTGATCTGGCTCGCGAAGAGGCATATGTCCCTTGGGTTTTCAGAAATCTTCGGCAACGTTTTGACCTTGTCCAACTCTGCCAGCACCAGTGCATCTGGTCTTCCATATCTTCTTCTGAGGGCTTGAATCACTTCCATCGGAGAGGCTTCGGAGTACAGCAGACTCTTGATAGCTTCTCTTGCGTTGCCCTTCAGTGCTCTTCTTAGCCGAGCCATATTCTGGACGTTGTTGAACATCGGTGCTGTATCTTCATAGACAACCTTGAAGGCCATCCACTCGCTGCTGTTGCCGTCGAAGTAGGGTAACTCGTGAATGTAGGTTGGCTGTCCTGCTGGTCCTCGCGTGGTAAGAGCTTCCTTCAATGCTGCCGTCAGTGCTTGAATTTCAATCGTAGCTCCTCTCGTTGAGGAGTTCTCTTCAGGCTTCATCTTCTGTGGCTCTTCCAAGGGGTGTGGACCTCGCATCTCTGTTTGAACTTTGTTGCCATCCTCCAGCACAGACGTCTCGATCCAGTTCTGCACCTGTGCTGTTCTGTCTTCCAGGTCTTCATCCACGGAGTCCTCTTCTTCACACTGTGCCATCTCCAATCTGACACGGGCTAGCTTAGTTTCAGCCTGTGCTTGCTTCAACTCCAGGCGTGCCAACTCTTCCTTTGCTTCTAGCTCGCGTCTTCTGGCCGAGGAACTCGTGGTCTTCGTGGACCTGGCGCGACGACTGACCCCCATCGGTTTCAGGGTCTTGGAGGAACCTTGAACATCCTTTCCAGGTACATCTTCTTGGCTCTTCCTGGTCATCCTCTGTGCAGCATCTTCTTTGTTGCCTTCCATAGACGCCGCCGTAGTTGCAGTCGTAACCGTAGTCTCCGTCACTGTGGTGCCTTCCGTGGTCGTGGTACCCGAAGAAGTGTTTGATGTAGTTGCAGTTCCCGATGACGCCGACGCTGACGTGACCCCTTCTGATCCCGACGTTCCATCTGTCGCGTCCCTATCTGAAGGACGGGACCCGGGACGTGAGGGGGCATCCTTCTGCGACCTGGTTACCGGCATCTTGAACGCAATCTTCTGTTTCTTCTGAACTTCTTCTAGCAGGGATCCGGCTCGAAGGACCAACTGTTTCGGACGACCAGAACCAGGGTATGTCTAGTACCCGGAGGTCGACCTGGGACAATCTCCCAGACGTTCTTGGCGTACACGGCAGTATGTCCGTTCGCTGGTAATGTACGCCACCACGCACCCCTGAATGCGTAGCTTGGGTCCCGATCCACTAGGGTTTCTTCGTTGACAGGAGACTATACTTAGAGGCGATGAAATAAAAACACAATTTTTCCTTTTTTCTCTCTTGGTTTCGGTTCTTCCTTTTCCTTTTAGTTGTTGCCTCTTCGGTGGCTGTCTTGCGACTGACTTGAATCGAGAAATGGCTCGCCTTTTATTTGGCCCGTTAATACCTTACAGAGAGCCGCGTACTTTGAGCTCATTTTTCGAGTAAAATTTCCCTAAACCGAAACCTTGAGAGTCCTTTTATTTTATGTTTTCAGTAAAACACCTTACACATATTTATTTATTTACATGCCTTACATACTATTATACAATATTAAAACATAATATTCAATATATAATAATTAATTAAAAAGTCTTAAAACAAAATTATCTAACTTTCTAGGTTGCTACATTTTTACTATACATTTTCCCTTATAACTTTTGAACGGATAGTCCTATTGACCTAATTCTTGTTTTATTATAAGTTTTATAATAAAATCTATTATTTAAAACATAAACTATTATGCTATTGCAAGAAACAAAAAATCTCATTTTCAAGTTACGTAATTATATGCTAACATTTTACTTACGTACCTATTCCTTTCAAATTAATGTTAAATAGTCTTATATGATTCAAATAAGCAAAAAATACTCTAAACTAACCTTATTACACTAATTAGAACTTATTTTAACATACTAAATCTAATAAGAATGAGATTTCAAATTTACAACAATTATTCATAATACGCTAAAATGACATTGTCCCTATATTAATACACACGTTACTCGAAGATAGGTTTTCCGTCGCCGACACAGGTAAATAAGTAAAAATGGAAACCGAAAACGTAACTTTTTTATTTGTAAGATATGTATATCTATACTAATATTATAAAGAGGCAGAGTTTGTTTGTTTGAACGCGCTAATCTCTGGAACTACTAATCCGATCTGAAGAATTATTTGCATTGCGTTGCATTTGCATTAGATAGGTGGTGTTCTGACATGTCCGCTTTGTGCTCGGAGCTTTTTAGCCAAAGTTGGATATAGAACACATGAAAGAGCAGCACATCGAAGCTCGTGACAACCGCCATAGAAAGCCTTCGAATGCAGTCGCTGTGGCCGAAAACGGCTAGATGGCACCATCATCAAGCATATCAAATCGTTCACATATTCTTTAAAAGCAACAAAAGCCAAAACTGTTACAAAGTAGTGTTACAAAGTAAAGTTTTCTTCGTGGAAGCTCTTGAGAACTTATATTGTTGCATTAATATTTATAAATAAACATTGCACAAGTTTCGTCATCATGAACTTATTCTGTTGACTGCAATACATTCTTATAATAATAAAAATAGAAATGGCATAATAGATGACTTAACAAAAGGAATGATTTAATTTTTCACCGAATTCAAAAAAGGAGTACGTATTTATATGATATTTTGAAGGCTGGAATTAGATATTTCAAAAAGTTATACAATAATAAATAAATAAGATACACTAAGAGAGGTATAATTATTTTTAATAACTAATTATCTATATTTGACAATTTTTACATACCATATTTGACATTAACAAATTATTTTTTTCGATTTTTTTTTGCAGTTATTTTTTTTGTGTTTTAGTTCCCATCATCGTAAACCAATGTATTTATGCATCTAACCTCCTTGGGACAAAAATTACGCTATATGTGAGCAATTTCTTACTGTCATTATGTACGTCCTCAACTAACTTTTTACTTGTATACAAGTCAAACTCTATTTAGAAAAAAAACCTATTTCAGTTTTGTATAAACTATCGTTAGTTGCTAGCAGTTGTTATTGATAATATAATTAGTTAATCGGCAGTATGAAACATCGTAAAGAAGGATATATTAATTACTAATAAACAAATTTCTCAGTTATCTATCGAGTCTGTTGAAAATAATAAAAATATTATCTATTACTATGTCATAATTTTGTTGTGTTTAGGTATAAATTTAGTCATCTCTTTATTCATTTCTATCTCTTTCAACTAAATGTATATATGCCGAAAGCTGCTTTTTCTTTTGTTTTTTGTGCGAGTTTCTCTTATCCATTAAATCCGGCCCTGCTTAAAGCATTTACTATGAAAATACTATAATAGACTAATAATTAACAAGTAGAACCGATAACCAAAACATGTATGTACATATAAGCATGACACTCGACGCGCACTTCATTGAAGTTGGAAGCGAGACCCATTTCCCTTGTTTTACTGTAACGTTATCTCGTGACCTTACTGCAATTAACTACAAACTACGCCATGAATGTATATTGTATGTACCTAAAGGGATAGACATATAGAAACTAGAGACATAAGTCTGTTATTTCATCCTATTTACTGAATTAAAAAAAATGGAAAAAGTCTAAAACGCGTACATATATATGTTTTCGTTTTGTAAAAAACAACAAATTTTAATTAAAATATTTTTAATGAATAGGGCCCATGTGAATTTCAAAAAAAATATTCCAACAGACAGGATAATGTAAATACTTATAAGATATCGGTATAACTTTTGAATTAAAAAGTTATCAGAAACGTTATTTAGTCTAGTGCATATCCTTATTGGTGTAGGTCAAGTGGTTCATATCCCGGGTGATCTAAAAATATGTAAGTTGAGAAATGATTGATTCGCCATACAAACTTCCACTCTATTTTCACCCTCTTAAGGGATGATTTCCGGGATAAAAACTTTCCTATGTCCTACCCAGGATCTCAAACTATCTCCATACATACTGACAGACAGAGTTACTTTTGCATCTACACTATTACTATTAGTATGGATTAGATTTTTTGTTAGAAACATCTTTATAAACAAGGTTGTTTGACAACTTTGTTGTAGGCAATTGGTTTTACACCTGTGGTAAAGCAGAGCACGTAAAATGGTCAGTCCTGCGCCAAATATCTCATAAGTCGTGTTGGATTGCCGTTACGATGGACTGTGAGAGCAAAAGAAATCGTAAATGTATGTATGTCTGCGCATGCACTTGTAGTATAATTTCTGTGAAATTAGCTAATCTGAGGGAGTTTGATTTTATATATTAGTTAATAATGATAATGCTTTGTTCATATATAAATATTAGCCACCTGCGACATCGAAGCCGCAACATTTGAAGTAGAAAACAGTTCTCGTCAGATATTATGTATTATATGAAAAACATCAATATATTCATTATCACACTTTCATGCAAAGCTCTTTTGAAATTTTCGTATTCTTTCAGAGTACGGATATTTTCTAACTGTTAAACCTAATGTCAAGTAATAATCTGACAAAATTATTAATCTGCTTTTCGTGTAGGTAATCTAAATCTCGGATTTCTGCCTTGATTGTCTGCGCAATCTCATCTTTTTCAAAAAAATATTGTGCATACAAACAAACATCTTTCGCATCTGTATAATATTACACATGATTAAGTATAATGCATATATGACTAGCGACATACCCTCGCTTCGCTCGGGTGCGTCCCGCATTTTTATTACGGTACGCGGATTTTGTTCACAATTTCGTGTTTTAATTTTTTCCGCGCAAAACCCTATTTCTTTTTCTAAAATAAAAATAGCCTAAGTTACTTCTTATAACATCAGCTATCTGCCAGTGAAAATTCCGTCACAATCAGTTCAGACATTACGGAGATTAGCCGGCATTATATTGTATAAATTTAACTTTGTTTTAATATACAATATACACATTCAGTAACATTTATTCATAGCTCCATGACAATACAAAGTACCTATTACACAACAGAAGATGTATAGGAGTGATCTAATTAACATTGACACTGCGACCTCTACGTTAATTGCACGTTTCATTCATATTATTTTCTATTTATTAATGAAAACAATATGTACACAAATACAATAACAATGATTAATTTACCTCACACACAACATACATTACTCATAAATGTACCTACTTATGATTTAGTAGATGGTTTTATAGAACAATAAAAATCTGCCTTCGCTTTGGTACGTCTATAAGTGCCTTTTGTGTATATAATATTCATAATCTACGAGTACGTGTGTATATCCAAATCCATATAGCCGTTTTAGTGTGAAGAAGTAAGAAATGTGTGTAACACATACAAACTTCAGCATTTAAAACTTCTATCGCATATCCTTAGGACATAATAAAATATTGTACATTCAAATTTTATTAACTACTAGCGACTCGCCCTTGCTTCGCACGGGTTCGTTCCTAGCTTGCTTCCCCGTACAAATAAGATAATTTTCGAGATAAAAAATACACTCACTCACTTTTAATATCATGCGATTTAAAAAAAAACTTATTTTAGTAAAAAAAAATCTTTTAATTATCTTCTATACATAACTTCCAGACAAAACAAACACAAAAAATAAGAATTACCCAATTTGCTGCAGTCGATCGGAAGTTATGCGCGTACATACATTTCCGTGATTCACTTTTAAATTATATTTGAAGTCATCTTCATGATCATATCAGACTCGTATTTAAAATTATCGGCTCTAGAAAAACAAAGACAAATCTATCCCTCGGGAACCGTATATTTTTCCGACATAATAAGTAGCCTATTTGTTATTCCAGACTATAATCTATCTCTGTGTCAAATTTCATCCAGATCCGTTCAGCCATTCTGGCGTGAAAGAGTAACAAACATCCATACATACTCACATACTTTCACATTTATATTTATACAGATGGAATAAAACTTCATCAAACCGCAATGTTATTTATCTTAGTAACTATATACTACCTACGCCTTAGTCACGTCGCCGTAATTTTTTGTTGCATGTACATTTTTGCAAAGCCATTAAGTTGTCGTAGGTACCTTTGATATTTAAATAAGTAGAGCTAAATAGCTCGCCTCACCAAATAACGCTTAGATAGCAGTTTATGCTTTGTATATAAATGCTAAATTATTTATGTATTTATATTACTAAGTCGTACATTAGATATTAAGTGTGAATCACTATTCAATAAAAAACATGAAAGTTCTGAAAGGTCTTATCTATATTGCTTTAAGCTTGTAGAAAGTCCAAATTAGAACTCACAGAAAATTTCAAGCATTTTTTTTTATTAAAATATTATTTTAACTACCTGACCCGACAGATGTTGTCCTATTCCAATATTGAGTTTATACAAAAACTGTATAGAAAAAAGTACTTTCAGTTTCTCCTGAATACCCCAATTTTCCGGGGAGCTTTTCCAATTTTTCCCCCTAAAAACTTTATTGGGACTATTATCGTTTAAAAGCCAAATTCAGCCGTTCTCAAGTGATGCGCTTATCAATGAACACCATTTCATTTTAATTAAATAGGCAAAATATCCATTAACAAAGAACTATTAACAAATAAATTTTACTTTTCAAAAAATGCCATACGAATAAAAATAATCTCGATAATTTTCAATTATTCTAAAATCGGCAACAGAATTATAACAAGAAATGAACATTTTTTTATAAATAAAGGCTGAAATATTTTTTCCATTTGCCTATTTAAAAATAATATACCGGTAGTTTAAAAATAATGTACCATAAGTACAAAGTCAAAATAAATTAAGTAAAAATATACCGTGTGCCACATATTTTAAGTGGAACGTGTGTATCGACATATTTTATTTGATTTATGACTTTTGCCAAACAATGGACGCCTATTTAATATGTAAAACGTGGCTTTGAGGCACCAAATAATTCTAGCCTAGAAAAGGATTCTATTCGTAGTTTTATATATAGAAGTTTATGAAAGTTAGTGAAAATATTTTGATTTCAATCTCGCGTTCAAGTATAAAGCGTATATTGTAATAGTGTTTTATGTTATAATTTACTATTTACTGCCAAAACACTGCTTAGCTGAATGACCATTGACCTACCTACTGAAAAAATAAATAAGTTTAACATCAACAACTGTGGAATAAATCAAAACGTGTAATTTATATTAGAATTTAAATAGAGTGAAATACAATGAATGATATTATTCAAATTCAAAATATATAATATGTACATTGATACTCATGAAATTAGTTACAACTTGTTGTTTCGCTCGCCTTTATATTTCATGTTTCAACTAGGTTGTGCCTTATTTTTTGAAGTGAAACTTTTAATTTAATTGCGATATTTGCCAGAGAAGTTTTACTTCAACCGCGCGTAAAGATTACACGCACCCATTTTTTTATGTTTAGATATCTTTGTAATTAATTACTTGTACTAAAAAACTTTTTAACAAAACATTAAAACCGACTTCCAGGCACTAAAATGTAAAAAATAACTAAACGGAGGTTTTTATTTAGAATAGATACCTAATCAGTTATTTTCGAAGTCTCTACAAAATGAAAAAGCAATTTATTAAAAAAATATATTTATTGTTGATTTTATAAAAAACCGCTCTACCGATTTCGATAAAATTTATATGGGACCACCTTTTTTTTTTTTTTTTAACGTTGGGAAATGCATTTACGCACGAAGTGTGGGACTCACCGGCGAAGCCAGTACTACCCACTAAAACCCAACAAAACCTTCCCCCGTCTTAATGGGGCGTCGCAGGATCGCTTACGCATTCAACTACGACGCCCCGACGGCAGGTCTGCCGAAGCAGACCACAACAACCATGGGGTTGCTCCACGGTCCACTCTGCTATCAGAGAAGTACCAGGAGCAACCCGCATGGTACACCGCCCTCCGAAGAAGGCCGCCTTCCACCGCTCACCGAAGCGGGCCACCTCCCTGTGCGTTTCTTGGCTTCGCGAGTACACTACTGAGCCCCCCCACCACGACAAGGTGAACGCACGTTGGGGGGGATATGGGACCACCTGGGAAGACCCTTAGAAACAAAAAAAAAATTCCAAATCGGTTTAAGCGTCTTCGAGTAATCGGTTAACATACATAAAAAAAAGAAAAAAAAGAGATTCCGACGAATTGATACCCTCCTTTTTTTTCAAGTCGGTTAATAAAAATGTAACTTAGCTAGCTAATTTAAGTTTTTAAATTCAGAAGATAGTCTGTAGGTATAACAAAAAACCCCTATTTAAATCAATCCAGATGTTCTTTATTGAGACAAGAATTACTTCCCAAAATTCCCCAACTATAAATATGCCCGGCCAATTTTATTTTCATTTTATTATACGTATATGTTTTCCTGATAAAAAGTTTGTGATATTTTGGCGATGAGGCATGCCGCATGTAATATTTTTGATCTTTTGTCATTGCTTACGTCATTTCCTCCGACAGTTTATCAATATATCAGTTACAACAGATAATAATATTTAACTGAATCTTAACTTTTTAATTGTAAAATCAACTTGAGCAGCACACGTAATTCGTTCTATTGAAAAGAAAGTAATTACTATAAAAATAAAACAGAAGTAGGCAAAATTGCTTACCATTTATTATGCTAATTTTATCTAAACGACTGCATTTTAGACTTCAAAAAATATTCTCACATCCAAAACTTAGACCGCTTTGATGTCTAGAAAGCAAAAGTATTAACTTCCTCTTTATGATGTCATCGATCGTACATTGAATTAGCAAAAAAATGTATTGTAACCATATGTAACCACAAATTTGAATGTTAATTTCCTGTTAGTTACGTGAATTTTTTTACAA
Source organism: Brenthis hecate (assembly GCA_951806755.1). NCBI lineage: Eukaryota > Metazoa > Arthropoda > Insecta > Lepidoptera > Nymphalidae > Brenthis > Brenthis hecate. The sequence continues at coordinate 2,119,599 of OX638257.1, forward strand.
TGAGTTCGCTTAAGGTATTATCGATATTAAAAAAAATACATTTGATTTTAGACTAATAAATTACCTAGGAATATAACAGGGTGAATAGTTTTAATATATTTTTATACAAAAGAATATTTCTCAGGAACTTAGGCCTGCTTAGAAGTACGTAAAACGAGAAAAGAATATTATTGTAGTACCTAATAGTATATATTATATTTATATATGTATTTTAAGTAAATAATCGAAGTATTAAAATGAAACAGCTTTCCTAATTCTACTTTTTGTATGATTTGATTGATTCCAAAAACTATTGGATTTACTTCTATTTAATTACAACATGACGTATTAAGCAATATCTTTAATTACAGGCGATTTTCTGCTGCCTTGGTAGGCAAATTGATAAAAAAGCCATGTTTTAATCCAAGATTTAAGCTGTCTTCATTGTGAAATTCACGCTAATACGTGTCACATCACGTTACAGGAATTTATCGTTACGTGAAAAAGTAACAAAAACTCATTCAACTTCCCTAACCATTGGTTATTAGTGAAATACCTAGCATCTGTTTTAGCAAGTTTCAATCGTTTTATTTTCATAAACCATGCGAGTATTTTAATATAAATAAAATCAGATCAGAGACTTCTAAGTGCTATTACAATTAATACGTTAGTATTAAATAATAAGAATACATAATCCTTTAACATTAACAGCTGAGGCGAGAAAACACCGTAAAAAACCTACAGATAAAAAATCTAAGAATTTTTTTATAATCTATTTTATTGTTACAATAAAACCTTAAAAGGGCTATTAAAATTTAAAACCGTCATGAAATCATCGCCATGGTAACTCTGTGAGTCATCGCTAACGTTACATTTAGCACGACACGCGTTGCGTTTTTGGTATGTCCCGTATAGAGACGTGTGTTACATTCGAATGAAAGAAATTACTAATCGCATTTACAACTGGATATTTTCATTCATAAATGTTGTATGTTAATGTACAGAATTTTAAACAGTCGAATAATACTTATTTACTTACGTTATTTTACACGATATTAATATAAATAAATCATTTTGGCACAAGAAGCCCTTAAGAAATGAAAAAGAAAAAATAAGTATATTCTAATATCATAATTTTACTATTTAAAGCTCAGCAAAATTATGTATAATAATAAAAAATTGTTATCTACCATTTATTTAAAAAAATGTGGACCGGATTCAAATAGGAATAGGTACCTACTCAATTCAGCTGTATTTTTTGTATGTGAATTGATTTACATTTTTCTTTTTTTGAATGTACAGGTTATGTTTAGGAATCCTTTAAAAAATCCGAAAACAACCATCCCATAAGGGAGGTATAATAATTTTAAATAATTTTGAAGTCAGCGGATATTTTTAGTAAAAAATACTAGCGGCTCACCCTCGCTTCGCTCGGGTTCACCTCTAGAAAAGCACAAACAGATCTATCCCACGGGAATCGTTTATTTTTCCGGGATAAAAAGTAACCTGTTGTTAGACCTGCAATATAAGGTATCAGCATGCCAAATTTTACTAAATTAGGTGCATAAGTTGTTGTGTACTGAGCTGTATAAGTTACTATAGTTTTTTAACTATCCCACGGGAACTTTTTAATTTTCCGGAATGAAAAGTATCAAATTTCATTTAAATCGGTTCAATAATTTCGGAGATTAGCCCGTACAAACAGACAAATAGACAGAGAAAAAAAAATTTAAAAAAATCTGGATTTGTTCTATTTCTCTCCTTACGGGATGTAAGAAGAGAACTGACTCGGTTTTTAGCATTTTTTTCTATCATCTATGTACAGACATCGACCCCTACAGTTTTATTATTCATATATGTATATTCATATAGAATAAATAACGTATAATAAAACAGTAATATATAATAATGAAAATAGTTATAGCGAGTGTACCTTACTTAGGATATAGACATATACTATTCAGAACTTTTCTGTAGGACTTTTCAAGACCTACAATTTTAAGTATATTGTTTTGATGTATGTATGTCTTAAGGCTTAGCCAGCGGAAGGTTTCTAGAGAGGACTCGATAAAACCAGTTATTGTATTTTCCCTTGGGAAAGAAAGATTTTCTTGAAGTAAAAGGTATCTAGGCAGTGGTATCCCAGTGGTAACGCGCTCGCTTGGGAAACCGAGTGAAGCAAGTAGTTCAAATCCCGGGTCTCGCACCTCTGATATTTTCATGTGCGAATCATTTCTAACACAATTACCATTTGTCTTAACGGTGAAGGAAAACCTGCATGTCTGACAGAACCTAGCAAGCTTTCGAAAGACATGTGAAGTCCACCAACCCGCACTTGGCCAGCGTGGTGGACTATGGCCTGATCCACCTCGTACTGAAGGGAGGCCCGTGCCCAGCAGTGGTACGTTAAAAAGGGCTGAATACATACATACATACAAAAGGTACCCTAAATGTTGACTCGAGTAATAAGTTACCACTTTACCAAATTTCGTTGAAATTGGTACATTACTTTTCGCGTGAAACGCGCACACAAAAACAGACATACAGGCAAACAGACAAACAGACATTTTTTTTAATAACTGTTGTTTTGGGGTCTATGTTGTGTACATAATACCTAACAAATAAACAAAAACATCTATCCCACGGGAAAAGTACATTTTTCCGGGATAAAAAGTTACCTATTTGTTATTCTGATGTATGAACTATATTATTGTAAAGTTTCATCAAAATCCAATCAGTAGTTTTTGTGTACTAAGCTGTATAAGTTACTATAGTTTTTTGACTATCCCACGGAAACTATTTAATTTTCCGGGATCAAAAGTAGCTGATTTGTTTTTGTCATGTATGAACTATATTATTGTAAAGTTTCATTAAAATCCAATCAGCGGTTTTTGTGTACTAAGCTGTATAAGTTGTTATAGTTTTTTAACTATCCCACGGGAACTCTTTAATTTTCCGGGATGAAAAGTATCTAAGATGTTGCTCGGGGATATAAGGTAGCACCATGCAAAGTTTCATTCAAATAGGTCCAATAGATTCGAAGATTAGCCCGTACAAAGAGAAAAACAGACAAACAGCTCGCTCGGGTTCGTCCATACCTACGAATATGTTGTATTATCTCTTTAACCATTTGTCCAAATTATAGGCAATAAAAAGGAAAAGTCTTTTGTTTTAAACATTTTAGACGATAAATTTACTTATTTTGATAAGAATTCATAATTGTTGATAATATGACCAATAAACATGACCTACCGATTTAAATTATCTTTTTAATATAAAAAACTACTTTTTGTGACTTAAATATAAAAGTTAGACATATGCTGTCGCTGACTTTTTTGTAGGCATTATTAAGCTCTACAACTTTTCTCTAGAACATAATCATATATCTCTCATCGTTAAGGCAGCGTTCGTAAGAAACCTTTTCGTTCGACCGTTTTTTCTCCGACTTATTTTGCAAATCCGACTACCACGAAAAAGCTTTTTCATTCTTCGGGTTAATATATAGCCTATGACACTCAGAAAGAACGTGGCTTTCTAGTGGTAAAAGAATTTTAAAAATCGGTTCAGTAGATCTAGAGATTACCCCCTACAACGTCACAAACTCACAAACTCACAAGATCACAAACTTTACCTCTTTATAACATTAGTATAGATTACTCTACGAGAGACGAGAGTTTTATCAATACTAGTTATTATAGGTATCAATATTTATGTACTTTCCGATAGTTGGTATATACTTGATTCACAAAGGTAGTTTAGAATACGGTAAACTAACTTGGATCGAAAATTGAATTTTATTATTAAACTAAAAAATACTTTTATAGGATTAAAGGCATTTAAAATAATGAAAGTATGAATAATTTTACAGATTTAGACACCTTGAGAACGATATGAGAACTGCAAACACTAACTTGCATACGCACAGGTGTACAAGTTGACTTAATGCGTAGTACAGCCTACAGAGGCTGTACTACGTATTAAGTCCAAATGTCCAACAAAATGTATTTTATAATTTTACTTTGTAAGTTTATGCCTAACTTTATAGGCGCTTTACACTGAAAAAGTAGGTAAGTCATAGTTTTATCCACTAGACCGCCAGTTTCGACCAGCCAGGTACTTCTTTTAATTTAACGTTTCCCGAGACTTATTTTGCTGTCGTCTCCTTATGGAATAATATTATAAAGAGGTAAAGTTTGTATGTTTGTAATATTTGTAACTGCTGTTTATATACCTATATATGTTTGTAAAGTAACTGCTGATCCATTACCGCCGAGATGGAGCTGAAGTTAGCGACCAAAACACGGTGATAAAAACCCTATTTAAAAAAAATACACTACAATGTATGTTCTAATTACTCAAAACCGCTTGAATTTCAATTCAAGCGATAGTATTTTTATTTTTTTCTTAATATTGTCTTCTATCGGTTACTTATTTTAGGTGCCAACATTCAAACGTATGAAAATACGACAAAGCAAAGGTTGAAATTTTTATTAAATATTGTTTTAATATCAATTTTTTTTATACATAGTCTATGATTGAAATTATTTCTCCATAATCTGTGCTTAAATGTCATATTTGAACTTCTTGTTTATTGAATGATGTGTCAGTCATTTATGTAAAATTTAAATTATATAGACTTTGGACTTAGTTCAATAACATAGATTTTTATGTTTAAGTATATCATATTACTAAGATTGCTTATTACAGTTTAGTGTTTACTTAAATAATAATATGTCTCTCCTTACAAAATCGCTGTGCTTAGTCAGATCTACGAAATTATCACCCGGTAAGTTACTTTCATTTGAAATAAAATAAACAATATCTTTTGTAAAAACATAATAGTTTTCCATTTAAATTATACTTACATATCCTATTTATTAGAAGTAGAAGAGCTAGAGCTACCCTTTTTTATCAATTTTAATTTTTAAAGTACCTCAAGTACCTCTAAATTTTGTATACAAAAGTTATATCTACTTATAATTGGAATTGTAAATAAATTATTAAAACAAAAACCATTTGATTTTCAGTTGTACTTTCTAAGTTAAATTCTTCAAATGTTGCTATACCACAGTTTGAAACATTGGCTATATCTGTGCCTAAGAAGAATGTTTTTCATGTGGAATTGAACCGTCCTAAACAATTAAATACCTTTAATAAAATTATGTGGAAGTGAGTAAAATTTTAAGTTTTCATTACAATCTAAGATGAGCTGTTAATTTATTATTATATCTAGTTTTAGTACATTAAAACTATAAATATTTGTGAAATATTAAAAGGCTCAAAGATGGTGTTACAATATTAATATCTAGTTATGTGAAAAATTTATAATATTGCATAAAGCCTAAGTTTGTTTTTAAAAGATATTATAGATAGTGAATAAATTAATTTACATGCAGTAGCCAATGAACCCAAGAAAGTTTTCAAGGTGACTTGAACAATAATAATTGGATTGAATATTAAATTATATGTAAACTTTTCTTTTCAGAGAATTAAATGACTGTTTTGCATCTTTGAACAATAACTCAGAATGTAGAGTTATTGTATTAACTGGAAGTGGAAAACATTTTACTGCAGGTAATTTTTAATTATATGCTAATATCATAATACTTTTAGATACAAAATAATATGAATCCCTTACAAATGTTATCTATAAATATTGATATAAACATATCTCAGTGTAGCTCTCTCTCTGTATACAAACTTATAAGTTATTCTTCCCGAGTGGTAGATTTTTAATACAATATGTAATTACTGCATTCAGATATAGGTGCCTAAATCTAATTTCAACAACTATTCGTTTACAATGTGATTACACAGGTTTCTAAATTAATGCAAAATATTATGAGTTTTGATGGGTATCGGGACACATACATGTATAATATAAAGTTTTAAAAGCCTTTATAATAAAATTAGTTAGCATTAGACTCTTGAGCCTTTTTCTCTAGTAATAAGGCACATCTTACATTAGGCAAGTCACTTTTTGGTCAACATTATCAATAAGTTTGTAAAAGAAAATTTTAAATTGCATTATAACAAATGTAAATTGTAATTGTAAAGAAAATTTTGGGTTGGAATAAATTTTATCTAGTAATATGTGCTCAAATGGCAAGCAACTTTGAAGCCATTAAAAAAAAATGAAATTTTATCTAATTTTTATTACGCATGATTATACTATTTTTTTAACAATTGTAAAAATATTGTTTTCCAATCTGATTTTTTTTTTATATTTACTTATATTGTTTTATTACAAACTTAAGAAAATAGTATTTGTGGTTATAAAAAATGATTGATTTGACACTGTTACAAAATATGTAAAACCGCATTTTACAAATGTTTTTCTACTATATTTTAACTCATTTTAGGTATTGATTTCAACAGTCTTCTAGAAGAAGGACAAAAAGCTGAAGAATATGATGATGTGGCAAGAAAAGCGCGTGTTTTACAAAACTTAATCAGTCATTGTCAAGTAAGTATGTAATGTGTTATATACGGCTGTAGCATTAAATATTTAGTTTCTTTTAAACAAGCAGAATTCACTCGTGCTAAAACTACTAAAAAACTTTAAAAAGTAGGTTTCATAAAAACTTTCATCCCTTATTTTACCCTCTTAGGGGTTGAATTTGAGAAAACTCTGAAATACGTAACTCATTATTTTTGCCGTACTCAATTCATACGAAATTTCATGCAAATATGTCTAAGGAATATAAAGTTTCATACAAACTTATCCCCTATTTCAACCCCTTGGGGGTTGAATTTTCGAAAATCCTTCCTTAGTGGATGCCTTCGTCATATGAGGAATACGTGTGTGAAATTTCAATTTTCTAGCTTTAAGGGTTTGGCCTGTGCACTGATTAATCAGTCCAATCAATTACTTTTGCCTTTAATATATATAGATTAAACAGACACACAGTAATAAAACATAATTTTTTTTACTTGAAGTTGAGAACCATTCATTTGCAGTAGCAAATGAAAATAAATTAATATACGAGAAAGGTAGATGCATTTGATCAAGTCTGAACTAATTTTTTCTTTCTTCCTAATAGAACAGATAATGATAATATGATGATATGCATATTAAAATATTATTTCTGTTTTAATACGTTTAAATTTTTGGTAAAGATTTCTCAGAGATGAGATATTTTCCCTAAATAAAAAGTATCCTATATGTTGATCCAGACAACCAGCTATCATCATACCAAATTTCATCACAATCAGTCTAGAGATTTTCTTGTGAAGTGTTCCGAGACAGACAGACAAAAATTCTAAAAACTACTTCAATAAGTTACTCCAAAAAATATTAATGTACAGATTCGACTCAGAATTTTATTATATGTATAGATTGCTAAACGACATCCTAAAAGAACTTTGTGATTTGGCTATATTTCATTGTTTATTTTATGTGCATCTTGTCTTATTGTAATTTTTTAATTTAAAAATAATTATATGTATATTTTTCCAGGATGGAATAACTGCTTTAGAAGATTGCTTAAAGCCCATATTGGCAGTAGTTCACAATGCATGTGTAGGAGCGGGTGTTGATCTTATCACAGCAGCTGATATGAGGTTAGTATTATAGACATTTATTAAATATTCTAAAATAAAAAAATATCGCTTTGATTTGAAATTCGAATTTGGTAGGGAGATAGTTTAGGCTCTGGGAAGAACATAGGATAGTTTTTATCTTAGGAATCATCCCTTAATGGGGTGGAAGTTTGTATGTGGAATCAATCATTACTCAAGTAAGGGATATATAAATCATCATAGCTAATACGTATTACGATTAAATATTTATATATATATATAAATAATCTATCTGTCCTGTACTAACATAATCTTGTAAAAATACTGTTTTTTTTTCTAATGTGACAAAAAATAAAAAAAAACATGAAAAATACGCGTTTTTTTTTAATTGATTCATTATACTGTATTTGATTTGTAATTTTAGTAAAATGTAAGAAATTAGGAAACATTCTTCAATAAAACATTTAATTTCCTATAGATTTTTTTCTGAAAAAAAAAACTATAATTAGAAAAAAACAAAGGGCTTTTTTTAATGTTTTTTTTTTCAACATAGTGAAAAAAAAGTCTTTCATGTGACATCACTAGGCTAACCATTAAAATGTACCTAGGGACAAACCCGAGTGAAACGAGGGTCACTTGTTAGTAACATTATCTTTGTATTTAATGTAATAAAATATTTTAAATTAATTTCAGATATTGCACACAAGAAGCATGGTTCCAAGTGAAAGAAGTAGATTTAGGTCTGGCAGCTGACGTGGGCACTCTACAGAGACTACCCAAGGTTATTTCTAAGTAATAGTTTCTTAGATTTAAGCAAATATTAATAATAAAAAAGAATATAATAAAAAAAATCTTAACTTGGTGGTAGAATGTGTATAGCAAAAATATAATAGATAAAAAATTATGAAAAAAAATAATTATTCAACATTTTGAGGTGGCCCACTGATTTTTAAATAAATATATACATAATTAATTTAAATTTTTGCTTTGAATGATTTTATTTTTGAGTGATCATCTTTAAAAACATTCAGGAATTGACGAATATAGTCATTTTCTTCTTAACTTTTACTGCAATACAAAAAAGTAACATGTAATTTTTTTTTAATTGCAATAATGGTCAGATTTTCTTTTTTAGTTCATATCTTTTAATTGACTTTATAGAGGACACTACAGTTTCTAAAAAAATTCAAGAATTTTTAAATTCAAAAAAATTAAATTAAATATTTATTTAAAAATTAGTGTACTAGAATGTATATCAAATAATATTTTTAATCGACTTCCAAAATGAAGGAGGATCTATGTTCGTCTTTATGTATCTTTTTTTTTTAAATAACATAAAAAAACAGCACAAACAAATCAGACTTTCAAAGGCTTTCATAACAAGTGTATGTTTCTTTATTTTTATGATTTATTTGCCTTCTATGATCCAAGTTAGACAAAACAAAAGAAATAAAAACATGTGTTTATACTTATGTACGCACGTAAGAAGTTATACTTCTTTGGCGTAACAGTACAAAAGTAGCTAAAGATTTCATCCCGTATGTCACAACTCTCTGTTTGTAAAAGGAATGCAGCTAACTTCATCATGTCTGTTTTTGGCTGTCTGTAAAAATTTTACTTTCATGTTTTTTTCCAAACATGCCTAAAGAAGTACCTATAACTTCAAAGATCATACCATTGCTATTCTTAAACTAATGCTAAAAACCTCTGAATTATAGATATCACTGTAATTATATATTGTCATATTTATCTCGTTTTAACATTTTTTTCCAGGTAATAGGTAACACGTCGATAGTTAGAGAATTATGTTTCACCGCAAGGAAGATGGAAGCGCAAGAAGCTTTAGAGCTTGGATTAGTTAGCAAAGTGTTTAAAGATAGAGAAAGGTGAGATGTTTGTTTTTTTTGGCCTAATATTTTTTTTTTATAAATAATATCATTTTTATTACAATAGTATTTTTTTTTGTATTAACTTATATATATCCTGAAAATCTTATTCTTTTATCCAAAAAAATTACAGCTACACTGTATTTGTATTTCAGTGCGGTGAAGGAAGTACTGGAAATAGCTCAAACGATTGCATCTAAAAGTCCTGTCGCCGTACAGATGACAAAGAAATCTCTAGTCTATTCTCAAAGTAGACCGAACAAAGATGGACTGGAACATATTGTAAGTAAATACTTTTGTCTGTAACAAATACTTATATAACGCCTATGAGACGTCTATAACCTTAAGTCTCTCCCGCGACCATGATTGCTGTAAAGCATTCGAAATGGCGGTAACCAAAAATCAAAATAAATCCGCGAAATAATCCGAAAAGATAGTTTTATTTAAAATGTCAAATATTCGCATAAATCTAAGAAAGTGTTAAATACTTTTGTAGTTTTGGATAATTTTAACATGATTTTATTAGTTCCGCATATATGTTTGTAACGAAACCTTTGAACGCGATTTTCAACCACTTCAAACCATCAGACTGAACTGAAACTTTGCTCATTTAACAAGGACCAATGAACATTACAATAATTTATTTAAAAAATATGTTGGTACACTAACACACAGCACTATCTAGTTCCATGGTAAGCTAAGAGACTGTTATGGATACCAGATAGTTGATACACTACACATATGTAACTTTAAATACTTATTATAAATATAAACACCCATGACTGGAGTACAAACATTTGTGCTCGTCACACAAATGAATGCCCACAGCGGGAGTCGAACACGCGACCGCTGGCACAGCAAGTAGGGTCACTACAATCTGAGCCAAATGAGTCCTCATAATGTAATCCCGATAAACTGTACGGTTCCCGCGGGATAGATTTGTTTTTTTTCACTAGGGACGAACTTGAGCAAAGCGAGGGTGAGTCCCTAGTAATGATATATATTACAGTGATCTTTTCAATTCCAGAAACTCATAAACCAGCTGATGCTACAAAGTGAGGATTTAAGAAAAGCAGCCATGGCCCAAGCAACGAAGACACAAACAGAATTTGATGATTTATAAATAAACTGAAACATTATTTTGTAAACATTTTATAATTGTAAGAAATAACTATTTTTTATAAGGAATAAGATAATTAGTAATATTTATATTTTATTGATAACCAAAAATCATGAAAAAAAGTGTTTAATAAAAAAATTGTCAATAGTAAGTTTTTTTATTGTAATTCAATCTTTTATGTTTTGTTTTCTTTACATTACAATGGTGAGGGTTTTATTAATATCGATTGGCTATTGGTGTTTTTAATAAACTATTATTTTTATAATCCCTTATATAATTTAACTGAAATTACATTCAATATACTAAGAATGTGATTTTTGTCATCCATGATTTAATAATTAATATTATAGACAAAATGTCCTCATCGTCCACCAATTTTTTTTAACATGACGCAAATTATTTCAATCATGTGGATTTTTTTATTGAATATTGGATCATGGATGTATTATTTTAAAAATATAAATTAAAACTTCAATGAAGCTCTTTAGTAATAATCTATATCTAAGTATATACCTAAGTGAGATAGTAAATTTATCAAATTTTTATAGAGAAAATAATGTTTTAAATAAATTTTATTTCGAAATACTATTATTATATATTTATTTTTAAAACTAATCCACTTTCTTTTATTATAATCCCAATATGAATTTAAAAACAGTTATATTCAGAGTAAGTGACAAAGGAAAATTAAATTTCAATCGTAACAGATTCAGATAATGTAACTGAATTACAAAATGGCTAAGTTTTAACCGACGTCATAGATGTGACGTCATTGCACGTAATACAAAACTGGGGTAACCTACTTTATGGAGGCATTACCTGTCCCAATATAGATCTGCTGCTATAAATAGAATTGGAGGTCCAAGCCCGTGACTGCATATCGCAAGTAGGCCACTGCAATGATTTGACCTATATGTTTTTCAATGGTCGGCATGAACGGGGAAACAGGGTGCTTCGCGACTTCATTCAGTAACCGAACTCGAGGCCGGGCTGACCTAGTTATACGCTCACAGACCGGCGATATATCTTTATTCTTACAATCTATCGTAGTAATACTGTTGATTATTACTGAAAAATCGGGTAAAATATGAAGTTTCGCGTTAAATTTTAAATAATAAGCTGCTATGTGTAATATTAGTGAAAAACGTCAAATTATTTAAAAAAAACCGCGAAAATCAAAGTAGGTGCGACATCAGAATCAATCGATTCGATTGGCTATTTTTAGAATAGAGTTCTGTGATTGGTCGAAACTTGGGTAGTGATAGAATCAACCAATAGCGTGCCGAGTTTCGTATATACCACACGACCACCACGCCACCTGTCGCTTCACGCTGCGTTCATTGAATACCGCCCGGACTGTTTGACGCAAGCGCACTGAGGCCCAACAAAGGGCCGAATTAGGATTTGCAAGTGAATCTGATGTATTTATGTTATAAAAATGGTGAAATCTGTGAAGTGGCGAGTAGAAATTAGGATATTCGACGTGTCGAATCATGACCGAGGCATCTGAAAAGTAAGTGGGGTCTTTGTAACACAGTTTTTGAAATACGTGTTTCGCCCTGCACTGGGTAGGTAGGGCCTTACCCCGGCCATTTTTTGAGCTCAATATATGTGTTGTAGGGTTTAATAAGGGCTCTGAAGCTTAGTTTATGATGTTTGAGCTAAGGTGAGGTCTAAATGAGGTCTCTAAGTGCAAATACATGTAAAATCTTGATGCACGACCGCCGCCCTTAGGTCACCCTGTGGTGTATAGCTATAATCAATGAGTCGACGTTCATTCACAATAAAGTACATAACTCCTTTCGGGGTCATCTGAAGCTAGCTCGAACGAAGCTGTTTCTCTCAACGAATTACGTATATACATAGTTACTTTACAACGTATATGAGACTTGCTATGAGAGAAATTAATTATTAAGCTCACAAAATGATACTCTTTGTATTACATTGATGACTATACAATGAAATAACTGGGAAATACAATCTTAAAATTTTTTAAAAAAAATCTAAAATTAATGAAAATAATGAATTAAAAATCACACTTATGGTATCATATAATAGCAAAAAAAATATTAAAGTATATTAAATGAGGAATTCAATTATCTAATTAAAAAAAATACAATTTTAATGATTTTTCTGTTGTATTTATTTTGTAGAATAAATAAACTATTATAATATATTAATTATAATTTATTATATCAAGGATTTTACATTAATTATTAAAAATTATCATCATAATTGTATTGATTTTTAAATGAATGACATTGTAATTGCAAATACTTCAAAAATTAATAAAAGACAATTTTATTTCTTACACTTGATAGAAAGATATTACTATATTTGAGAATTATTACATTTTTTATTTATATACATATTATATTTATTTTTTACACATGGCAAAACAAAAAGAGTTTATGAGTAGAGGTTATTCCTTTGCTAATCTTTGATAATCTAGATAATTAATTTATCTAAATAAATAATAAATATTATAGCTTACTTTTATTCAAGTATATGCAATGCAAATGGTTGAAGCACAAGCTTTGTAATATTTGTGACTTAAAAATCTTGCAAATGTATTGTTTATTACTGTACAATATGTACATACCAATATGTATATACATATTATTTTGACATTTTAGATTATTATATGATCCATTGTTTTCTATCATAACATATTTTGCAACTATATTATTATAATGAATGATCTGTAAATATATGTATAAGCTCGAAGCTGCTATACTGGTTTCTAGTATGAATATTAAATACGCAGTTGTAATTATACTACTGACAATGATAATTTTATACAATTTATATTATAAGGATCTGATTATGTTGAAAACAACTAGCTCAAAGTATGATGTTTCAATATCAACCATAAAAATCACTATCACTACATACTATAAAATAAAGTTCCCCACCGCGCCTGTCTGTCTGTCTGAACGCGATAAACTCAAGAACTACCGAGCTGATTTTCATACGGTTTTCACCAATACATGGAGTGATTCATGAGGAAGGTTTAGGTCTATAATTCATTATGTTTTTGTGTAAATTGGCTGAAATATGACGATGATTGTTGAAGATGTCGGAAAAAATCATGCCGACTGGAGCTTTATTGGCGTGCGCCGCGTAATTTAATAAAGTTATATAAAAACAATGTATTACAGAATTATTATTATAATAATTATCTTTCTATTAAAATGTAGCAACGCTATGTACACGTACCTAGAGAAGCACCCGGGCGAAGCGAGGGTATGTCACTAGTATGTGAATAATTTTCAATATGTAGACAATAGAATAAGCTGCAATATATTTGGCTAAACTAACATAGTTTTATTATTTATATATTACTAAAACATAGTTTTTTTTTGTTGAATGAAGCCATTCCGTTTCCTTTATAGTTTGTTGCGAATTGTTTTATAATTTTTTTATATACTTTGTCAATTATTATTAATAATAACAGATATTGACTTATTTTTCAAATCTTTACTGATGTTTGACCAAAATTTTGTTCATCTGTTTTGCTTTATACATAAAATTCTAACATTCAATAGCTACATTTATAGGCTACATACATATAGTAGTACACATAGTTCTGTGCATTTGTGCCTTTATAATTTTTTTTTGTTTATTGTTTCTTATACCATATTTTCTTAACTTACAAGTTAATTTGAGATAATTTTTGTCATGGCTTTTATATAATTAATCTATTTATATTATTATATTTATATTAGTACATATTTATGGATATCATAGAATATACTATTGATTTTTGTATAAGTTATTTGAAGCTTAATAAAAATTATTTAAAATAATAAAAAATCCTCCAATTTTAACTATAAGTACTTATTCCCATATTAATTAACTATGTAAATATAGATACATCCGTCTGTCTCACTATGAACTTTGACACCCAAATAGTTTAACACAGAGGCAGATGTAAGCTGCTTAATAGATCAATTACACAATTTAAATTTTCGTGAGAATATTTTCTATTATATATAATTATATACACATACTAGCGACTCATCCTCGCTTCGCTCGGGTTCGTCCCTAGGTTGCTTCTCCAAACAAACTTCCATCCCCATCTTCACCCCCTTAAGGTATGATTTCCAGGATAAAAATATCCTATGTCCTTCCCAGGGTCTCAAACTATCTTCGTTAAATTTTCATCTACATCGTTTCTGTAGTTTCGGAGCCTATTTGATACAAACAAACAAAACAAATCTTTCCTCTTTATAATAGGCCTCCTCTCCTCTCTTCCTCTTTATACTATAAATACGGACGGATAACGGATATCCGGTAACTAACTATCCGATATCTGGCCTTATTTTACTATTCGATCGGATACCGGATAGTAACGCTATATCCGGCCGGATATTTAGAAACTCTGACTTTTTTCTATAATAAACACTAATAAAAAAACCCGTGAGGTTAATAATATAAAATTATCTTGTAAAGACAGCAAGGTGCTAAAAGGTACACTCTGATATACTTTGACAAATGCAAGTACCCGCCCTTACTTGTCAAAGTATTGTATGTGTGCTTTGTGCTAACAGTCCACCAACTATAAGGGATGCAAAATGATTGAGCATGTAAGCAATTACACAAGCTAAGTCATGATGACACTCGAATAAGCTTAAATTCTTACAGTAACATATGCACTTGTCGCAACATACAACGTCACAATTGGCTTATTATCCGGCCGCCGGATATCCGCCCATCCGGTATTACAGCTTGCCGGATATCCGGTATCCGACCAAACAACTATCCGTTTCATCACTGAATTATACACATATAGTGCTGTTGTGGAAACAAGCAACAAAAACCAATATTTACAAATATTGCTTTACTCTCCCGAGCTCATTGACATTGCTATAGCGGAAATAAAACCTCCATCCTTCTCATCCTATGGGGGTGACACTATCAATGACGGACCGGATTGCTCTGGCTACCAATTAAAGTATATCAATCACATTTTTTAGTATTAACTAGCAACTTATCCTGACTTCGGTTGGATGCGTCCTTAACTGTAATAATTAATACTTAATAATAATACTTAATACTTTAATACTTTCTTAATTCTAATACAGTCGTAGTCTACATGTGTACAAACTTCATCAAAATCCGTCCAGCCGTTTCGGCGTGAAAGGGAGACAAATACACACACATACGAACTTTCGAATTTATAACGGTGGTCCGAAGTCCCATAGAGTACAATTGTTTTAGACTATATCTTGTACATAAGAGTCCTATTGAAGTCTTACCAACCGTTCTTAGGTGATTGTAATGCATTTTAGTAAAACCTTTTTTTTATTTCATGGCAGTTTTAAGTTCCATACAAAATAGGAAACCAAAACATCAGAATATGAAATCCGATAAACGATTAAATCCGAAAGATTTTTTTTAATCTATATATAACCTACATATTATAATAAAATTTAAACTGAGTCTAATCTGTAAATTAAATATTTTTTGGAATATCTTATTGAAATAATCATTATTATCGATACAGATTCCAAATCTATAGTTTTTGGAAATTTGTCTTCCTGTCAGTCTGTCTGTCCGGGAACCCATCACGAGAAAATCACTGGACAGATTTTGATGAAATTTGTTATGGATAGCTGGTTATCCGGGTCAACATATAGGATACTTTTTACTGCGGGAAAATTTCTCTTCTCTGAGAAATCTATACTAACCGTTAAAACGTACTAAATCTAGAATTTTGCTAGAATCAAATATTCGCGTGTCTCTCAAAAATACTCGTATGTACGGTACGGTATTAGCTTTGCAATTTTGGCCTTAAAATTATAATGTGTCAAGTATGATGTAAATCTTCGATTTTAAAATATATGTACATATGTACATTTATCATGGCTATATGTAGATGAGCTTAATATTCCAGTCACTTATCTAATTAACTAATCAACGAATGTAGACAGGATATGACAAATGCTAAGTGCAAGTGTATAATCAAGCTTAACTAGAAAGTTTTAATAAAAAAGATATTCATTGCTATCTATACAGATAAATAAAACTGAAATGTCTGCTTGTAATGTCAAAATAACAGCTTTTTAGTAAATGTATATGAAATCATATAAGGTACTTATAAGAAAAACACAATATTTAACATTTTTTGTCTGTGTGTCTCTTTGTTCCGGTTAATCTCCGAAACGGCTGGACCGATTTTGACGAGACTTTTACTGACAGATAGCTGATGTTATAAGGAGTAACTTATAGTACTTTTATTTTAGAAAAAGATTTAAGCTTCCGCGAAAAAAAACATTAACCGTACTGGGAAGCACCCGAGTGAAGCGAGTTTAAATCGCTACTTTTGTATAACTGGAAGGAAACTTAGCTTTTTTTTTCAAACTACCTATTTATCAAGGAATTCTCAATATTAAGTAAACAGACAGATACGTGTGTAACATTTTAATACTGTAGATTTGGTTAATGTAAACAAATACATTTATAAGTAAAATCCCAGGACTTGTTACACATTAATTCAAAAAGGTCATGTTAATAATTTATTTTGTCGTGTCCAATTGCAATAGACTCCAGATATTGATTTTTTTTTTCTATAAAGTTTCACCCACCAACTGTCCCAAGAGAACTCTTTTGATGTACTAGATAGAATATAGAGTACTAAATGATCGCCTAAAAATAGAATTTGGTTTTAATTCTTTTGGGTAATTTGAGTCAATCTTCATCGTTATTTCTGCATTATAACTAGTGTCCGACCGAAGCTTCGGCTTCGGCTTCGGCTTCGGCTACCTTCGGCCAAAAAATCCACCTTCGGCGAAACATTCGGCTTCGGCCCAAAACCCGGCCGAAGCCGAAGGTTTCGCCGAAGGTCCGAGCGACCGTCGAGATTGAAGGAACTGTTACGAAATTCATGAGGCGGCGGGGAGTCACTGTCAAAATATCACATTGCATGCATCAAAACAAGTTCGTACGTGTATTTAAACGAGTGTTTTTGAGAGAGAAGGTTAAGTACAAACATGCTTAGTAAAATAGAATATTATATTATTCTTATAACTTGTTGTTTGCAAAACAGTCATTACGTCATTAGTTCTATTGTTATTGTTACATTTATTTTGAAATTTCTAATATTTTCTAAACTGTGCATTTAATTGACCAACATTTAATTATTTACTAAGAAGTTAGTGTTTGTTTATTTTATTTATTAGTCTAGTTTTGGTCTAGTCGAGTAAAACAAAGACTGATTGGTTTAATTGTAATTTGTGAATTACATAATAAAGAAATGATAATTTTTTACCAGTAGGTAAATCACAAAATCACAAACTTTTATTTATCTCTAAACCAACCATCTCTATGATATATCATCAACTTCTATATGAGACAGTCAATATAAACCTTCAATATTGAGGTTATTTGAGGTATTGATATAAAATTAATTACTGAGTGCTGAGAGAATATAAACCTTCGGCTTCGGCTTCGGCTTCGGCCGAAGGTTGTGGCGATAGCCGATTAATCGGCTTCGGCTACGGCTTCGGCCAAAAATAGACCTTCGGTCGGACACTAATTATAACGAAAGTTCCAACGTCCCTTCCTTTTGTTAATATTATGTCCGAAACCTTTATCTTTTTGGATAAAGATTTTCAAAATAAAAGTACTGTTTATATGTATAACAATCTACCATGAGGTCACACTATTAAATTTACTTTAAAAATTGTCGATTTCGCCTGCTTATCTAAGAGCGAAATTAGACTTGCTACAGTCGATATCGCTAATAGAAAACTGAAAAGATATAATACTTATATGTATGGGAATGACAATATGGCATTTAGTCCAATCGGAATAGGGTTTGGGAACAAAATATTGAAAACCTGAAGTTTTATGATTTTAAAATGTTAGCAGGTGTATAAGGAATAGAAATTCGTAAAATGCCCCATATGCCCAGCTACCCCCGAGAGATAGGGGGACGCAAAGCGTTGCAAAATGATTTTTTTTTTAATTTCTGGCTTACTGTGACGTTTTATCAAAAAATGTTTTCTACAAACGTTGTAGATCTAGTAAAAATCTACAACTTTTAAAATTAACACTTCTTACAATAACCTCGAAGTTTTCGAGATATTTGCAAAAAACTCGGTTTTTAACCTTTTCTCGGTTTTTAATTTTTAATTTCTAGAATAATGTTTTGATTTTCATGAAACTAAGGGAATGTAATCTTCAAAGTTAAAATAATTTGTATAGGCATTTCCAGAATCTGTCAAATTCCATTGAATTCCAAACTATGTGCGGGAATTGCCAGTTATTTCAAACTAAGTCTCGATTACTGAATTGTTTTAATTGAAGTGTTATGAGCTTTATATACTATGTTAAGGACATAGTCAACAAACAGTCCCTATTTTTAATATAGGGAAATGTGTTTATGCATTCTACCTGTATACATACAGGTGGTTATGTGGGCCTCACCGGCTAGAAAAGCCAGTACTACCCACTAAAACCCAACAGAACCTCCCCGGTCGCAATGGGGCGTTGCAGGATCGCTTTCAACCACGACGCCCCGACGGCAGGTCTGTCGAAGCAGACCACACAACCAAAGGGTTGCTCCCACGACCAACTCTGCGTTCAGAGTAGTACCAGGATCACTCTACAGCCCTCAAACTATATAAAAAAATCACGTCAATTTATTGTTCCATTTTAACAAGAAACAACAACTGAATTCAAATATTCTCTTTCGGCCATATTATTGATTTAATCTTAAATGGCATAATATTAATATTTACAAGCTCGATTAACATACTTCATTTTTTTTAAATTGTCATTAATGTTCATAAAACAGTATATAAAATTACAGTGCTTCCATCCTGCTGTCTATAAAAAAAGTTAATATGTCACTTAAAATATTTCATTTTGAACAAAAATACCAGTTATACCAAAGTTTGGCATCTCACAAGTAGTATTAATTGTATTATTTGTTCTCTCATAAATATATTATCAGGTACACAAGTCTCCTTTCTTTAAAATGAACCAACAATTGTTATAGTAGTCCCCACCTGGTGCGCGTACGAGCGCAGGTGATGTGTCGGGACGAGGGCACTGGCGGCTGGGTGGCGTTGGGCGGTGGTGGACTTGCCGAGGTCATGGTCAGTCGTCGTGGAGGTGAGTTAGTTTAGTTTTTTAGTTAGTGTGTATAATACATAAATCTAAGGGTTTGGAGGATGGAGAATGTTAAAATTTTAAATAAAACCATTTTTTCGCGGATTTATTCTGGTTTTTGGTTACCGACGTTTTGCATGTTTTACAGCACGTTTCACGGGAGAGACTAAATTTTAGATATCTCAAAACTTATTACACACGACATCTCCTCACAAAATTATATGTTAATTTGGAATATATGAGAATTTCGGCGAAGAATGCGTCGAGAGGAAAAGTTGGTGAGGCGCACCCGACTGTCGTATGTTCTTTTATATGGCAGGCGGAAAAGGAAGTTAGGGTTGACGATTTGTAATTTTTTGCCATTAAAATAAAATTATAGATTTCAAAATTAATAAAAAAATCGGCAACCTTTGTATTTGACACCATTTCGATTTGTTAACTGTTTTTATACTGTGCTTTAATTATGATGTTCTCCTGACCGATTCCGGCCACGGCAGCCAATCTCATTGAGACTAGCCAACTGCGCAGGAGATATTATAGTGCACAAGTGTACGCGCAGACAACGTGCACTCTCTATTCCTGTCACTCTCATACTCCGGTGGGACAAACACTCGACACGACCAGTGAGAGTTAAGGCGCTTTAATTATATAACAGGAATGGATTATTTAATTATTATCCATCCTATAAAATGGATAACATCCTACATCCTTTGACGGGTAAACATCAACCAAACGTCAAACTAAGTTTTAGTTTGCTGTTAAGCATTCGAAGCCCAAATTGCATTACTAGAAGCCACGAAATAAAAGAATTGAATTGAAAGCATTCAAAACTTCAGGGAAAAACCCGCAATTAAATCATAAAAAATAGTTTTATTTAAAACGTACATACATACAGATTATAATATATATTTTGTATATACTTATTATAACTCTTCCTTATTTACAATGTGTAAACCAATTTTTTCTGTAAAGCTGTTTGATAACTAAATAAATAATTGCGTTAGGTGGGGAGAAAAGCACCGACATAGCATCTGCGTGCGTACCGAATGCACCTAAACCAGAGTATTACATACACGGCAGGCGTATCAGCGACAACGTGGTATGTATATCAGTTAGGTTTTACCCGTGACTCTACTCGCGTAGTTATGTGTATATGTATGTAGCTCCATTGTTTCTAATAGGGTTCGGAACCTGTTTACAAAAGAACGGTTAATTTCGGTAATGTAATGGTTAATTCATCGCTTGTTCATTAACCGGTTAATAAAAAAGAACGATTTTTTTTGGAAACCGAAATAAAAATTGTTAACGGCATGAACGAATAAACCACTGGACGAGACATAAAATACAAATGTATGAAAACTCGTTCAACCAAAAGACGCATAACGCACACAAAGATTTTATTACATTATTATACACACAGGTACACAATACAATATTTCTAGTGCTTGAACGTAATCGATAAAATACATATATCGATGAACCAATTAATGACATTTTAGACATTGGTTAGCATAGTCATCATATTTTACATCTTTTAATTTAAAATATCTGTATTTATTATAATAAATTAAAATAAATGAATTAAAGAGGCAATAATAATGTGCCAAATAATAATTATTTTTTAATTTGATTTATATAAATACGATGGCATTGATGGCAGCATTCTGTTGGTCTATAATAATGTTAATGAACAAATGAATATCGGGTGTATATTCCATTAATATATAATAAAAATTATTTTTTAAAGATTAAAAAAATATTAAGCTAATTTAATTAAATAAAGTGATTTTGTTGATTCTGTTATTGAATTATTTTAATTGGCAATTGATTGTCTCGGGTAGCTTATAAAAATGTGACAGTTCTTAATAAACATTTGTGAAATTAGGAAAAAGAAAAAGTGATTGCAAATTAAAGTGAGTGTTGGATCGTGAAAATAAAATAGATCGTGAAAGTAAAGTGTTTTATTACAAATCGCCAACCCAGAAGTTTAGTGCTAAAACATTATTGTTTGATTTTGTGTAATTTATGTGTTGAAATAAAATGAACTTTATTATTATTACAATGGAATAATATTCCAAAGTATATAAATGTGGTATAAAATAAAAAAAAATTAAGTACACATACTAATTATAATTTTTGCATTTATATTTTTATGTGACTTAGAAAATATTTTTATAAATTTATTGTCATCAGATTGTAGGATACTGTGATAAAAGTATTTTATGTTATTGTACTGTACAAATAACACAATTCGTTCAGTTATTTCGTCAAATATCGATATATTTTTCGACATTGTCAAGCACTAGTCGATGTCAAATGGACTCACTCGACAGTTTAGTCATTTGTTCTGAATGGTATAATCCAGGGATTTTATGATGGTTGTCAGATGTCAACAATACATAGAAATATCGACTATATTTAACATAGTTGGATAATATGACATTTTATTTTACAATTTTATTAAATTGTGTGATAAATAACAATAAATGTAATAAAATAATGTATTTACAAGTGAAAAGAAACAGTGCTGCTTCCGCCGCTATAGTTTTTACACCATTTAACAGAACATTTAGTCATTTTTGGCAGATTGTTTGTTGACAAGTAAATGCTTGAGACTGACGCAAAAAACAAACGACAAAGGCTGAAATTTCCTGG
Source organism: Brenthis hecate (assembly GCA_951806755.1). NCBI lineage: Eukaryota > Metazoa > Arthropoda > Insecta > Lepidoptera > Nymphalidae > Brenthis > Brenthis hecate. The sequence goes on from OX638257.1 coordinate 2,141,880, forward strand.
CTACTAATAAGACAGATAAAGGTACGTCCGCTTATATGTCTGGTCCAGTGACTTATTCGTTCATGGTTAACGGTTATTCTTAAAAAATAGCTTTGATACCGAAGTAAACCGGTTTTTCATTCATAAGTAAGAAATGCATATGTATCTTTCTACCAAGCACGCACGCACAAAGGCCCATTTTAACAACGTCAAAAACCGTTTTAACCGGTTAAAGAACTTAAACGAAACCTTAAACCAAAAAGCCTTTCGGTTTGGGGCAAATGACGAGAACCGGTTTAAAAATTGAACGGTTTTCCGAGCCCTGGTTTCTAAAGAGAGTAATTGCCAGACTACGTCGACACATCACATGTCACTCGTAGCATATCGGTGACGCGAACTTATAAATTTTGCCCCTACCAAATGTCGCTTAACGCAGCTAAAGAACATTTTACTTCAATAAAAAATATAATAGTTCAGCAACCGATAATCTATTATTGACGACACGTTTGGTTCAGTTTGTAGTGACCCTACTAGTAGTACTCGCTGTGCCAGCGGTCGCGGGTTCGAGTCCCGCTGGAGGCATCCATTTGTGTGATGAGCACTAATATTTGTACTCCAGTCGTTGGTGTTTAGGTATATTTATAACACGTGTATATTTAAAGTTATATATGTGTAGTGTGTCAACTATCTGGTATCCATAACACAAGCCTCGTAGCTTACCATGGAGCTAGATGGTGCTGTGTGTTAATGTCCCAACATATTTATTTATTTACATTATATAATCTATTTCAGCTCGTTCTAGATTGCACACTCAAAGATGATTTCGAATATCACAAAGTGATGCCCACATTCCATCACTGGGTGTCTGATGAGAAACGTTTCGGTCTAACGTTTCAAACTGCTGCCGACGCGAGGGCGTTCGATAAGGGAGTGCGGAAGGCGGTCAGCGAGCTGTACCGTGAGTTGCTTTGTGTTTTGTTTGTTTATGTATGTTCGTGTGAGTTTGTTTGTGTTTGTGTGTGTGTTACAGCTGAAACGGTTTCGGTAGATATTTGGTACACAGATAGACTGTTTGGCTCAGTTTTTAGTGACCTTACTTGTTGTGCCAGAGTACGTGGGTTCTAGTCCCGCTGGGTGCAACATTTGTGTGATGAGCACTAATGTTTGTACTCCAGTCATGGGTTTTTATATTTATAATAATACTGCATGGCCCGCGGCTCCGCCCACGTTCAGATGACCAAAAACCAAATTCTTAGATTTAACATATTAGTATACACTTACATTGCAGTTTTTGTATTTGTTCTCAGAAATGCGACATTTTCCCGCGGTAAAAAGTATCCTATATTGTTTGACCCGGATAACCAGCTATCACCATACCAAATTTCATAAAAATCCCTCCAATGGTTTTTCTGTGATGCGGTAACAGACAGACAAAAATTCTAAAAACTATAGATACGGCGTCTGTATCAGTAATAATGTTTGTTTCAATAAAATTTTCCAAAAAATATTAAATGTACAGATTTGACTCGGTTAGAATTTTATTATATGTATAGATGTATGTATTTAAAGTTATATATAATGAGTAGTAACGTAAAGTAACTATCTGGTATCCATAACGCAAGTCTCGTAGCTTACCACTAGATGGTGCTGTGTTAATGTCCCAACATATTTATATTTACTGTCTGTGTGTGTCTTAAAAATATGTCGAAAGATTGTGCTACCTTCTGTATGCAATATATAGGATGATTTTTTAAAGTATGAAATAAAGAAAATAGACTCCATTAATAACAAAATATCTACTCCAACTTGAAAAGTTCATCCCTGTATAAGTTTTCATTGCAAGTATTAATTTATTATATTTAATTAATTTCTTTTATGATATATATTTTTTGTATTTTAAAAATGTATATATTTGTAGTATAATGTTAATGATATGAACGCACTTATCTAATGTGTGTTTTTGCTTTCCCGCTACTGCTTTCTTATGTGGTGAGTATATATAAATAAATTTGTACATACACATACACACCATAGTGTTGCCAGATATGTTTTTTTTCTAGTATCGAAAAGCTGTCATTACATTTAATGCCACGAACACATCGGTCAAAAAAGTACTAGATACACAATCAGCGACAAAAAATGTCCTCCCTGAATGAGCGCTCATTTAAACATTTGAGCGTGTTTTTAATTTGTTTTTTTTTTTGTGAAAAGAACTTTAAGTATTTGCATTTAAGGTTCAGTTTACATTGTTGTTTATTTATTTCAATTGGAATAATTACCTAAACACAATTGGTGACAGTTTCAAAAGAACTTTTGAATGGGATTGTTTTTGACCGATGCACGGATAGCAAAACATGAATATTTCTGAAAACAAAAAGAAGTCTTTACTGATGTCTTGAGAGAAAAGCTGAGTGAATCTCTTAATCTTCAAGCCGACCCGGGACTAGAACCCCCAACGTATAAGTTAGCTTAGCTCAAATATTGACCAGATCAGACCTTATTCAGGAATGACAGACCGACAATTTAATTTTATATTAATACTAGTGACTCAACCTCGCTTTACTCAAAACGTCTCACTCCCTGAGTACGAGAATTTTGTTCACAATTTCATGGCTTCTAATTTTTTGCGCGGATCTTTAATTTTTATTCTGAAATAAATCATCGTCAAATTCGGTTCAGCCGCTGCGGATATAAGGGGAACACACAGACAGACAGTCAAACATTTAAAAAATATATTTTTTCTTATAAGTACCGTATATTCATAATATGAATTTAGTAAAAAGCTCTTATTTTGACATTACAAACAGACACTTCAATTTTATTTGTTTGTATACATATATCCATACTTACTAATATTATAAATGCGAAAGTAACTCTGTCTGTCTGTTATCTTTTCACGCTTAATTTGCTGAACCGATTTAGATGAAATTTAGTATAAAGATAGTATGAGACACTGGGAGGGGCTGGTGGTGAATTTGTGTAGGGAATCAATCATTTCTGAAGTAAAAAGAAATTAAAACAAAATAAAAATTTAAAAGCCTTTTAATTCACTTAAATTGACTATAGATTACAATATGTTGGAGTAAAGTTCGTTTTTTTTAAACTCGACTTATATAATAATCGTTACATGCAGTTGTTAGTTATAAATTTCTCACTTATGGGATATATTTTTTCATTTTTTAAAGCTATTTTTCTAAACCTATCTATATAATATAATCTTAGATTGATTCCATACTAACCGTTAAAACGTACCTAGGGACGAACCCGAGCGAAGCGAGGGTAAGTCGATAGTCGGTAGATATAATTTTTAATATTTTTTAGAATGTTTAAATAATAGTTTTTTTTGATTTCAGGACTGGGTGGTGCTTGGCCTTCAATGTATGGCTACAAAGGCAAGAAAACCACAATGAAGCCGAACGAGGATGATGAAGAGAACCATATTTTTGAAGTAAATTTACTACTATATCTACTATCAACTATTCTTATATATTTCTTCCCAATACTTTCATCCCCATTATCACCCCCTTAACAGATGATTTCCGGTATAAAAAGTATCCTATGTCCTTCCCAGAGTCTCAAACTATCCTACCAAATTTCATCTAAATCCGTTCAGTAGATCCAGAGATTACTCCCTACAACCTCACAAACTCACAAACTTTACCTCATAATATTAGTATAGATAAAAAATAACTATTCTTATACTATATAACTATTAAAATTTTGTTAAATAAATGTCATTCTGGTGTCTTTTTTAACGTCTCGTTGCTGGGCACTGACCTACCCTTGATGTGAGAGGGTTTTATGGGAAAGACTGGGATTTTGGTGTCTCAAAAGTTATAGTTGTTCTTATGTACAAAAATCATATAATGATTTGTATATTTTTTTTTAATTGCTTAAACCTTTTTTTTACTGTAAAGCTTTAGACATTTCTAACCCCACAAATCCTTGCAAGAATCTGAAAATAATAATTAATAATCTTACATAAAATGTAAAATAATCCGTGTATCTAAAAGAGTCTAATAATATAAAAAGTATGACTTATACATCCCTAACAGCAAGAACAGTTCATCCATTCTGCAAAACAAATCTATCCCACGGGAACCGTTCATTTTTCCGGAATAAAAAGTAGCCTATGTACTAATCCAGACTGATCTATCTCTGTGCCAAATTTCATCTAGATCCGTTCAGCCGTTCTGGCGTGATTGAGTAAGAAACATGCATCCAAACTTTCGTATTTATAAACCTTAACTTATTTTTAACTCACATTCAATCGACGACAATCGACCCTACTCGCTGCGCCAGCGGTCGCGGGTTTGAGTCCCGCTGGGGTCATTCATTTGTGCGATGAGCACGAATGTTTGTACTCCAGTCATGGATTTGAGTTATATATGTGTAGTGTATCAACTATCTGGTATCCATAACACAAGCCTCGTAGCTTACCATGGAACAAGATAGTGCTCTGTATTAATGTTTCAACATATTTATTTATTTATTGAATCTATCCATAGTGCCTCAACCTGCCGTCAGAGTCCAGGTCCAGCTCGGAGAAGTCCACAGCATCCCGCGCCCGCCGAGAGGACTTGGTGCAGACGCCCATACTCTCCGCTATCACACTGCCTCACCATCATCCTCTCACTGGTAATTATTATTATATGTATTAGGGTGAAGTAAAAAAAAAAATTTTCTTTTTTTTCATAGCTTAGGGGTAGAATTTGTAGCTTATAAAAAAAATTATAAATTAAAAAAAATCTCAGTATTTTAAGATGACCCACAGATTTTTAAAATTTTTTTCGACGGATTAATTACCTTTGAGAACATTCAAGAATTTACGAATATAGTCATTTTCTATCCAACTTTCATTGTAATATTGCTTTATTGCAATTTAAAAAAAATATTATTTATTTTAAAAATCAACGGGCCACTCAAAATGTTAAGTATTTTTTTTTATTTCAATAATTTTTTTTTTTAAAAGCGCAAATTCTACCTCCAAGCTCCAAGCTGTGAAAAAAAAAACATTTTACTACTACTACTACTACTACAAAAACACTACTACTAAAACTACAATCCTACTAAAAAAACATTTTAGTAGCGACCCCTAGGTGCCTTTTAATTTTTTTGAGCGGAACCCTAATTCTTTTTTTATTTAACTATAGCAAAATTCTCAACAAAACAATGTCTTTCAGAACCACTGAACATTCCATACGAAGATAGGCCTGAGGATTCAGAGCAAGAACGTTGTCCGTACGTCCATCTGTCTGCTGTGAGTATATTTGTTTATTTATTTATATATTTAATAACGCCATCGGTGTACACCATCGATCAAAAAAGTACTAGATTCACAATCCCATGCAAAAGTTCTCTTAAAACTGTCACCAATTGGGTTTAGGTAATTATTCTAGTTGAAATAAATACAACAATGTAAATTGAACCTTAAATGCAATTCTTAAAGTTGTTTCACAAAAAAAAACCAAACCGCGCTCAAATGTTCAAACGAGCGCTCATTCGATGAGGACATTTTTTGTCGGTGATTGTGTATCTAGTACTTTTTTGATCAATGACATATATGCTCATAAAAAACATACATAGATGTTGAAATATATAGTATTAAATGAATAGATTTTTTATGTTATTTAACTTGATCATATTTCAAAGACATGAATATCTATCTAATACCTTTAAACGAGCAATTCTTCAATCTTGGAAATGGCTCTAACGATTTCGCTGAAATTTGGTATGTGGGTGTTTTCGGGGGTGAAAAATCGATCTACATTAGTCTTACATCTGGGAAGAAGCGTGTTTTCGAGTTTTCATGCGGTTTTATTCTTCTTATTCCACGCAAAATATGGTCGCTAATTTCGCACGCTCGGGCATAAACATCGTGGTCAAGCGGCCAAGACGCAAGATTGACAATCATAGGTGTCCGGGTTCGAATCCAAGTTCTTTTTGTTTTTTTTTTTTTTTGTATTTATTCAAATTTTTAGTTTAAAAAAAAATCTTTTGCCAAAAACTCCGAGCGATGCTCGGTCGCCCAGGCACTTTAACTTTTGTAATGTGGGAACAAAATAAGACAACAAACTAATACTCTTTAATAATAACAGGTTGTACAATATATATAATATAGGTACCGGGCTCACACACATACACACTACACTTTAATGACTGTAAAAACATAATAGACAAAAAATATGTCTTTTTTTTAAATATCAATTATAATTTATTGTTTCTCTAAACACATAAAAGATCAAATTTAAATTCAAACTTTGTGATTACAGGTGCATGAATACACATACCCCCAAGTGGGGGCCGGCGCCATTAGCTCAGAAAGATCTTCGCCGAACACCAGGCCGCCGTTACACAGACGAGACTCTGGTATTTATTCAATTTTTATATATATATATATATATATATATATATATATATATATATATATATATATATATATATATATATATATATGGTTATATTTTTCTAAGTTTTTTTTATATATTTAAATAGGCGTGTCCATTTCGATTAGCAATATATATTCTTTAACTATACTAATATTATAAAGAGGTAAAGTTTGTGAGTTTGTGACGTTGTAGGGTAATCTCTGGATCTACTGAACCGATTTAGATGAAATTTGGTAAGATAGTTTGAGACCCTGGGAAGGACATAGGATACTTTTTAAACAGGAAATCACCCCTTAAGGGGGTGAAAATGGGGATGAAGTTTGTATTGGGAAGCAAGCTAGGGAAGAACCCGAGGGCAAGTCGCTAGTTGCATTATATAGTGATTTTGTATGTATGTATTCAAATATATTATACAGTATTATTATATCCAAAATAAATTAATAAACTTGGTAAATTATTTTTTATATAATAAATTAATAAAATTTGAGTTATGTAATTTTGTACAAAATATTCCTAAAGAAATATGAAATTGCATGAAAACTGATTTTTATTTTATTGATAGAATACCGAATTAATCGATTACATATTTAGAACTTTTAGTGTATATTATGTATATAGTAATTTTGTTATTACCTATTTCAGGATCGTTAAAAAAATGCACATACAGCGGACCACCGCCGCTTCCAGACAAGAAACCAGCTGAGGCTTTCCAAGCGAGGATAAAGTGCAGGTGATGTTTGTTTTCAACTTGTTAAATATTATTTTTTCACTTTAAGTATTAAATTATTGTCCTAAAACATCGTAAATTAATAATAAAATAGAAATGGGTTCCGATTTGTGAGTTAAATATACACTTTTAACAATTTATAAGATGGAAATTATTTTTCATATATTTATTATACGTTCGATTTTTCCCAAAATTGATACCTTGAGTCTATTGAGTCCTTGAGAATTTGGGCTCATGATTCGCCGAATCCATACGTTTTAATTCGTCGTTAATCCTTGATTAATTTTCTCGTGATGCATTCACAGACAGAGACAGACGAAAATTCTAAAAACTATAGATTCCGCCTCTGTATCGATAATAATGAATATTTCAATAAGATTTTCCAATAAATATTCAATGTACAAATTCGACTCAGTTAGAATTTTATTAGGTACGTTTTAATGGTTAGTATGAAATACAAATCTTTGAATTTTTCGGCTTTTCTGTACATACTATAATATGCATGTATGTATATATTATACATATGAAACTTCCTCTTGAATCACTTTTATCTATTAAAAAAACCCGTATCAAAATCCGTTGCGTAGTTTTAAAGATCTAAGCATACATAGGGACAGGCAGACAGCGGGAATAAGGAGATGATTTTCGGGATAAAAAGTGTCCTATGTATGTTATATCTTCTTACCAAATTTCATCTAAATCGGTTCAGTAGATCCAGAGATTACCCCCTACAACGTCACAAACTCATAAACTTTATCTCTTTATAATATTAGTATAGATATATATAATTCTATTCCAGACATTGTCACGAGTGGTATTTAGAGAGCGCCAACCGCGCGGGCGCGTGCGAGTACGCGCCGGACTGCTTCAAGTCCTGCATAGATTGCGTCAGCTGTATCAAATGTGCACAGGTAATGTTGAAAAAAATATATTTAAAACTAGTTTAATTTAAAAAAAAACGATAACTTAATGTGGCGGTTCTTTTTTTTCTTTTAATGAAAACAGTTTTTTTTTTTTAGAATCGTTGATCTTAAATTCTTAATCTATATAGATATTGTAAAGCTGAAATGATTGTTTGTTTGAATGTGCTAGTCTTTGTTTGTTTTTTTTTTATTAAAATACTTTTAATTTTTTTTATTGTTATAAAGCTCAAATGATTGTTTTTTTGTTTTTCATGAATTATTGGTAAATTATTTTTAACGGGATATAACATCAATGTAGCTTGCTTTGTATTAGTGAAAGAATTTTATAAAAGTCCAAACTTTCAAACTCCTCTTTATTATATTAGTGAATATAGCTTTCACAGATCGAGATTATATCAAAATAATTTCAAAACATTTGCTAAAACCTTACAAGACATACATTTACGCAACCTAACCTTACAATTTAAAGAATTTTTATCTATTTGTCTGTGTATTTATTTATCGAAAACTACAAAAAAAAAACCGTTTGCAGGTAGATCTTCTTTATTATGCGTGCAAAAGTTTTCATAAAAACTATATTGGAGATATAAATCAGCCCTTTTTAAAATCCCACTGCTGGGCGTGGGCCTCCCTTTTGATGAGAAGAATCAGGTCATAGCCCACCACGCTGGCGAGTTGGCAAACATTTGGAGATACTTATATTTTAGTCAATTTGTTTCAGTGTATGCTATACCACTGTATGTCGGATTCGGAGGGAGATTTCGCAATGCATCCTTGCACCTGCGGACCGCCCAACGAGCATTGTGCGAAAAGGTGAATATTATAGTATATCCGTATTATATATTAATATTATAAATGTGAAAGTGTGTTTGTTTGTCTTTCTTTCACGTTGAAATGGAGTGACGGATTGGCGTGATTTTTTGTGTGGAGATAGTTGGAGGGCTAGAGAGTGAGATAGGCTACTCTTTACCGCGGGAGATCATCTAATTCCCACGGGAAAACATATTATAATACAATTCAAAAACATTTATGATCAGAATTACTTGAAACTTGGTCAATAATAAAATCTCTTCAATAAAGTTAAATAAATACGTGTTTTAGCTTTTATGGAAATTCGTCCTATAAGAGGGTGAAATAGGGGTGAAGGTTTGTATGAAACTACCTTTTCAAAGATTTTTCGTAATTTTAAAGCAAGCGAGCCGCGGGTTCTGCTAGTGTATAATGCATAGTGTATAAATGTGAAAGTTTGTTGTTATGTATGGATGTTTGTAACATTTTCACGCCAGAACGGCTGAACGGATCTGGATGAAATTTGGCACAGAGATTGATTATAGTCTGGAATAGCACATAGGCTACTTTTTTATCCCGGAAAAATGTGCGGTTCCCGTGAGATAGGTTTGTTTTTGTTTTCCCAGAGGTGAACCCGAGCGAAGCAAGGGAAGTCGCTAGTATAACAAATAAATGATATTTAAATAATATAAATAATATTTACATTTTCAGATGGCTGGGCGTCACTCTACTCAGTTTCCTGGTCCCTTGTATGTGGTGTTACATCCCATTGAAGTGTGCACATCGAGTGGCCAGATCCGCTCACATTGCTGGTGGTGTACACTCACCCATACATAAATAAACGTATACGTTCATAAATAAACGTAAACGTGCATAAATAAACGTGAAATATGTAAACAGACGTAAATATGTGTAAATGTGCATAAATATATGTGAATAGTGACAGTGTAATGTGCTACGGTTATCAAATTGCATAACTGATTTGATTATAGTGAAGTGTTTTCCAACTGGTAACGGGATATTGGCAGAGGGTTTTGGTAATTTTACGTTATGTAAAATAACAGGATTGACTATTTACCTACAAATTCATATATTGATGGATGTTAATTGTACCTATATATTTTTTATGGTATAATATTGGAAAGGACAAGGCATTTTATATGCACTTGGTTTTTACAAAGTATTAAAATTGATCTGAAACTATTTAACTTAAAAAGATTTTACTTTGAAAATATATTCTTTTCTAACCTTTTTTTTAAGTACAATTTTTTTAATTACAATACGCTACATATTGTATGATATTTGACGAGATAAATGCATTTGAATATTTATTATTGTAGTGTTGCCATCTGTAAATAATAAATATTCATATTATTTATCATGGCAACACTGGGATTTAAAGATTATATTTTATCATTTGGATCTTAATTAGTGATAATTCACGTTTTTTATACAAATATTAATAAAATTCCATAGGTTAATCAGTGTTTCTGTGTATTAAATATATAGAACCGTTTTAAACTTAAATTCGCCATGGTTTGTGTATGTATGGTGCCATATTTTTATAAAATAATTCTCAGTTTTTTTTGGCAAAATTCATTAAAAAAATTGTGGGTTTTCCAATTTTTTTTGAAATTGTTATATATCTATATATGGAAATAAGTTGAATTTTCTAAATTCTATTTATTCGTTCTCTCAGATAAGTTATATAGTTACATATCTGGATATAGTTGACGATTCATTTGTTGTGTGTTTTGGAAAACGGCACAATCTTTTTTACTAATAATATCTTCAATTTAAGTCCATGGGTGTCGGCAGAATTATTTCCATGGGGTGCAAATACTAGCTTAAACTTTATTAACTTTATATATTATTTTTCTTCATGGCAAGTGCACCCCCTCGCACCTACCCGCCGCCCATGAATGTAACTAATTATTTTGTATAATAAGTATGGTCAGTATTACAGGTTCTTGAAATTGTTATAGTTTTATAATAATTATAATATATTTATTTTTCAATATTAACTAGAATTTAAAATGAATATTTCGTACAAATGTTGCATTTCTTTCTGTATTGTATTATTATAGATCTGATGTGTTACGGGTAGCGTTACTTGAACGCGTGTGTTTGTTTTAAAAAATTGAATGTTTTATAACAAATTATGGAATATATAATGGAAATTAAACGTAATGTCACTTTAAACAACTATAATCATATTTAGTGTTGCTCTGTTCAAATTTTATCATTAATGTGAAATTTATATGTATTTCATTATAGAGTAAGTAAGTAAGTAAGATCTAATATCTGTTTCTAATCTAGTCCTTATATTGTTTCATATAGACTTTTTTTTTACTTCAGTTATTTAAAAATGACCAAACATTTTTGTAAATTTATAACTAGGCAAAGCGAATTTGCTTTGGGTTGAAATGAATTTGATGTTGCACTCTCGACTTCAAAACCATATTTCTATATAGTTTAAATATAATAAATTTAATCTAAATATATACAAAATCTTCATCATTTTTGTAAGAAACAAGGGCTCACTTACGAAAATTTTTGTTGATTTTGTATGTCACTTCGCTGTGGTGATACCGTTTTGGTATAACTTCAATGAAGGTCAGGATCGAAATCAGTTAACTTTGGCAACGTCCAGTGTGAAACATCCAACGACTTAAACGCAAAGCATTTTCTAAATCGTTACTCTGCATTAAAATTTGAAAAATTAAGATCTTAAAAAGTATTTTAACTGTTTTTTAATATATCACATCATCTGATTTATTTCCTGTTTTTATCTAAAGCTAATTAGAAATTTAAAGAGACTTTTACTTACTGTAGGCTAATTAAGATTATCAGTGTTTTAGTGTTCTATACGTATATATCTATGTAAGATCACATTTAAATGAAAACCAAAGTCTATGTATGTTCATAGAAATGAAAAATGTGGACAATTTAAACAATGATAAATGTATTAAAATATGAATAAATAAATAAATAATCGTACCGGAATTATGTGTTGGCATTATTTTATAGATTCCTTTTTTGTTGTACTAAGAAATGAACCTCTAGACCATCATAGATCATAAAGAATTAAGAGATAAAATGAATGTTACAGTTAGGTATGGAATTCATTTTTAAAGTTAATAAATCTTAATATATGTCAATAAATATTAAATATATAACAAATCAATAAAAATAATTAAAATAATAATTTGGGCTATACAACATGCGTGCTTTTAACACGCTGTCGACGTGCATATTTTTCCATATAATATTTAAAGCGATCTTCATTTTTTAAATTTTTATAGAATATCCAAAGTGATGTGGATATGTAATGGTGAGGTTATTGTTATGTTTCATGATCTGCGCTACTACATTTTGATAAAACGTTAAGTAAAGTAAAGAAACGTTATGTGCAATAGACCCTTAAAAGCTAAAACATCTCATGCTATGTAATGTATATATTATAATATGAAATGCAGTGGAGTCACGCCCGAATACCAATTATGTAACGGTATAAAAATAAATAATCGAAAGGAAAATAAAAAATCAAGGGGATTTGATGACAAAGATATAAATGCTTAAAATTATTTATTTAATAACCTCCATTTATTACTTTATTTACAAAAATATATTAAAAAAATTCAATTACATTTAAATTAAAAAAATATATGAAATAAAACATTTATATTTACATTAAATTGAGTAATTAAATTCTATTATTAATCTAACTTATCAAATATGTAAATATGACAGTTGAAATAAACATGGCGATTAAAGATGGCGTTTCGCGCGCTTTGTTTGACATTTCGTTTAATCTTTCGAAGACGTGAGCTTGAGTTATATTGTGCGCTTGTTCCAACTCTTCTTCTAATACGGGAGTAATGTCGGTGTAATCTGCTGTAGAAGGGAGAGTCCTTCCAACTGAAAAATATTTTAAAGTTTAAACTTGCTTTTGTCCACTCATGCATGAATATTTGAGCAGCGCCAACTATTGTTTTGTGTTAACTGTAATTAAAATTATAGTTAAGTGAAACTTATTCTACGGGATCATTTTTAAAGATTCTAAACAATAAATATACTTTTACCCTCTATCTATCTATCACCCTCGTTCCGCTCGGGTTCGTCCCTAGTTACGGAGATGAGATATTTTTCCGCAGCAAAAAGTATCCTATATGTTAACCCGGATAACCAGCTATCATCATACCAAATTTCATCGAAATCTGTCCAGTGATTTTCTCGGGATACATTCCCGAACAGACACATAGACATAAAAATCATAAAACTATAGATTCGGCCTCTATATCGATAATAATGACTATTTCAATAAGATTTTCCAAAAAATATTTAATGTACAGATTCGACTTAGAATTTTATTATATGTATAAATATTAAACTAAGTTTTCGAGTGATTGTGTCAAGGACACTATAATTTATATTATTGATTTATTCACAAGCAATTTTATACAATTACAAATTAAAGTTAAAATAAATGTTATCTAACCTCCAGGCTCCGTTGCGAAATGTAAAACAGCTGAAGGTTTACTCCAACCAAATCTGTAACAAGGCACATTTATCATATAATATATTATACATAGGTATTTATAAAACATACTGCGGTCTTTGAAAATCTTTATATTATATTAGCAAAGTTTATACAACACTAGTTTATATAATTCATTACGTAACAAATAATTTTTCAAAACTTGTTAGTTAATTTACGAAAATTTAAGCTAAAACGCATTATTTAATTTTTCTTTACCTTTTTTTTCTTAAATCAGAATATACCTTTTGATTTTTTTTTGTGTTTTTTATTTTACTCAATTAATTAAAAATTTAAATAAAACTATCTTTTCGGATTTTTTTGCGGATTTATTTTGATTATTGGTTCCCGACATATCGAATGCTTTACAGCAATCACGGTCGCGGGAGAGACTTAAATTCAATACATATTCTTTGATCACGAAAAGACCATGATATCAGTATATATATTATATAATATATTACTCACATATTTCTAGAAGTAACGATGGCTTCATAGACGGTAGATGGCGTTAAACCGCGTACTGTGTACGTCGCACTGTGGATGGGACCTGAAAAAAATATATTACCCACAATCTATTAAATACACAATAAATTTTAATAAAATAATTTCTTGATAATTTTTTAATCAGATTTCTACTCCACATATATGGAACCGTTATATACGAGTATGTCTAAAATATATAATAAAATAGCAAAATTACCCAAAAAGAAAACATCCATAGGTTTCTTTGTTTATGTGAAAAGACGAAAAAACAAACTCACTTATAATATTACTATGTATTACTAACGTTAATATTGGTATTTTGATTTTTTTCATTATTTATTATAACCTGCGAAAAGGGATTACGGTACGTTGACGCTTAGTATGGAATAGATAGACTATATATCGTACACATAGGTCCCTATAATGTGTTTTATATCTCTTACTAGAGAAATGATCGAAGTCATACAAACTTCCTAGACCCCCCCCCCCCCCTCCCTTCACCTGCTTAAGGGATGATTTCCAGGATAAAAACTATCCTATGTCCTTCACAAGGTCTCAAAATCTCCATACCAAATTTCATCTAAATCGGTTCAGCGGATGAAGCGTAAAAAAGATAACAGACAGACAGATAGACAGTTACATTTGTATTTAAAATATTATTATGGATATAATTAATAATATTACCGTCACTAGAATCCCCCGGGACTACGATATTACTCCAAGTGTTAGCTGGCGGGAGCGTTGTGAAGGAATCCGGCTCAGCTGTGGACAGTCTGCCGTAGTAAGGACGCAGCCAGAGATGGTATTCTAAAAAGAAAGTGATATTTGTTTAAATAAATCTAGCTACTATAATAATAACGAGTGCTCGCATGATACGGTCTTAGCTTTACGCGAATATATGACATTTTATATAAATCTTTTCGAATTTTTCGAGGATTTATTTTGATTTTTGGTTCCCGACGTTTCGAATGCTTTACAGCAATCATGGTCACGGGGGAGACTGAGGTTATAGACGTCTCAAAGGTCATTATATAATAATTTGTTACAGGTGTGTGTGTGTGTGTGTGTGGGATATATATATATATATATATATATATAATATATATATATATATATATATATATATATATATATATATATATATATATATATATATATATATATATGGTATAAGCTACTTCAATTCTTTCTTTTCAATGTTTTTAGGCAGCGCCATTTATTGACAAGTTTTGATCTAAAATTAACTACTTTTTCATAATACGCATTACTGGAAATAAAATTATACTATATCTTAAATTCAGAACATGGTCCATCTGTGTTCAAACTATCATAAATATATAAGCAACAAAGTAGTGTTAAGATGGGTACCGGGTCATGCAGGGGTAATTGGCAACGAGTGTGCCGATAAGCTCGCTAGAGGGGGAGCTCTTGGCATGCAGCAGGGCCCTGAGCCCTTCTGTGGGATACCTAAGAGCCTAGCTCAAAGAACCCTAATGATAGCATGTCTCAAGACTGCGAACAAGACCTGGACTGAATCAAATGGAATGAATCACTCCAAGGCACTAATTAGAGCCTACGACAAAAGGTTTAACAATCTTATGCTAGGGCTAAACAGAAAAACCCTACGATTACTGGTAAGGGCTTTTACTGGACACTGCTGCTTAAATAAGCACATGTTCAACCTGGGGCTGAGCGAAACGCGAACCTGCAGAATTTGCAGGGAGGCAGACGAAACGCCACTTCATCTTCTGTGGGAATGTGGACCGCTCATGCACAAACGTAGTATTCATCTAGGAAAACAATTTCCAAGCCTAAATGAAATAAAAGAGTGTAACCCTAAGAAAATCCTGCAGTTCTTAACATCAGCAGGGTTTAGTGGTTCACTCGAGTACAAAATAGCGGCGATCACAATAGACCAGAAATGGTCGCAGTGACACAAAATAGCCGCAAAACAGAAATAAAAAAAAATCATAAATATAAATATGTTGGGACATTAAAACACAGCACCATCTAGTTCCACGGTAAGCTACGAGGCTTGTGTTATGGATACCAAATAGTTGATACACTACACTTATAGAACTTTAAATACATACATATAAATATAAACACCCATGACTAGAGTACAAGCATTCGTGCTCATCACACAAAATGAATGCCCCCAGCGGGACTCGAAGCCGCGACCGCTGGTACAGCAAGTAGGGTCACCTCTTCATCATCCATCATCCTTTTCAGATACTTTTTATTTTATTCCACAAATGCTTGTAACATATAAAATATATATATATATATATATATATATATATATATATATATATATATATATATATATATATAATAGAACTGACTACAAAAAACTCTGAAAAATTAAGAATATATATTTCAAAACCACGATAAAAATAAACGTACCTATAATAGTTGAGTATGAATCAACTTCCCAAATGAGAGTAAAGCTGGTCGGCGACGCTTTATTTAGTGCTGGCTCTACTTTGAAAGACGCCACGTTTGGGACACCTGTGTATAAAAATAAAAATTACTTTATTCAATTAGACTTATCGCATTTTTGAATCGTTACTATAAATTAAATGGAGTCAGTCCGTGAGGAAGCTACCACCGGCTCGGAAGGCAGTTCTTCCGAGAAGAGCCCAAGAAAAACTCAACAGTTGCTCTGTTAAATACCGAATAACAGTTTTTAATTTTAACATAACATTATAGCTAGTCCGCATATGAGTAAACTTTTTAATTCCACACATTTCCATCTTCAAAAAACAAAAGTGTTAGGTTTGTTAAAACGATGCAAATGAAATCAAATTCGAAGGTTTTAATATTATAACTACAAAACAGTTGCATTTTCCACCTCTTGCCTAACTCTATCCTTCTAATCTAATACGACAAAATAAAACAAATCCCACGGAATAGAATTACGAGAAAAATAAAACTTACCAGTCAATTTGAATGCGACATCGGCCATGCCCAGTTTGTTCTCTGCCCTAAAAGTATAGTTTCCGAAGTCGGATTTCCTAACATTCCGGAAAATTAGCTGATGAAGATTCTCTTGCACCATTATTATCACTCTAGAAAATAATGTAAAAATTCATAATTAAAATAAAAAGAATAAATTTTTGAAGTTAAACTTGTTTTATGAAAATATTTATATGACTGAATTTTTTAAGATGTGACAGATTTAAGTGTGAAGTTAGTCTTTAAATCTTGGGTATGGCGGACTCCCAAACATGGCGGACTGTTTTTTTTATGCACCCCCATGTTATGGATATTAAATGGAAGGGTTTTCTGAGCAGAATACCAAAAAAACATATGATTTTAAAAAAAACAAAGAAAAACAATTTATTACATGCGTACATGAGTATACACACCCTTTTTTATTTCCATATGGGCTTAAGAATTTAATTGTCAAAAAAAAAGTAGAAAGATTTGTTATTTTGTAGGTATTAAATATTTTAAAAAATTAAGACAAGTTTACGGTGTTTCGTATTATAGACGTCTATTTATTCTAATAGCCTAATTTTAATATGATTTTTATATACATATTGTTATTGTGTATATCTGTTTGGGTACTTATAATATTACATACTCGAGAATGTTAAATAACTCTAGTTTGACGAATTTCAAATAGTCTTTTTTGTTTATTAGAATAATTAATTATTATCAGTAATAATAACACATATTCAATGATAGTGTAAATTAGTTTTTACTTTGAACTATTATTTCAATCGATCGATTAGATATGGCAATATTTATTAACGCCATTATACCTCCCATGTAGAGCGTGGTTTTATTTTACCGACTTCTAAATAGTAGATTCAATATGAATTTTTCGTTTACGTTATGTTGTGCACTAAATTTAATTAATACTATTCATTTAAAAAAAAGTTATTAAAGAAAATAAATTCGAAAATTTAGTGAAAAGAAAATTAGTATAGGTATATTTACTTCAGGAAGGCCTAAATAAAAGGGTGAAGTCATATTTTCCCTTCAATAGTGATTGATTTTCGCCATAAATTTCATAATATATTCCAGATCTTCAAACTAAGGAATAATATAGGTAGTGTCCATAGAAGTAAATATGAATAAAACAGTTAACATATTATAACATATTACGTATACATATTACGTGTAGATACAAACATAGGTATACAAACATATATGTACAAATATGTTATTATTAACATGAATTCATATTTTGTTCTCAAAAATTGTAAATTACCGATGATATCGAGAGCCACGGCGAGCGACAAGTATTACCCACTTGCATTTAAAACCATAGCCGACAAGACGACCGACACCTTAATTTAAATAAATCATGTTCTTTTGACGACACGGTTGGCTCAGTTTGTAGTGACCCTACTTTCTGTGCCAGCGGTCGCGGGTTCGAGTCCCGCTGGGGGCATTCATTTGTTTGATGACGAATGTTTGTACTCCAGTCATGGGTGTTTATATTTATAATATGTATGTATTTAAAGTTATATATGTGTAGTGTATCAACTATCTGGTATCCATAACACAAGCCTCGTAGCTTACCATGGAACTAGATGGCGCTGTGTGTTAATGTCCCAACGTATTTATTTATTTATTTATTATTTATTTTCCTTTTTTATGTAAACGCGTATTCAAGACGACGAGATTGTTAACCAACGTCCAGAATTAAATTATTGTTTACAGTCCACTTTTATTTATACGTCCACCAGGTCCCTAACAAGTTATATAAAATTTCCCATATTCTTTAAAGAAACTTAACGCTGAAGCATAAACAGCAAATCACACTGTTCTTTTTGACTTTGACATTATTTTTGGTGGGCTCCGTCTGTAGAAGTCCAGAACATAAACAGGTTTTATTTTAATACTTTCTTAGATTTACGCAAATATTTGACATTTTAAATAAAACTTCTGTTCGGATTTTTTCGCGGCTTTATTTTGATTTTTGGTTTGGATGTTTCAAATGCTTTACAGCAATCATGGTCAAGAGAGAAGCCGCGAAAAAATCCGAAAAAAAGGTTTTGTTTTGGTCTCTATATGGACGTTATTATGTAAACTACCTTAGATTTACATAATATGATTGGTAATCTAACTCACCTGTCATCAGTTTTAACCGGTTTCCCGTCTCTATACCAGGCACTTCGAGCCGGAGGTATCGCGAAGTCTAGCTTAGCCGCTAGAACCGCTCGAAGACCTAACGCCGTGTGAACGAAACTACGGTCTGTCGTCACTACAGGCGCGTCTGTAATGTTTTGTAAATAACAAAATATGTAAAACTAGCGACTCACCCTGGCTTCGCTCAATTTCGTTCCTGGGTATCTACGTTTTGACACTTAGTATGAAATAGATTTCTTTTTTTTCATGAATGTTTTCGATGTTTTAATAGTTATTCTGTTATTTGGGGCGGAGACAAATCCAACAAATCAAAAACTATGAAAATCGGTCCAGCAATTCTCGATTTATAAATGTTATAGATTAATATGTATACGTATAAAACAAAGACGGGTTAGTTACATTATTTATAAGTCAAGAACGGCTGGACCGACTTTTAAGATGTTTGATTTGTTGGATTTGCCTCAGCCTCGAATAGCAGGAAAAATTATCGAAAAAAAAATTACATGACTAACGCTGGCTGATAACTATTTATACTATTTATACTAAAAAACGATTAAAGGATTAGGTACCTTGTATAATGACAGTAATAGCAGCTGTCACAGGATCTCCCACACCATTGTTAGCCGTACATTCGTACACGCCCGCTAAGAGACGGTGCTCGGCGCGGAATCGAAGCCGCGACCTGTGCTCTAATATCGCCATTGGCTCACCCTGATATAAAAAAGGAATTAAAAAAAATATATTTATATCTTTTCATACTAACATACAAAATAATTACTAAAAATCATGTCTACAGCGCAAAAAGAATAATTTTGTTAATCTGAAGTCTGTTCTTATTGTTTATCATATACCTATGTGAGGAAAGAAAATAATTTAGATTGGAAATGATTTTCAAGACGCCCAAATTGGCGCCTAAAATCCGTATTTATTTGAATTTTGAATTATCAATAATTATAATATATCTTTTAATAAATTTGCGTTACTAACACGTATCTGTTATCTAACAACGTATAATTTATCAAAATCGGTTCAGCGGTTAATGAGTTTGATGACGAGTTTGACGACGAGGAACATAGAGTCGGACAAAGAAATACGTAAACATAGAGTTTAAATACATAACCCTCATTTGAGCTTTGTCGCAGTCGGGTAAAAAATTCACCATAAGGATGGACTATGGCTTTATCCCCCTCTTATTATTATTATATTACTGAATATTTTATAGCATTGAAGGGAGGCTCACCCCCAGCAGTGGAAAGTTAAAAAATGGCTGAATACAAATAGATGTTGTACTTTAAATTTGAATAGAATTATCAAACAAAAATAGAGATCGACAAAACATGTTAATCAGTTCAAGGCCTTGCGAGTTTCTTAAATTAAAGCTAAGTCCCAATTAAACCATCAGTCACCATTCCATTAGATTCTAACGAATTTGTTAGACGCATCTTTTGTATATAATATGGAATAAAACTACTTTTTGTATATAGTTACTTAGGTATATTAACTTATGTCGTATTCAACCCTCAACGTCCCACTGCTGGGGGTGGGCCTCCCTTCAATACGAGGGGGATCAGGCCATAGTCCACCACGCTGGCCAAGTGCGGGTTGGCGGACTTCACATGTTTTTCGAAAACTTGTTAGGTTCTCTTAGACATACAGGTTTTCCTTCACTTTAAGTGACCTTCACAAGTGGTAATCATATAGAAAACGATTTGCACCTGAGAGTATCACAGCTGCAAGACCCGGAATTTGAACTCGCTACCACTGACTGCCTTATTCGTATCTTCTTACTTATATCGTAATGTCTATAGTCCATCAGACTACTTTAAATGTGATTACATATTAACATATTTAAAGTACCTATATTTATTATTCGGTTATGTTATTTTTGAACAACTTCAATACAAACGCTTATAAATCTAAATATATTTTAATTCTAAAATTTCTAAGTAAAAATCAAAATAAAAATTAAGCATTTTATTGTAATATAATTTCTAAGTAAATAATTCTTACATTTTTCCGCCAATTCACAATGGGTGCCGGAGTCCCTGTAGTTTCACATCCAATGTCCACATATTCACCCTTTTTCACTTCGAGATATCCGTCATACGGTAAAGTCCGGACTGTAGGGGCATCTAACATAAAATAATATGTTAATAATATACTTAATATAATAGATGTTGGGATGTTTACTGTTGAACAGATTTTGATGAAATTTGTTATTTTAGTTTTTAACTTATTATTAAAGCTAAAAGCTAAGTCTATTTGTACGTAATATTTCTCCATGAACATTCTAACCAAAAACCAACACAGTCGATATCGGCATATTTTTTTGGTGTAAAGTTAGGTACCTATATAATAACTAATAATACATATCGGTCTCCTTTATGGTTAGCCATTGTTACAGAGGAAGACCTAACGTATTGAATAATAATAATACCCACTCAAAAAACGTAATTTAATCATATTTAGTTATTATAATTTATACGATTCCCTTATAATTTCGACATCTCCGTCTGTCTGTATGTCACACTCAATTTACTCGATGGTTATTGGAGCTATATGGCTAAAATTTGGTAGATAAATGTATTATATGAACTGGTAGATAGTAAAATAATATTACTTAAGCCTGGCTATATCGCAATTGAAATATAAAAAAATAATAATTAGACTATAGCAATAGCTGTGACTCACATTGCACTTCTATAGAATGCGTCTGTCGTATTGGTTTCCATGGCTCCTGTCTTATAACCTGAAAATGAAATGAAATAAAATAATCAAATAAAAAAGTAAATAGAATAAAAACTCTAAATTACATATTATATATATATATATATATATATATATATATATATATATATATATATATATATATATATATATATATATATATATATAATGATTTAACTCTGTTATTTGCATCTCTTCCCTCTAACAGTTTGCTATTTCCTACACCTAGAGGTTGCCTGGAAGAGATCGCTGTTTTAGCGATAAGTCCTCAGGCAACTCAACCTCTTGTACAATAAACATTATCTATCTGTTTTGTATTTATTAATTTTTATTTTGTTCTTGATGTAGGTATAATAAAGAGTTTATTATTACTCTCGTTTCTTAAAGGTTTCGAAGTTATCTTTCAAATATATCTGGGGCTTTATAAAAGAAGTCTAAAGTCGTTCTACAATTATTAAAAAAGATAAATATAAAAATAATGGGAATCATATATTTTCTATAACATAATTATTTAATTTGTCATTTTAACACTATTAATAATTATATTCTTCAACGATTATAGTAGCAAGTATGATATTTTTTATCCAAGCCATGGATTTTGGACAGATATAAATTGTTAAAGGTTTCACGTGGAACGTTATTCCTAAGTAATTTAGTTAGGTGCTACAGACTTAATACTTTCTTAGATTTACACGAATATTAGAAATTTTAAATAAAACTATATTTTCGATTTTTTTTTGCGGATTTATTTTGAACTTTTGACAACCAAAAACCTTAACTTTAACCAAAAAAAAAAAAAACCGCGAAAAAATCCGAAAAGATAGTTTCATAGAAATGTATTTAGGTAGGTATATTGATGTCCTCATGTCCGATTAAGGCCTATTCTCATTGAGACTAGCCAACTGCGCAGGAGATATTAAAATGCACAAGTATGCGCGAAGACACAAGTGCACCCTATATCCCTGTTACTCTCACAAGTCACATGAGTCTCTCACAGTCTGATGAGACGACAATTCGAGACGACTGCCGACATTGCCATGATGGGATAAGATGACCCAGCGTAGGACCGATGGCTTTACCTGCTTTTCGAGACACGGTGGTGTAACATCACCAACTTCCCAACTTCAGACCGTTATTGAGACTTTTCAAACAGAAAGACTTTCATAATTGACTTGGCCCGACCCCGGAGTCGAACTCAGAACCGATTTGGCAGCCGTACATGCTACCCACTACGCCACCGAGACAATTATTTTGGTATATACAACATATGTATATGACCATATATTTATAGTTAAACATATTTCCATGGTAACAGTATTCATTCCACTTAATATTAATTAATTAGTGATGTACCGAGGAACTAATTTATTCGTATGACAACGTTAAATACCGCCTTCCGCCAATAGCCATATCCGGATATAGAAATATACAATGATTGATGAAAAGAAAACAAAATTTAAACATATTTTGACGATTTTACTCTGCTACTTAGCCGTCTCTTGTCATAAAAATGGAGAATAACTTGTAATAATAAAATGATTATTGGGTATATTCTTGTTTTTTTATAGGAGGTGGGCATAAAAGAGGTATACACAAAAAAAAACCATAATGAAAATCAATTTAAAATGGACGAAAACATCGTCAAAAAAGCACAGAACAAAACTCAGTCAAATAAAGTCCCTACTTTTTAATGTCGATAAAAATAGACAGAAATTCTAGAAAAAAGTTTGTCAGATTTTATCCTAAATTTCTTTAAAACATATTTTTATAAAATATCTAGTAGGACTAATTGAAATGTGGTATTGGATGCGCAACTAGGTTCGGCTCGACAGAACAAAATGAGGAACACACAAATGAGGAATTTTTAAGGATTTTTGAAGAAAAACTTAATATCCCAGCAACCATAGCCATTACAGGAAGCATGATGTTAATGGCAACTGCGTTAAAAAAATAAATCTATACATATAATAAAATTCTAACTAAGCCGAATCTGAATTGGTATGGTGATAGCTGGTTATCCGGGTCAACATATAGGATACTTTTTACCGCGGGAAAATTGCTCATTTCTGAGAAAAAAATAAAAAAACTGCAATGTAAGAGTATACTAATATGTAAAACCTAAGAAATAAGAATATGGTTTTTGTCATCTGAACGCGGGTCACTCGCCCACTTTGCTGCGCGTACGTAAATGTTTCTTTTGGACTTCAAACAGCTTAATGTATATTTAGGTTTTTCGCTTTTATATTTTTTACATATTATAAAAATTCAAATAAATAAATAAAAAAGTGTAATGCCTTTTGTTTTTTTTGGCGGTAAATATCCATAAAAGTAAATCAGAAGAAAAAAATCATAAAAAAATATATATCTATAGTAAATGAAAAATCATTTTCATTACGATAGATATATAGTTATTTATTCACGCACCTTTCTGTATATAGAAACATTTACTTTGTCAATGTTGATTAATTCTCAAGTTAAGTCTTGGCATACGAATCAGCAATGGTGCCAATACCATACCAATATACCTAGCCTTAAATACAACATAATATATTATAATTTATTAGCTGTGATATAGTATAATCATATTTATTAAGTAGGAATTATCAATATATAAATATCTCGTGTCATGGTATTTGTGGTCGCAGTAGTACTCCTCCTAAACGGCTCCTATCCCCACTCCCCTTTTTTTGATTTTAGTTGAACAAAAATACAGTAGACAAAAATTTGTAGGAACAATATTATATCGATGAATACAACATAAAGCCGCACAACATAACCGCGGTTTCTGCTAGTATTTTATATAATTTTCATTTTTTTAACTAGCAATTTTATCACTTTTTAACTGCCCTATTTAACTAAAAAAGAAACGTTTGTAATAAGTAATGTCTACTCCAATGGCTACATTAAAACAAAAAAAGCGTTACATTTAGTGTTTTACAAAGTTAATTATATAGTAGATACGGGTAGCGATGGTCATCGCGAAACAGTTGAGCAAATTGATTAATTGTGTAATTGCTCCATACTTTATACGAACTGACGTCTAGTGCTGTGACAGAAAAAACGATGGTAGTATAGAGTATAGATAATATATAAATATAAGTACCTATAGATAATATACATACGTAATATTCGAATTTGATTTAAAAAAAAAACATTTTTTTCGGATATTTTGTACAGTTTAACCCACTTTATTTTATTTATTTTAAAAAAAATCATTTCTGTTCTAAATATACTTTATTTTAAAATGAATGAAAACATTTTCAAACTTATTTTATATTAACAATCGTATGACGATGTGAACATTTTTATTTTTATTTTACTAAACAAGTTTGAAAGTTAAAACTTTAGTATCATATGTATTTTTTTTATTTAGGTATATAACTTTAAGTTAGTTACGCCCAAAATATAAAATTAAATGCCGTTTTTATTACTATTAAATCATTTCTAAATTAAAAAATTATAATATTTTATCGATATGTACACATCACTACGTTTAAATAGAGTTAGTTAACAGGCAAAGCAAAGGGCTAAGCCGGCTAAATTGGTTGTAGAACTAAAAGTTACTTGAACTATAGCTCAATTTTACACAATTTAATCTCTATGGACGATAAAAAGTTTAAAGGAGATAAAAAATAGGCCAGTATTAGCTATTTGAATTGAGTTTCATGAGAGAGTTTTAAAGTTTTATACGTACTACGTAGTATGAACTCTATGAATTATTTAAATATGTTATTTATTTACACTATTTCATAAATACGTGTATCATTTTTGACCTAAATATAATTTAATATTAATAATAAATTATTCATATTTGACTGAAATTAATATTAAAACAAAAAACAAAAAATATATATAGATAGAACAAAAAATAGTGCGGATTTTAATCTAGAAGCAAAAATCCAAATTTTTTTTTAGAAAATCATATTTCATCTCTCTATTTAATCGCAGATTAGGAAAGATACAAGAAAATTACAGAAAAACCTAATGTACCTACCTTTAAATAATGGTCATGAACATTTTGAGTTGTTGTTGTTGAATGATCATCATCAGTTATGACAAAAATTTAAGAAAGTGGAAAAGTTACTTTGTAATAGTAAAATACTAATTGTTAGTATATATATATATATATATATATATATATATATATATATATATATACGACACGCTTGGCTCAGTTTGTAGTGGCCCTACTTTCTGTGCCAGCGGTCGCGGGTTCGAGTCCCGCTGGGGGCATTCATTTGTTTGATGACGAATGTTTGTACTCCAGTCATGGGTGTTTATATTTATAATATGTATGAATTTAAAGTTATATATGTGTAGTGTATCAACTATCTGGTATCCATAACACAAGCCTCGTAGCTTACCATGGAACTAGATGGCACTGTGTGTTAATGTCCCAACGTATTTATTATTATTATTATATATAATGTGTTAAAATTACGTCAAAGTACTTGCTTTGGGGTATAAGCAAGTTTTACAAATAATTCCAGTCCAGCTGAATGAATTCTTGAGAAGATGAGACTCTCGAAGAAAGTTATAACTGTCTTAGTATAGTATATAATGGTAGTTAATAATAAATTAGAAGGTAGAGGAAGAGCTTGTGGAGGGTGATGGAAAGTAAAACTGTTCATTGGCCACTAATAGCCACTACTGGCTACCTTTAAGTTTGGGCTCCTTTGGTTAGTTTTGACGTATTCCACAATTGCATTTAGTGAAATGCGTATTTTAAAAAAAAATATTTAAATCTACATATATTTATGTCCTACCTCACAAGTGTAATCAGCAGTATCCTTCGATACAAGATCATCTATCTGTAAGCTGTAGTTGGCGTGCATACGCGTGCGCGGCGGCAACAAGTGGTTCGGGTCGTGACTGTCGCCTAACAGTGCGTTGTCTTTGTACCAGCGGACGCGAAGTTGCGTTTCTGTAAACAAATAATAATAATTATACTTTCTTAGATTTACGCGAATATTTGACATTTTAAATGCTTTACAACAAAACGTGGCAGTCCGAAGTTTCTCCCGAGTCTACGATGTACATACGAAACATCGAAACCAAAAATCAAAATAAATTCTCGAAAAAATCCGAAAATTTATTATAAAATTAATAAAAACTTCGTGTTTGTCAAATAGGGACGTAGGCATTGGTAACTCAGTGGTAACGTTCTTGCTTGGAAAATAAAGTGATGCGATTCAAATCTCGAGTATCGAATGCAAGGGCTCGGAAACCCGTTCAGATTTTTAAGCCGCTTTGTGTCGTTAACCAAAAACTTAAACCGAAAATCTTTTCGGTTTAAGTTTTTGGTTAGTACCGTTTGCATAATAACTGCCCCAGAAGAAAATTAATATTTTTAAGTATGTATGTATGTATGCATATATAAGCTACTCAGTACTCTTAGTGATAAAATTTACCACAAGGTAGTGGTAAATTTTAGGTAAACAGGTAAAGTTTGTGAGTTTGTAAGATTGTGAGTTTATGACGTTGTGGGGGGTAATCTCTGGATCTACTGAACCGATTTAGATGAAATTTGGTAAGAAGAAAGTTTGAGACCCTGGGAAGGACATAGGATACTTTTTATCCGGAAATCATCCCTTAAGGGGTGAAAATGGGGATGAACGTTTGTATGGGGAATCAAGCTAGGGACGAACCCGAGCGAAGCGAGGGTGAGTCGCTAGTTGTATGTAGGTAATGTTAAAAACACAAAAGTCACCTAAAGACGTTAGTAAAATGTAAATAAAACATATTTTCCCTAAAATATAATCATCCAAGACCCTCTTCAACGTAACGTTGTTCTTTATTCATCTATTAGTGTAAGTACATGGGGATTGACGCGCAATTGGTACACAAAGATTTGAATCTATGCTCTCTTCCTGTTTGTAACAAGCCAAATAATACAGGAATGTCGTGTAATATTATTGGAGGCGGCATTTATTTTTGGAGTTTACTCCTTTAGAATCGTTTTCATATACTAAGGCCCCCGGTATGGAAATTTTATGCGGAGTGAAATTAATACAAGATAACTCTTGTATTAATTCTCAGAAGCGTAGTTTTCTGTGCATCGTACCTTGGGCATCTTTCACTTTGAAAGATGTGTTTCATTTTGACATATTAATTATATAATAATTATTTATATATAATATTATTAATTTAATTATAATAATAAAATTAAATATTTTAAATTATCAAACATTCTATTTCTTATGGGGGTAAACTGCAGTCGTGCGTCGGAGCTGGCACACATTTTTTTAAAGTTAATACTGCCTTTTTCTTTATATAGCTAATAAAATAATTACTATGTATCTATAAATACGTAGCTTTAACATAACAGTTACAGTATATATATATATATATATATATATATATATATATATATATATATATATATATACACTCTTACCTAAAATAGGTAACTGCAAGCAGATCAAAAATGTGATATCCCGATAGAAAGAGACAAAGAATAATGAGACCCCATTATATCTCTTTTTATTTTATACTTAAAATATAGAATTAGAACGTACTATAATAAATTACCCATTTTTAGTGGGCAATAAGAATTGTGCGTGATAATTCATAAAAGATTTAAGTTATACTAAATGTATAAATAAAAAACAAAATAAATGTTAATTTTATAAACTATGATTTTAATTTATTACAATAGCTAGCGACTCACCCTCGCTTCGCTCGGGTTCGTCCCTAGCTTGCTTCTCAATACAAACTTTCATCTCCATTTTCACCCCCCCTAAGGGATGATTTCCGGGATATAACGTATCCTATATCCTTCCCAGAGTCTCAAACTATCTTCTTACCAAATTTCATCTAAATCGGTTCAGTAGATCCAGAGATTACCCCCTACAACCTCACAAACTCACTAATCACAAACCATACCTCTTTATTATAATAGTATAGATTTCGTTTTTTTTATTAAAATTTACTTCTTCGTTATTTATTCCTTTTTTTGAGTTATGCGCCATGTAAAGTCTCGCTCTCGAGATTTGCGCTTAGCAACACATTCAGCGATTCATTTTTTTATTATAGATTTTGTCATTCAAATAGGAAGAAATACTGAAGTTTATAATTTTATGTGCATGTTACGCCATATCTTCCTCAATACAATTATAAATGAATTTTAATATATTTTAATGAATAGATTATTATAGATATATCTTGATGGGTGGTTCTGGAAAAAAATCCATTTCTAAGGAAAATTTATTTAAAAAAAACTTTTATGTAGGTATTTATTTATTTAAAAAAAAATTGGTATTTATTTAAAAAAAACTTTTATGTAGGTACTTAATTTTCCTTCATGTCAAATTAAAAATGTAAAAATTCTAACAATGATAGATTGTTAGTTAAAATGTACACGCAACCAATTTTCAAAGTTCGCTTTTAATTTTAGTCATGAATTTTAACGTAGAGTCGTTCTGCGTGAAGAGTTATCAAACGCGCTTTAACTTTTACTTTAATAATATTACATATACACGGTGCTTTTTAAAAGCACTCAAAAATACCATAACACTAAGTGACTCATAACGTTCAGAAAAAAATTGTTATAATTTAATGCTGAATAAAATATTTTGAAATAAAAAAAAACATAGTGTAGTGATAATAATACAATAATAGGGGCGAAAAAGCCACACAGGATCGAAATGTTCCTGCCGGAAGGCCTAGAGCGCTAACCTAGCGAAGGCGCTTTGTGTCGTCCTGAACGGTATTATAAACATTCGTTCTTCTTGGGAATCGAACCTATTGTTTGGCCACTCCATTTATTTATTTTTTATTTTTTTTTAAATATGTTGGTACATTAACACACAGCACCATCTAGTTCCATGGTAAGCTACGAGGCTTGTGTTATAGATATAAAATAGTTGATACACTACACATATATAACTTTAAATACATACATATTATAAATATAAACACCTTACACTCCATTATACATAAATTAAAAAGATATCGTATTTTTTTGTATAGGATAAAAATAATAATTCAAACCATTAAATATTAAAAGAAAAAAAAAAGAAAAATATTGATGCAAGCATATTAAGCCAATTCCAAACTTAAGCACGTCCAAAGTCACACACAGTTATTACTTACAAAAAATATAAATAGACTGCCATATCCAAAAATAAACATAACACATCATACAATTTTCGATCTGCTCTTCCGACAAGGGCGACGGACATTGTATAGAACGTGTGCAGCACAAATATGTCGCGCTATTGTCCTTTTGTCAATTAATAAACCTCTACCGTATCTGATCGCTCGCAAATTGCAGATATGTATCGTTTTCAATGGTGGAATGCTTTTATTGAAAAAAAAAATATTGTTTCATACATATCCTGTGTGCCATTTATATTGTAAAACATTTTTAAATTTTACTTTTGATACAGAAAAATCTTTCTTCTATATAGGAATTAGTACTATTGAGTAAAATGTGGATATTGTTAGGTATATCTGAAAAGAATACTAAGATTTTTTTCTCTACCAATTAGATACTTAATGTAAGTATCCGGGAGAATCGAACCTGCAACTTTATATAGAATGAATTTGAATACTATGCTAAAATAAATGTGTTCTATAATCATATTCCAGTCCAAACAAATTAGGTGATGCAAACGAAAATCGAACCCACTTATTTCACTTTATGATCAAAATTAATTATAATTAATACATAAAAAATATATTACAATGACCGTTCTTACATATTAAAAACAAAAATCTAATAAAAAGATCCCTATAAGTACCTAATATTATTATAGCTGTATTACACAAGGTAAAAACAAGTCCAGCGTTAAAATAAATAGCTTAAACACAGTCACAGAACTATAATCTAATCATTAATAAAATGACTGCTACAGAATTATGGAGGGCTATTTGTTTAAACTAATTTAAAAATTATAGGCTTCGTGCATACGTTGTAATCAAAACCAAACGTTTTCGATCCTTATGTCTTTTTTTTTAAATAGTTTAATCTTTAGAAGAATCGTTTTTAAGCAATCGATATGACATAAAAAAAGGTTGAATGATTAAATATCTTTATTTATTGATTCGATTTGTGTTTTTATTAATGGCGGCGGCTTTACTATACAGGATGGAACAAATGAACGGGCCATGGAAGAAAAGTATTAAAATATTGAAAATACCAATAATCAAATATTGAAAATAATCAAACTTCACTCAAAGGGACCATTCTTTTATTTTGAATAATAAAAATGAATGCATACAAATATTTTATTCAATTTTTATTATATTTATTTTCTTTCATGTCCCATTCGTTTGTACCATTCTGTATACTTAATCTAAACTATAAACATAATACTGCCATACTATATAATTAAAGGCAACTCATTGGATACTTTAATCTACAGCAATAAGAGCTTCCTCTTGGACATACAATATTCAAAAGTAATTGTAAAAGTCTTCTCGAATAAAATATAGTTCTGCAACATTCCTATAATTTTATTATATGTAACTAACGTTTTCCTGCGGCTCCACATGCGTAGTTCAATTATTTATGTATATTTATATCTGTGCATATGTGTTACTCTCACGTATAATCTATTCTACTGGTGTATCTATTTTACTGTAAGGTTTCATCAAAATCCGTTTAGTAGTTTTTGCGTGTAAGAGTAACAAACAGCTATCCATCCATCCTCACAAAATTTCGTGTTTATAGTGTATATTAGTAGGATTACGGTTTTAAAGAACTGACTTACTTGATCCTTGTTGAACTAGAAGGGCCGAAAATCAAAACCTTTTAAATATTAAAATCTTAAGGATATTAATTAAATAACTATAATTATTATAGTATACAATTTAAAAATTATTAATTACTATTAGTGTGTAGGGTGCCTTTATTTTACTGAGCGTATCATAACTTGATTTTAGTCTTGTACTAAAAGAAAATGTAATAAATTGTTTTGGACTAAGCCTACTGCCTATTACTATTTAAATGCGTGACAAGTTATGGGAGTATAATAAACCGTAAAAGTTAAATTTACATAAACATATTTAAATACTAGCATTGCCCGCGGCTCCGACCGCGTTCAGATGACCAAAAACCAAATTCTTAGGTTTTACATATTAGTATACTCTTACAATGCAGTTTTTGTATTTTTTTCTCAGAAATGAGATATTTTCCCGCTTTAAAAAGTATCCTATAAGTTGACCCGGATAACCAGCTATCACCATACCAAATTTCATCAAAATCCCTCCAGTGGTTTTTCTGGGATGCGGTAACAGACATACAGATAGACAACAAAAACAGAAGTTTTTGCATGAAAGAATATCTAACGAACACACCTATATGTAAATCCTCGTTCTTCGCTTATGTAATAAATTAGTAAGACTGTAATTGGCTAATTCGTTCATATAATGGTATTACAGTTGTAGCTTCATTAAATATTGTAAAAAATGTGTTTCTCAGATGCTTAAGATGTAAGAAAGCCAAATCTACAGGTTTTAAGAATTTAGTTCATCTATTTGGGACGCTTTACGGACATCGGCTTCACCGGCTAGTATATTAATTACCAATTTTGGTTAAATTATTTACTTATTTTACAGTCTGGATCATTTCTTTGGCAACAGTAAAATTAAAAAAATTAGACTTTGAATTCAACTACTTATTGCTACTTCATTTTCTTTGATTATTATCATTGATAGCAATTGGTAAATGTCATATTATAATAAATATTATTATCTCAATATAAATAATAAAGAAAAATGTGGTCAGTTGATATATTATTATATTTATGTCTTGCAAAGTACCTATCTATCAAAATCACAAAAAAATCTGTAAATTTCTAAAATCAATAACAATAACATTACTGAATTAATAAAAAAATGACTGTTAAAAACGTGCTCATAACATGCGTCTGCGCATTTACCCTTTTATTATGCAAAGGTGCCTTGTAAAGCTTTTACGGCGACAGCTTTAACTTACGCCCGATGTAGATTACGTCTATTGTTCGACAAAAATAGTTATAATTCAAC
Source organism: Brenthis hecate (assembly GCA_951806755.1). NCBI lineage: Eukaryota > Metazoa > Arthropoda > Insecta > Lepidoptera > Nymphalidae > Brenthis > Brenthis hecate. Next base: position 2,174,538 of record OX638257.1, read on the forward strand.
AATGTTAAAATGAATTGACTAACTATAATGTTAGCTTGTTGGTACATTTGTTATTGCATCGTATTAATTAATGACAGTTTGTTTAATGAAAACCTTGAAATATGAATCCATAAAAGTCTATACATACATTATACAGAAGTACCTTTGAAAAGAGGTTTAATAGTATAAATATCTATCCGCATATACAAATAATAAAATTCTGAGTCGAATCTGTACATTAAATATTTTTTGGAATATCTTATTAAAATAGTCATTACAGAGGCCGAATCTATAGGTTTTTGAATTTTTGTCTGTCTGTCTGGGAACACATACGAGAGTACACGAGTATACGAGTACGAGAAACCCACTGAACAGATTTTGATGAAATTTGTTATGATGATATCTTGTTATCCGGGTCAACATATAGGATACTTTTTATTTTACATCTCTGAGAAATCTATACTAAACGTTAATATAAAATCGCAGAGAAATGAAATATTACTTTTAATTGCGCCACAAACAGTTTGATTAAAAGCTTAAGGTTTGGTACGTAAGTGGAGTTCTCTTCATAATACCCGTCATAACTAAACTTTCATACAAACTTTCATCCCTTATGTAAGTTCGCTCTAAGGGCTATTTTAAAAATCCTTCCCTTGACTTTAACAGGAAGCTTTGTCAGTCAGTAAGTTGTAAGAGCTTTACGCAGTAGGTATTCTACCGTTATATCAAACTTAACTTACTGAAATTATTAATTGCACTTTAATTGTAGATTGAACTTTTTGGAATAAAAATAAAATTTTATCCGTAGCCATGAATAGTTTTGGATATTCTTTTATTTTAATGATTAAGTGAAACGTACAGAATGTATTTTAGGCTTCAGATTAAATACTTTTGCTTGGTACAGTAAAAGTATTCTTATAAGTATTTGTATAAAATAAAATATGTTAACACGTACAAATATTATATTGATGTTACTTATTTATAAAAAAGATTTAAATTTTAATTTTAAAAAGTACCTGAATCATCCACATAACAAGGCAACAGAACAGAATCATTTTCATAAGTTTTAACAGTCACTGGAACACTTTTGAAAACTTTTTCACACAGTATTGTCTTTATAAAAATTAATGCAAGCACTTCCCAAAATAATCCCATTTTAAAAAAATACATTATATATATTTAATTTAAAAAAAAACTTTATACATTAAATTTGACCTATTTGCTTAAAACCTTTTTTTTATATTATCTATAATGAACGTCAAGTTCAAACGTCAGTTTCTTTTGAATTGATAAAGTCTGATGCGCGCGCGCGACCGGCAGATTGAGATACGACTGCTCGAGCTTCAATAAGCAGATGGACTACTAGTGGCACAACGAGTTAAAAAGTTAGGAAAATATATGATGACTGTCAGTGGAATACGCCATTTAAACTGAGATTTCTGTCTAAGAAAGAAGGAAACGTGTACGATTCTTGCAAAAACCTCGATCTAACCAATAATTAAAACTCCTTAAAAATACTAATGTTATAAATCCTTTTTTCTATATAGATAATTTAATAATTGATGAGTGTCGTAGGCTGCTTTTATCGTTGTATGCGAGATACTAGGGACTTGCCCTCAAGTAATATTCTATTTCATTCAAAGCGTGAAAGAATAACAAACTTTTTACTTACTTTACTACATTATAATAGTAGAATAATTACAAAAAAATATACGGGTCACTAGATATTTTTTTTCTTTTTTTTTTCTCTTCGCTCTGGAGTAAAGATTTTGCATCAAGTGTGCCTACAGCCTTAACGCATCCCGTCAATTAATTGATTCACCTTTGTAAAGGAGTCGGCATTTAGTGAGATTAGTCATTTAAGACGCGTTCGGATCACATGTCCACTTTAAACACTTCCCTTTGCATTATTACATGCATTATACTTAATAATTTACACTCTAGTGCAATGGCCAATGACACATCGTCATACTGCCGAAGTTTTACAAAAATAATTTCATTTTATATGCCTGGAGAATTATAAGGAAGAAGAAATGAGTGATTTAATTCTTCTGCTTTTTTGAATAAAATTGAAACTGAGACTGTTTATATAGGTAGGTACTTATTAATTAAGATAATCAATTGGTGCAATATGTAATGATCGTCTTCTATAGCACAAATAACTATAACCATTAACCACGCACACAGATTACTTACTTAAAATAAGAGAATTTTATTCAATTTAATCCTAATAACAACTCAAATATTTGCTATCTATTACAGATTATTAAGTCAATTGTCACTTAAAGGAGTAATTTAGAAAGTAACAATGGGGTTATTGTAAAATTGAAGATATCACCAATTTTCTGTCCTGATATGAAATACTTAGGCATATAATAAATACGTCATGTTGTATCCCAGGTAGTTCTATTTTTATATTCCGAATACTTTTCGATCCAATTCGCTATATGATTGCTATTAATTACATTGCTATTAAGTATTACTATATCAAACTGCCTCGGTGGTCTAGGAGCTATCTTGTACGGCTGCAGATCTTGAGGTCCTGGGTTATAGTCCCGGGTCGGACAAAGTTAAGTTAATGAGGCATTTCTGTTTAAGTAGTCTTAGTAACAAGCCTGGATTTGGGAATTCGGCGGTGTTACACTCCCATGCTTCAGAGAACATGTAAAGCCATCGGCCCTATGCCTGATCACTCACTGGTTGTGTTTAATTGTCATCTCATCGGATTATGAGAGTGGCAGGAGGCAGACACTACGTGCGTTCTCATTGTACATTGTGTCTGCGCGCACACTTGTGCACTATAATATTTCCTGCGCAATTGGCTAATCTTAGTGAGATTGTACCTTTATCAACTCACTATATCAAAAAATTTAACGCACACAGTAACTCCCCAAAGTTTCGTTACAATCAGAATGCATAACTAGCAGACATATATAGGTACATTCATTTAATCGGGCGCTTTAATTACATTTTTTTTATTTTCATTTCATTTATTCGTAACTCATCCCAGTTTCTCCATGTAAATTATACAAATTTTCTATTCTTCTTCCTTTTTTGACAAATTTCATCAAAATCAGCTTAGCCATTTGTGTTTAATGAAGTTATTTTTAACGATACTCTTAATCTTTCTAGATGTAAGTGGGTTGTAATATAAAGTCAAAAGTAAGAAACAATTTATTATATGATTGTTTAAATTAAGACTATTCATAGCCAGAGGTTGAATGATTCAATGTTAAGGATCTATTCAAGTCGACGTTGTTTGTTATCTAAAAATAAACTAAAACCTTCTTGTTCGTCTAACGAGATCATATTTATTATCTGCGCCTCAAGCACTATAACAATATTATTTGTCTGTGAAGTAGTGGCTTGATTAGCTCCAATTAAAAAAGAGGGTAATTGGAATGTGGAACTTCTAATAGAATCTAAAAGCCTACAAAAAAAATAAATAAATAAAATAAAGTATGAATTAATATTTCCATTCGCTAATTGCTGCATTACAAGAATTTTTAAATTATTTTTTGAGCCAAAACTACTCGGTTTCCGAGAAAAAATTACACCGTATTAAATCTTATTTTATATACTTATTATTAAGTTTTATTTTGGACGTTAAGTTTTAACGTTTATTATAGATTTCTCAGAAATGAGATATTTTTCCCGCAGTAAAAAGTACCTTATATGTTGAACCAGATAACCAGCTATCATTATATTACCAAATTTCATCAAAATCCAGTGGTTTTCTCGTGATGCGTTCCGACAGATAGACCGACAAAATTCAAAAAACTATAGATTCAGCCTCTGTAACGATAATAATGACAATTTTAATAAGAATTTCTAAAAAAAATATTTAATGTACCTACAGATTCGGCTCAGTTAGAATTTTATCATATGTAAAGATTAAATTATAGGTACCATGGAGTAAAAGCCTATTGTGTGTATTCTTTAAAGTTAAAAGTATTTTTATCTAGTCCATTCTTTTCTTTTTCTCTGTCTCTCTCTCTGTTTTTATTCTCATTTTAGTGTATTTCATTATTTTTCACCGCAATATTCTTTTTATCGACATCAGGAATAAGTCATTTCATGGTACTTCTGAAAGATTCTATTAAAAAAAAGTTAATTATACCATCAGCTCTAAAATTACAAAGCGCATGTTTAAAAATATTCCATATCGCTAAAACTAATGAACGTAGGTACGTTCTTCAATATAATTTTTCCTGAAAATATTTAAAAATACTATTATTTATGAAGATCTATTTCACACTCGATTCATTTTTTTATATTCGTCCAACATTCATATAGATTATAGAGTGTAAAATGGAGTTTACCTACTTACCTAGATTTTTAGTACCAAAAGTCAATTCAATTAATTCAATTTCAAAAATTCAGTCAAGTCAATTTAATCAATACACAATTGTTTTATTCGAACAGACGGGCGTGATGATATTATAGTATTTGCCTTTGTTTACGGAACCCTAAATAACATACTAAGTGAATTTCTCCCAAAGACCACGGCAAACATTATATAATTTTACCATTTCAATAGGAAGTTAAATAAACTATCTTTTCGGATTATTTCGCGGATTTATTTTGATTTTTGGTTCCCAACGTTTCGAATGCTTTACAGCAATCGTGGTCACGGGAGCGACTAAGGTTTTAGACGTCTCATAGGCGTTACATAAGTACGCGTTACAGACAGTGCCTACCCACAATTTTACAAAACGATTTCAAAAATTCAAAAATACTATTTAAGTAGGTATATCTTTTTTGAACCAGTTATTTTACCGACTCAAGACGGAGGAAATACCTACCTACTTAATTCTTCTAAACTTTTTTGTGGGTTTTTTACTCTTGGGGTATTTTAATAATAAATAATATATATTTAACCGGTGGTCCCATATAAAGTTCATAAAATATTTCAACACTAAGGGTCGAATAATATTTTTTAAGTGATTTGCAAGTAGATTCTTTACTGTTACAATATTTTCTAACATAATATCATTTAAGGTTTCACAGAATCACAATTCGGTAGGTGACATTTGACGATGCTTTTTTTTTGACGGCGCTGGGGAAACCTATCATGGGGTTCTGCCGGCCGTCAACGGCCAGGGTACTGTGATACTCCAACTAACTAAAACCCATAGCGGAACCCGTCGTCGCAGCGTAATGGGACATTGCAGGATTGTTTGCACACACACTACAAGTTACAACGCCCCAATAACGATACGATAGACGATGCTTAGATTGAAATAATTAATAGGTACTCAGAAGAAGAAACGTAATATTGGTATGGATATAAATAAATAATTAAGAGTCTCGGTCCATTTTGAATGACGAACTTTGTGCGATTGTGATCATCGGTCGAAGGCAGCCTGGATCAATTCATCTCTTCAAGTGACATATGTATTGTATTGAATTGTCGGTAAATTAAATAAAGTGACCCATTCATGATAGAAATAGCGTATTAAACGAGTCAACGACCGGAATGTTGTCTATAACAAAGTAAATTAGTTAAAAATGAGATTAACAGTTTTCTATCCTGCTTTTCAGTGTTCCGTACCCGAAGGATGCCAACGGAACTCTATTACTAAGCCTCCGCTGTCCGTCTGTCAGAGGGCTGTATTCATGAACCGTAATAGGTAGAGAGTTGAAATTTTCAGAAAGTATGTATTTCTATTGCCTTTATAGCAACAAATTATAAAAATATATAAAAATAAAAATACAAGAAACATTTTTTTAACGTTCGTAATCGATCATCGAAGTTAATATACTACATACATATATAGAGTAACAGTCATATCTTCTTATAGTTTTAACTGCCTCAGTGATGTAGTAGCTAGCATGTACAGCTGAACCCGGAAGTCCTGGGTTCGAGTCCCACGTCGGGCCAAGTTTAGTTATTGAGTCTTTCTGTATAGTAAGCCTCAGTAATAGCCCTATGGCCTATGGAGCCGACATATATTAGAGTGGAGACTGCGCTTAGGCAAACGTAGGACGCCTTGCGGCACGCTTTATGGTGGACCGACGATTTGAAAAAGGTTAGCACAGTTTGAATTAACGACTAAGATCTAAGGTTATGTAAAAAAGTCAAGTCGTTGTTGTTGTTTTATTTTATTATTTATATATGGCAATGGCAAGAAATATATTTTCTGTAGTGTTACATTATATGAATTTTAAGTAGGTATAATTCCAGAGTTATCATTTAATAATAATCAATGGACTAATACGTATTTAAATTGTAGCGATTATAAACATATTAGCTTTTATGTAAATATTATTGTAAACAAAAATAAATTAATAGAAAAATATATTTCTATTAAATATACCATTTTTCTTAATTTCTATATATTGCAACATTTTTTAGTTTGAAATATGATATAATGTCACTGGCAACATCATCACAAAATGTCCGACGGTAATTGCCAAAGCGACGTTGTTCAACCTTGCGCAAAGAAAATTAAAAAAGACGAGCAAAATGAAAACGGTGTAATAGAATCGCAATTAGAATTAAAAGACTTTATTCCTACGAAAATAATTAACAATAATACGAATAGGAAAACAGTTTGCGTGCTTGGAAATTTTAAAGACAAAAGTGGTGTAGCGTTGGTACTTTTAGAAAAAAATGCTTTCAAAGCAGAAGAATTAGACAGCAATGGTTATTTCTCAGCGGAAAGCGAACTAAAGACATTCTTCCAGAACGACATTTACGGAAATTTCGAGTGTTTTCCCAAAAATAGTATCAATGGTAAGGAAACCCTATTATCTACATAACCATTCTCTTTCATCACAATAATGAACTTTCAAAATTCAAGGTTTTAGATGATTAACAGATTGTCATTCATATTAGAGTTATTTCAGTCGTCGTGAGTACAGTATTTATTCTTGGTTTTAACATATTCACCAAAATACTTATTACGTCAATGTATTATCGGTTTTTCCAAAGTCAAACATGTGCAACAATACTTAATTAGTCTAAAAAAAAGATAAGAGTTTAGTTATAAATTGATAGATATCTAAGAAGCGATAATCTTGAAACAATTACAATGACTTTCTTCTTAATAACCTATTAGTATTATGAATCTAAATCTTATGAGTCATCGTGTGATTTACGTATATTCCGCCTTTCTAATAAAACACAATTGCATCACCAATATGTTATTTTAATAAGACATCAGCAGCACATTTTTTGTATTTATTTACATAAAAGTGGTTTTAAAATTCAACATGTTTTTGAATCCATATGGTACTGTGCTAAAGACAATTTTATATTCATAATTATTGAAATTTTGTTTGACGATACAAGTGTGTGAGTTATTAACTGTTTATTATTAAAAGTTAAGAAATTATTATATTATTTAAAACAATATAATCTATGATCTCTTAATTAAATCTTTAAAGTAATTCTGGTTTTTACCATTAAGTATGCTAGCATATGTATTGGTACAATCAAGCCTGATATATCATTCAACTGCTGTTACTTTATTATGGTTTTTATGATTGTGAATATTTGGATATAAAAAGATAAGCTGTATAAAAATACGAAATTTTATTTAACACTATATTTTTTATAATATATGTACTTAATTTTCAGGTGTTAAGACCACAATAATCTATCCAGCTACAGATAAGCACATAGCTAAATTTTGTCAACAAGAAGTACATATTGTACTTGAAACTCTAGACTGCTACAGTAAGGTGACACTGCCACAGATAGAGAAGGACCAGTTTAATTTACAGGTAATTCTTTGTGTAAAAAGAACAATTTTAAGCTGTAAATGTTATAGCTTTTACCTAAAAAGAGTTTCGAATAAGATATTTCTTTTATACTATTGTGTTCCCTTTTTAACATCCCGCTCCTGCACCACGCTGACCAAGTGCACATATCTTTAAAAAAGTTGCTAGGTTCTCTCAGATATGCAAATTTCCTCACAATGTTAACCTTCACAGTAGTAATCAGTAGTATAACTGGTAATCATTTTGGAAATGATTTGCACATGAAAATGTCAGAGATGCGAAACCTGGGATTTGAACAGTTAATGAATCAGTTACCCAAATGAGATTGTTGCCACTGGGCTACCAATGCCACTTTTTATAGTTAAAATAGCTAATTATTAAAAACCAAGATTTTTCTTATTATTATTTTAATTTCCAGTGGGTATACAATATTTTGGATGGTAAAAGTGAAGAAGATAGAATAGTATACAACAATAAGTGTGAAAAAGAGGGTTTTGTACTGCTGCCTGATTTGAAGTGGGACGGACTCACTAAGGAGACATTGTACCTACTCGCCATTGTTAGACAAAGAGGTATTAAAAGTCTAAGGGATTTGAATGAGACCCACTTGCCTTTGTTGAAGAGAATTCGTGACGAAGGAAAGGTATGGAAAATTTAATCTACTCATAATACTAATATATGGCTAACCTGACTGACCACATCATTTTAATAAATGTGCTTACCAAGTTTAATTAAAATCTGTTTAGTGGTTTTAGCTTAAACAAACTTATAAATAGACTGACAAATTATTTTCACATTGATTGTATTCAGCCCTTTTTTTAACATCCCACTGCTGTCCAGTGCCTCCCTTCAATACAAGGTGGAACAGGCCATAGTCCAGCACCCTGGCCAAGTGAGGGTTGTACATTTATTATTTTAGCAAAATCCAAGTCTGCTGATCTATGAAGTCATCGAAAGTGTCTAGTCAAGCGAATTGTGTGGTGTGCAAGAGGAGATTGGAGTGAGAAACTCTTTAAGTGTCATATATGCTTTTAGATAACAGGAGATTGCTTCGAGATAGCAATACTGAATACAGTTTTATAACTTTAATACATTCAATTCATTCAATGAAAATTAGTATTTTTTGCTACCTCTTACATTTTCAGGTTTTCCATTAAAATAAAAGTTCTATGTAAAGTTCATATGCTTTTATATAATAAGTATTTCTTATTTTTTTCAAATAAGAATTGCACAGGTTTTGAACCTGCAATCTCTGGTACAGGACAACTAATCAAATTGTTTATATGATAATAGTTGCATTACTAATATGATATATTGTTTACAGAAAGCAATTTTTGAGAAATACAAAGTTCCGGGAAGTCAATTGAGAATCTACTTTCACTATCAGCCGTCGTTCTATCATTTGCACGTGCATTTTACATATCTGAAGCACGAGGCACCTGGTATTTATGCAGAGAAATCGCATTTATTGGACACTGTCATTAACAATATTGAAATTATGAACGATTATTACCAAAAAGTTTCTCTACCCTTCACTGTCCGTGAAATGGATTCCCTTTTTAACGTTTATGAGACCAATGGATATGTACAAAAGATTAAAACACAGTTAATTGATAAATAAACGTTCGATTTATTCAAAACGCCATCTTAAGTGGTTTTTTGGGATAAATTTCACCAAATATCTTGTAAATATGTTAGTAAAAAACATTTATATGGAACTCCGTTCCAGGTTAAGGAGTTGTAACGTTTATATCATAACAAATGTGGATTTCAAAAGAGATTGCAATTTGAAAATTAGTATACAATCTAATTGTATTTTATTGAATTATTATAACAACCGCAAAAGACGGGACAGTTTGAGCTCAATAGAAAGTTTGTCGGATTATTCTGACGATGAAATGGATTCTTGTGTTATTCCTGTACACGAATTCTGTCACATAATACCAAATTCTATGTCGTGTTTGAAAATCGACAAAAACACAATCTCCTTTAGGATTTTGACAGAACCCAAAAATGGCGGGAACTTTTATGCTGAATTCATCACTCCCACAGATAATAAAGAGATGAAAATTGATAAATTGAATATTAATATAGAAAAAGACAATGCAGTTCAATTTTTATGCGCAAATTGTTCTAATTTAATATCGAACGGTTTGATTAAGTTCGATAGGATTCTGGAGTTGCCTACAACTAATTTAGATATGTCCGAATGGTTCTGTCATGGACATGGCAACACTCAGAATGAAGTGAAACCCAACAAATTAGATTTTCTCTACAGACTGACTTATTTTGCAATAGATAACGACATTTTAAGCGAGAAAGCAAATAAGTTTAATTCCAAGCGTACAGCCTATCACTGCAATAGATGCCTCGCTTGGTTAGGAGTTAAGAGTAAGAATACAGTGAAACTATTTAATTCCGAAGTAAAAATTAATCAAAATAATACAGAAAAGCATGTGTTTTCACATAAAAATACAACACAGAGTGTTATTAAAGATGATTTTATATACACCGTAGAGTGTATGACGAAGGAGTTTAACCTCGGAATGCAGTATACAATGATGTGCAAAATAGTTTTAGAATGCACCATATCGACTTCCAAAAAGCAATTCCTACTTATTTGGGTCATTGATAAAGAACTGCAAGTGTTGAAAAATACAGAAATTTGTATCAGTGATAAAGTTCTATTGCAATCAAGTTATTTAACTAAGATTTTGTATAAAATTGAGTTGGAAATGAATGAGGAAGTTGAAAATTGGTTGGCGGACCCCGGAGTGGTTTCTACAGAAATATCTAAAAACATGTTCGGTCAAGGAGTCAAACATTTGGAGGAAATGTCTTTGAAAATGCCGGAATCCTTTCGTTATACAAACGGTTACTGTGTCAGTTATCTAAAAGCTTGAACAACAATAAATTTGAAATTTAATGTATGTTTTTTTAATCATTTTTTAAGGCAGCACACAATTAATACTCAATTTGTTTTTTTTAAATGTTTAGCGATTACCTTTGACAAACTATAAATGGCGGGAAATTTTACAAATTATTGCTACAGATTATAAAATTGATAAATTATATATTAATTTAAAAAGATAAAAGATATCTATATAAGAGTAATGAAATTCGAACACTATTACGAATATCGTATACATGTGTATGATAGATGTAATATAAAAGATTTTGTTACATAAATTTTAAATTAATAGAAACCAATGAGAATAAACTTATAATAATAAAAAAAATTGAATAAATGTGTTTGTTACTTTTGATACTAACTTTTAATATAATACAGTAATTAAAATACAGTACAATTTGTTTGCAAAGGTGAAGTTATCTTTAGAACAGATCTCTTCCAGCCAACTTAGTAAAAAGAGTCGTCGAGTCTTTCGGCGCGCGGGAGAGCTGTGTGCGACGATGAGTATAGTTCATACACGGCTGTAACTATAGCAACAAGTGTCGGAAAAAAGTCTTATTACACTTTTTTCGGTCTCGCTCCCATCCGCTCAGAGCGTGTAACACGCGATAAGGAACGTCGTTCACACACAAATTCTGAATTAGAAAAAACCAACACAGATTTTTATATGAGACGAATTCTATTAAGTTTTTATACTAAAATAACGATAAAGTTCGCATGAAACTATTAGTTATTTTGTATGGTGAGCCTGTGACGAAAGTACAAAGATATTACAGTTCGATAGTCGTGGTGAGATAGAGAAGTTAAAAATACTGGAAGGACGTCAATTTTCATTTACAACTAGATACAGGAAAAATAATATTATTTATACAAGACCTATAATACACGGCACAACCTTACGTCATTACAATAAATAATCTTTTTCCTTCCTGCCAAAAATATTTAATACTGGGTTTACAAATGGCTAAATAATATACTACTTATGTTTTAACATTTAATATAAGTAGATTTCTCAGAGATGAGATATTTTCCCGCAGTAAAAAGTATCTTAAATGTTGACCCGGATATAACCAGCTACCTACCTAACCAGCATACCAAATTTCATAAAAATCTCTGCTAATAATAATTATTTATTAATCTCACAAAAACACATTATTCAAAAACTAGTATTTTTTTAGCTTTACATAAATTAGTGGCAGTGTCCACCTATTAGTATCTATTTAAGTTAAAATTTAGAGGAAATATTCAAACGAAACGGCATACAAACTTGAAAACGTTATCTGTACATAAAATTTTAATTGAGTCGAATCTGTACATTATTATTTTTTTTTGGAAAATCTTATTATAATCATGTATCATTAATCATTATTATCGACACAAAGGCTAAATCTAGTTTTTACAATTTTTGTCTGCCTGTCTGGGATGGGATCATCACGAAAAACCCACTGGACAGATTTTGATGAAATTTAGTATGATGATAGCTGGTTATCCGGGTCAACATATAGGACAGGTACTTTTTACTGCGGAAAAATACTTATCTCTGATAAATCTATAACGTAATTAGGGAGTAGGGACGAACTCGAGCGGAGCCAGGGTGAGTTGTTATGTCTTTATATAAAAACAATCAAAGAATCTTTAGTCCCACTGAGTTTCTTCCTTCAATTTTTCTCAAGATTATGGACCTACGCATATCGTATTACATAAATGCGCCGACAACGCGTATGTCGTAACCGACAGCGCGTTAAAATGTCATGAGAATAGACCCTAAACTTCTGTTTGTAACTTTTGAATTTTGATTTAACTTGCAGTAAGTAAATGTATTTCTATCTAAATAATATAACGTCTTGATATCGTTGGAAAGGATAAAAAATAAAAATATATAAATAACAAAGCATAATAGTATATTTTATTAAACCCAACAATAAATTACAATATAATATCATCAGGAAATCATAATTCGTCAACATGTGATGAGTTCCGCAACTGTGAAATTCCGTTGAAGATGATTGAATAATTGAAGTACCAAAACAGTGCAAACACCATCACAAATAGCACATCTGGTTTTATTTAGTTCAGGGTATCATTATTTAAATTATAATTTGAACGAAAATCAATAAAAATATAGGTATATTATATATAAATTAAAAACTCAAAATTAATTTATACAGAAAATGTTTGATATTAATAATTTATAATAATTGAATAGATTGTTAAATAACGTGAAATCCAATATTGTATCTATGGTTTTCCTTACTAGAAATAGAAATTTGACATAATTTGTAGTGCTGTAGCAAACCGTATGTATTCGTTACTGAGTAACGGGTACGCCATCTAGTACCGAGTACCGAAACGTTACTCACGAATGCATTTCGTTACTCGCATTTTCCGTACATATTTTCGTACTGATGTTTTTATTGATTTTTTATTCAACAATATACAACTTTCAGTTAATACCGTTGATGAGTAAATTGAGGAGTTTATTTATTTCGAGCTGCATGATTTCCAGATCTTATTAATTTTGTTTAGAAACAATTTTAAATTAGAAACAACCATTATATTACATTAGAACATATTTTTAGTATTTTATCCAACAAATATTATAATTTTTACTGAATGATTATGTGTAATACGTACAGATTATGATTTGATAAATCGTTCGCACAATTGATTTTAATTAATATATGCATTTCGACGTCACACTAACGTGATAAAAGGTGTTACTTATTCATTTTTAAATTACCTATTTTTTATTATTTAATTTAAAAAAATATTAATAAAAAAATATTGTTAGTAGTTTTTAAAAGTTTATAGATTTAAAAATAATTAAAATTTCTGGGTTCTGGATATCATGTAACTCTCCAATTGTAATGGTTTGCTGATTGTGCATTATTCCACTGAAAACAATGCGACGTCAACGTTATACCGTACGCAATACATACGAAACACGACTCGATGCGATGTTCTACGAGTATGTTATCGGGTATCAAAAGTAACGAGTAACGATACAAAAGTAACGAGTACTGATGCTATAGTAACGAATGCATACGGGTACGCTATTTTTCGTTACTTTTACACCTTGAATAATTTGTATAGAGCTTATTTAAATATCTATTGCTTGTAAGGAAAAAACTTATCAAACTAAATAAATATTTACCAATGGTTTATACAAAATAAAAGAATGAACAAAAAATATTTTTTCTTTATATGTTAAATGCTAATAAAATAAATTCCATACCAGCAGCTTTTAGTTTTAAATTATAATCATTTCTTGTTACATACAGAGGCCATTTATTATGTATGTGGGTGACCGAGTTTCATTCAGCTTGTTTCAGAGAAGATATAAATATTGTGTTTTGAGAAAAGACACCTATATAGATAATATTAAAAAAACAAAACCTTATCTAACACAAAATTTGATCCAAATCTTTTGAGCCGTTTCCAGATATATGAAATAAATATATATATATATATATATATATATATATATATATATATATATATATATATATATATATATATATATATATATATAAGAAATGCTTGTTTAAATATAGGTATGTATATATAAGGTAAATACAGTAATTCTTTATGTGGTTGATATATGTAATACTTGTAGGGAATTTGATACATTACCTAACAGGAAAGTGAAGATGGGTATTACCACGGTAATGTTATGTAACATTACCGTGGTATGACACACATCTTACAGACAAGTTGTTAATGACAAATATCAAAAGGAAAATGTGGGTTATTGTCATTTTAACAGAAACTTCTTTAAATGCAATCAAAATGTTTATGAAAAATGTTGAATTAAAAGAATATTATGATTGAAATAATAAATACTTTTGTTACTAAAATAATACTTACATACAAAAATACTGAGTAGTTACAATTATATTAATTTATTATTTTTTACTGTCTTAACTTAATGAGTTGTTATGAAAAACATAATAATAAAATATTGTTCATATTAGTTTTTGCTCATTAATTAATCTATACATATAATAAAATTGTAACTAAGCCGAATCTGTACGTTAAATATTTTTTGGAAAATCTTATTGAAATAGTCATTATTATGGATACAGAGGTCGAATCTATAGATTTTAGAATTTTTGTCTGTTTGTCTGTCTGTGACCGCATTACGGAAGAAACACTGGCGGAATTTTTATGAAATTTGATATCCCTATTTAAAAATTTCAATAGGATCCCATCAAAAGTGACAAAAGCCACAAAGAAACCAATACATATTTATTGGTTTCTGTGGCTTTTGATGGGATTTTATTAGTATTAGGGATGATGGTTGCTGGTTATCCGGGTCAATATATAGGATACTTTTTACTGCGGAAAAATCTCATCGCTGAGAAATCTATACTAAACGTGAAAACGTAACGTTAGTAAGTAAATATAATAAAGTTTTTAAAAAAATACTTACATTTAAAAGGATTATTACATACGTTAAAAAAGGATACGAATAACAGCCCTTTCCCAAGGTTCTACCATGTACAATTCAGTTGAAACCAAGTATCTTAAGTACCAATGGCTGATGAATTTACGAACTTTCTGCACTGCTTCCATGACGGATAGATATTTTGTTGTAACTATTTAATTTATTAATGTTCACTTTTTGATACAATATATATGCAAAGTAAGTTAAGGCGTGCTCTTTTTATCGCAGCTATACTTGAATTGTATATTATTTCCTTAATTAGCTAATGATCAACACTTCAAACTTCAAACTTCCTCATAGCAAGTTGGAAATTAAAAATTGAAGCAATAATTATAAACAGACAGTAAGCTCAAAGTGACATAAGCCGTCATAATCACTCATGTCATTTTGACATTAATAGTAATGTTAAATGTAGTAACAAAATTTATGGTGTAATCAAAATTTATTTTAAATATATCCGAAAATAACATAAAAAATTTAAGTATTAGTATAAAAATGTTTTAAAAGACAACAAAATCGAAAGTGCATAATAATTACAAGACTTCCGCGACAACATACAGACAAAGAGAGACAATAGCATTCCCAAGGAGGGTTGACGTCGGGCAGGCGTGAGGCGGCCGGTCGTAAAACTTTTGCCAAATCCTATCAGAAGTACAGAAGATGCACTGCGCCGACCCCAAGTTATTGGGGTATGGGCAGGGAGAAGAAGAAGTAATGTAGTAACGTCTTATTATTCGAACATGAAATCGATTCAATCCTCATAAATAAATATTTACTTAGGTACTACCTACACTGTGAGAGAACTAGAGCGTATTATGCGGCATAATGCTCAACATCGAATGTTTCAACTACCGCAACGCTCCGCACAATCGAGCACTTTGTAAATATGCTGTGTATTTATTGATTTGTAGGTGTTTCGCTAAACGATGAAAAAACGTTTTTCATCGTTTAGCGAAACTGACGACTAACCTCTCCGCGTTAAAAATGTATTTGTTAGTGCGGCAGAGTAATAAATTTAATATAATCATAATGATTGTTAGCGCGACACATGTTTATCAGGATTTTGTTTTAAATATATACATATAATAAAAATGTAATTAAGCCGAATCTGTACAATAGATATTTTTTTGGAAAATCTTATTGAAATAAACGTTATTATCGATAGAGGCCGAATCTATGGTTTTTAGACTTTTTGTCTGTCTGTCTGTTACCGCATCACAGAAAAACCACTGGAGGGATTTTGATGAAATTTGGTATGATGATAGCTGGTTATCCGGGTCAACATATACGATACTTTTTACTGCGGAAAAATATCTCATTTCTGAGATAGTATACAAAAACTGCGATGTAAGAGTATACTAATATGAAAACCCTAAGAATTTGGTTTTTGGTCACCTGAACGCGGGCGGAGCCGCGGGCAATGCTAGTAATTAATTTGTTCTTAAAGAAATAATTTTCATACGATTATAACGACAGCTATAAAACATTTAATATTTTTAATACATTATTGATTATAGGATATAAAAAATGAAACTCACAAAATATAATTCATATTTTATTTAGATGCTTTATTAATTTCGTTAAATGTGACCTTACACTATATATTGGTATCAGCCGTACTTACAAAAACCCTCTCAGACAAGCCTTAGTTAAAAATATTTCTACACTGGTATATCAATTCCAAACAAAACAACGACTTTGTACTTATGTTACAATGCGATAGGTAAATGCAGTAACCAAAGAAAATATTTTAAACTACAGGCACAGTCACAAACATTAATAACAAATGAGATATTCTTAGGAATAAAACTAACACACATGCTGTGGACGTATTTACAATTAAGTAACTGTACCTTGGATTGTTAAAATTAATTTATATTTTAGAATAAGATCATGAAAATTAGATTACAGATTTTTATATTACTTTTAAAACTTGGATATTAAAATATCTCTCTAAAAAAACAATGGATAAAAAATATCTTAACTTAAAGCCCTAAATTAAAACAATTGTTGAAGATTACAGATTCCAATTAATAATTGAATATACTATTTATACCAACACTTACTGAAATTTTGTACTTACAGAAAAAAATCTAATTTTCCATGATCTCACTTTTTACATTATTTTAAAATATATTCGATTTTCAGGGCAATGTATAGTTGCCATTAATCAATTCAATTATGGTAACATTCATAATACTAATTTAATAAGCGTGCATATATTTAATGGGATGTATTAATCTAATAGCTTTAACCATTTCATCGACCAATAGAAAAGAAAAATAATATGATTATTTTTATATCGAACTCGCACAAACAAGAGTAAAATAAAAATTAGAATAAAATACACGCTATTGGTCGAAAAAACCTTTAACTTATGCTTTAATAAATATAATTCATATATTAAATATGAAAAAAAATCGGTTTCATTTGCAACTTGAAACCATCTGTGTATTTTTTAATTAAAAAATGTAGTATGGTTGTGTAAATTAACCAAACTGTGAAAAAAGTTATTAGTAATTAAATAAACATTATTTATATTCATGACATAAGTAACGTTTTAACCAATTAATATACACAACCGTACAGATCCATAACCATAACTTCGATTGGCAGAATAAACAACCGAATTGACTATACTAGATTATATAATATAAAGATTATACATACATGTAAATACGAATAATATTAAAATTGACTTCATACGAACCATTCATTACAAATGTATATTTTATTGTTTGACATCAGTCTTGAACAAGGCACCGATATTCCAATAAATTTATATAAAAAAATAGCTGCATTATCGATTTTTTTATATTGGCACAAGTTATTATCTATTAATTTACATAAATCCTTCATAGAACAAAAAAAATACATTCAAAATCCCATTTTATTTATTAATTTTAACAACTTTTTCCTAAAAATTCAATATTTATTGCGAAATTAAGAATGTTTCTTTTTTTTTTCAAGAAAAAAAGAAAAACAAAATAATTATTGTCATTGTACTTAAGTGTTTCTTGACCTATGAAGGTTGCTATATATTTTAGAATTAGTATAAAATACTGTTTCGCGTTTTTATTATTTAATATAGTGAAATAATTCATTTAATAGTTTATATGCAAAATCGATTATATATTTAGCGATTGCAAAATCGATATAAATATAAGCTTCAACTGCTAGTACATTTTATAAAAAGCGTGTATATCACAATACAATTGTTTTTAAATGTATTTATATATTTTAATCCATTCATATTTACGTATTTATTAGGATACCATATATAGATATCGAAGACAATTCATATTTTGAAAGTTTAAAATCGTTTCAAAATTACAAAAGAATTGCACCCATATAAAATATAACACAATTGAATAAATCGATTTAAAGTTTTAATAATCGATTTAATGTTACATTCAAAGGTTCTTTTATAATAAAAGAAAGCAATAAAACAATCATTTTCAGTGTAATTATATAAATATGTTAAAAACTATTCGCCACATTATACAATTCGTTATTACTTCATACCTTTCAAATTTAAATTCAATTCGATTTAATTTTCTTTATAATGGCATACCATTTTAACACAGATGATATTGCCCATGTCATGTAAAATATAAAAGACACGAAGAAAAGTATTCGGGAAAAAATTATATATAATTTAATTAATTATATATCTCAAAGTTATACTAAAAAAATATTAAGGTGACGTGACATTAATCTTTGCCGTGTGACGAACTGACATATTAACAAATTAAAAAATTGTTGATAAAATATACTAGAGTGCATTTTAAATATTCCCTGATAAAACTGATTATATATGTAGCTATACATAAACATATTTCATTGCTAATCTAGTATAGAATAAACGTTTCTCGTCCCGCCATGTTGGACAGAGTTGCCATATGAAAGAAATCCATTAAAAAGAAAAAAATAAACATTTTATTTATTCTAAATATTCTGTATATCCTTGTGCGCCGGTAAATAAAACGTCTATCCATATTCTAGCGGCCTCGCCGGAAGGCGCCATTAGATAGTATCTCCTTTGGCGCGTTTTTACTATGAAAGTTGTTTGTGGGTTTGGAGATTTCGAAGTGTTACCATGATCTAGGTACACTTCTTCTATTACCTGTTAAAATTATAATAGTAACTATATTATTAATAATAAATTATAGGTAATATTATTATACTAAATCGGTTAAGTGCGACTTGAATTCACATAATAGGGGTTGCGTCAAACCATCCCATTAATATTATAAATGCGAACGTTTGGATAGACGGATATGTGTTATACAATCACGCCAGAACGCCTGAACGGATCTGGATGAAATTTGGCACAGAGTTAGATTATAGTCTAGAATAGAACACTGGTTACTTTTTATTCCGGAAAACTGTAAGGTTTCCGTGGGATATTATTTTTGTTTTTCAATAGGGTCGAACGCGAGCGAAGCCAGGGTAAGTTGCTCGTATAATATATGCGAAAATAATATAATGTGAAAGTTTTTATGTGTGTTTGTTACGATTTCACGCTGAAACAGCTAGACGGATTTAAATGTAGGTACATACATAGACTACGAGCTGGAGTAGCATATAGAAGAGAAGGTAAGTCATTAGTATCTTATTCATACTTTATGTGTAACCATTTTAGACCAAAAATAATAAGTTTTGTTTTAAACTTCAATAGATCATTTCCAACACGATTACAACTTGTCTTACGGTGAAGGAAGACATCTTGAGGAAACCTGCATGTCTGAAAGAACCTAGCAAGTTTTCGAAAGACATGTGAAGTCCGCCCGCACTCGGCCAGCGTGGTGGACTATGGCCTTAAACTTAGCTAAAACACTATTCATATTACATTACCTGGAAGTACGCACCGCCACGTGGTTTCTTCTCGCTCTTGTCCCAGTAGTAGACGAACGTTTTCGTTTCTCTATCGAAAACGAACCACCTACGGATAGAGATAGATTAATTATTAAAACTATCCGGCTATAAACTATCTCGGTGGTGTAGTAGCTAGCATGTACGGATCCGCAATGTTTGGGTTCAGTTCCGGGTTGGGACAAGAATTACTGATTATCCCATTAATTACTGATTTTTCTGTCTTGAAGTACGCCTTATTTTTCATCGGTCTCAACGGTCGGTTCGTTTCCCAACATCAATAAATTAAATTAAAAATTTGAAACCCCCGACATATAATTCGCTATTTAGTGGTGGCGGCCATCTTGGATTTAAAATTTATCATAGTGTATAGTATTTTACTAGTCAAGCCTTTTCATTTGATACCCATATTGAGGGAGTTGTGAAAAAATATGTAATCAGCCATTTTGTGGCGGCGGCTATCTTGGACCGATTTTCATCAAACATTACAACTAAGAATACTCCCGACTAATTCACCTTTCAAACAAAAAAAAAAACAAAATCAAAATCGGTTCATACGGCCACAGACAGACACACACGTCAAACTTATAACACACCGTCCTTTTTGCATCGGGGGTTAAAAAGAATCGTCCCATGGACCATGGGAATGTTAGAGTTAAAGGAATAGAGAGTGCTATTGTGTCTACACGTACATACGGACTACGGTATTGCAATATTATAGTATATATAGTATTTGTCTAATCACATTGAGATAAGCCATCATAGCCGATATCTGTTAAAAGATATAGAGTTCAGAAAAGTTTGTGGATGTGGGTCTAACACTAGAGGCCGAATCGTTCATACAGCATACAAATAGAATACCATTTCAGGCATCAATAACCGTATTACTGCACTCTATCAATTTTACTAATTTCTAAGGAAATATATAAGTTACCTTTTGGACCAGGTGTGGAACTTTGCGCCCAACTTGTGTAAGTATCCGCGACACGACGTAGAGTTGATCGTCACGTAGGGGCAGAGCTCAATTTGGTGACCTGTAATGAGATTTTAACATATATTTTACAAGTTAATGTAAGAACAATTAATTACTCAAATTTCAACCAAACCTAACGTTCCTAATGCTTTACAGAACACATGGTCTGTGGTGGAAGAAATGGTTTTTGACGTCTCAAAAGCTATTATATACTTATTACTGAGAGGTGTTTACTGTCTACTCACAAAATTATACGTAATATTTAGAGGAAGACGTTATATTTTTTTATTAAACTTATCCACCTAAAAGACGTACTTATTTCTATCCCTGGACCCTACATGTATATATAAACACAAAAAAGAAACAACATTTGTAATTATATTAATTCACACATAATTCGTTCATAATTTTAATTTAATTTATGGACACTCAGGTAAAGCAAAGAAGGTATAACGAAGGTTTTTCAAAACAGTAAGTTATACTAGTATAGTATTATATTATCTGTGGTTATACCTTTTTGTTTTATTTGACTGAAAAAGACACACAAAATTGTATTAGGTAATCTATACATATAATAAAATTGTAACTAAGCCGAATCTGTACATTAGATATTTTTTGGAAAATCTTGTTGAAATAAACATTATTATCGATACAGAGGCCAAATCTATAGTTTTTAGAATTTTTGTCCGTCTGTCTGTTACCGCATCACAGAAAAATCACTGGAGGGATTTTGATGAAATTTGGTATTGTGATAGTTGGTTTTCCGGGTCAACATACAGGATACTTTTTAACGCGGGAAAATATCTCATATTTGAGAAAAAATACAAAAACTACAATGTAAGAGTATACTGATATGTAAAATCTAAGAATTTGGTTTTTGGTCATCTGAACGCGGGCGGAGACGCGGGCAATGCTAGTATACTATATAAAAGCTTACCTGCAGATTCAACATGACGTCGTAGATCGAAGTCTTCCCTATCGACGGGCAAATACCGTGTGAGGGGTCTCTGCCATTCATTTGCGATACCGCGGCGGCTACGACGCGGTGCGTTGCCCACTGGGGAGTGAAGTCAATTATAATACTATGTAATATTTGTATTATATAGGTACTTTTCATGATACTATAGCCGTTGCATCGATATTAGATTATTTAAATCTGTTTGATTTAAAATAGAGATAAAAATCATGCTTAAACGGCGTCCACTGCCGGTCATAGTCCACCACGTTAGCTAAGTGCGAGTTGGCAAACTTCACATGTCTTTCAAAAACTTAATAGATTCTCTCAGACATGCAGGTTTTCTCGCGATATTTTCTTTTACTGTAAAGCAATTAGTGGTATTCCTGTTGGAAATGATTCGCACATGAAAATATCAGAGATGCACGACCCGGGATTTGAACCCGCTTCACTCGTTTTCCCAAGCAGGCGCGTTATCACTGGACGATTAGTCGTACTTACATATATTATCCCTGCTGAAGTCTGAAGCGTGGCTGAGCGGGCGGCTGTCATCGCTACGTTTGTCGTCTTCTGTCGATTCGGTACGGGAGTTACGAACTTGAAGCTGTGGACAAAAGAGTAACATTCAAATTTATAATCATACTAGCATTTACCCGCGAATCTGCCTGCGTAGCGTAATATAAGGGATGTTCATACAAAGTTCCAACCTCTTTTTTACCCCTTTAGGGGTTGAAATTCTAAAAATCCGGTCTTAGCGGACACGTACTTCCTATGAGGAATAAACGTGCCAAATTTCAAGTGATTATACATATATATCTTTTGTGGCGTAAATAGTACGTATAGCGAGCGGGGTTTATATTTTAAGTAAATATTAATAACGTTTAGGATACGTGTGTTATGAAAAAAACCGTTATGGCTTAGTGGTTTACAACGGATGTCGATAACCATATAACAAAAAGATTTCGGATGGACTGAATATTTTTTCTGTGTAAATTATAACTGCATCAGATTGTTTTAATTTCGATTATATTAAATTCAAATTGCAAATTCATATCTCTTTTATATATAAATTATAAATATTACATAAGAATTTATGTCTAACTTCGCAGTAAATACTTACAAATATTGGTTTAGGAGAGCAGCTATCTAGACCCCAGCGAGAACTCTTTATTAGTGTGAGCCACACAGACATAATGTATCATTTATGTTTGTTTATTTATTTCAACACTAACAGAATTTAAAATAATTTTATTGTTATTTTTCATATAAATTCTTTATTATATTATAAACACTTAATCAAACTAGTAATAGAAAAAGACTAAATAATCATTAATTATTGCCCGCGGCTTTGCTTGTATCAATAAAAGTGGCCTATGAGATGAAATTAAAGCTTTAATTCATCTTTATTTTGAATTTAAACAAATCTATCCCACGGGAACCGTACATTTTTCCGGGATGAAAAGAAGCCTGTGTTATAATGTTGTATGAGCTATATTTTTGCGTAAAAGAGTGATAAACATCCATACAACCTCACAAACTTTCGCATTTATAATATTAGTTGGATTAGTAGGATTCATCGAGTCATTTCATCGAGACTTCACGGTTTTACTATTCAATGACAAACAAACTTACTGACAAATTTTTCGCACAGTAAAATATTTTGAGTGAATGTGCTGTGGAAATTCGTTATAGCTCTATGACAAATGCGTATAGAATAAGCGTGGAGGTAGCGAGACGAGAATTTTACGAGTTTAGAAAAACAATTTGCACAAGTATAAACACTGTTGGACGAATATGAAATATTGCTTTATACTTATATATTAACATTTCACTGTAAACATTCCTGGTGTATCGCACTTCGCTTTGTTTGAATTATTTTAATACACAAAAAATGCAAACGGAATTTTGACGGTGGAGCACTTATAATATTTTCGTATAATTTATTATAAACACGACCGTCTTATAAACATTAGTTTGTTAGGTGTAAATATGTATAAAACTGAGCTGTTTTTAGACGTAACGAGTTACATCAAAATATGTATGTACTTACATACGTAAAATTATTTGAAAATAACTCCTAAAAGGCCTAAGTGGTAGCCCAGTGGTGACGCGCTCACATGGATAACCGAGTGAAGCGGGTTCAAATCCCGGGTCTCGCACCTCTGATATTTCATGTGCGAATCATTTCCAACATGATTACCACTTGCCTTACGGTGAAGGAAAACATCGTGAGGAAACCTGCATGTCTGAGAGAACCTAGTAAGCTTTCGAAAGACATGTGAAGTCTGCCAACCCGCACTTGGCCAGCGTGGTGGACTATGGCCTGATCCCCCTCATATTGAAGGGAGGCCCGTGCTCAGCAGTGGGACGTTAATAAGGGATGATTACAATACATACATACAACTCCTAAAAATTGATATTTGCTTCCAAAAAGCATTTTCATGCATAAATATAAATTTTTTAAAGCATTTTGAAGGTCGACAGATAGGACCTACCTGAATTGTAGCATGTCGGGTAGGTGTACCAATGACACACCCAACATTAAGACTAGGTAACATAGAATTTATGACTTTGAATAAAGATGTAATTTTTTAACTAATAAGATACCCTATTAAGTATTAATATTATATATAAGTGAATTATGCCACATTATATCCAATTATTATTTTTATGAGGTAATAGAGAATAGGTATGCGTGTGATTTAAATAAAGGTGAAATATTTTTTTTTATAATCTTTATTGCTTTTGAATTAAACCTGTAATATTTTTTAATATAATTTCTTTTTTAATTAAGAAAATAATTATTAAAAAGTGCAAATATAGGTGGGAAATTCAAAGTAGTTGAAACGCAACGCCTATCAATAGACATTATTATCGATACAGAGGCCGAATCTATAGTTTTTAGAATTTTTGTCTGTCTGTCTGTTGCCGCATCACGGAAAAACCACTGGAGGGATTTTGATGAAATTTGGTATGATGATAGCTGATTATCCGGGTCAACATATAGGATACTTTTTACAGCGGGAAAATATCTCATTTCTGAGAAAAAATATAAAAAAAGCAATGTTCTTACATTGCATGTATACTAATATGTAAAACCTAAGAATTCGGTTTTTGGTCATCTGAACGCGGGCGGAGTCGCGGGCAATGCTAGTATATAATAATTCCTCTACTTTAAACATTATGATAAGACTAATATAACTTATTAACGTTGTCATTGCGTGTGTACATATATTTATTTTGGATTTAACGTACGTCGGGAAATGAAATATCATAGGAAAATTATTAAGACAGCAAGGCACCTGCCGCCCACGCTGCGTGTGAGATTTATTAATTCGTAATGGAGCGGTATTTTAGAAGCTCGTGTATGTATGAGATTATTTTAATGGTCGCATCATATTTTATTGACTTTTAATTTGTTCTTTAACTAATCTTGCGGTGTTTTTACGAGTTTATTTATATTATATAAAATTATATACTTTACAATTTCCTTTTATCTAAAATGAAAAATTAAAAAATCGCTTTAGCCTGACATTTTATTATTTTGTCTTGAAATAATTTTAATATTTAACTCTTGGCGTTATATTTTTCATGGAGGACATTGGAATGAAAATAAATAATGATGAATTGAATAAATAAATATGTTGGGACATTAATACACAACACCATCTAGTTCCATGGTAAGCTACGAGGCTTGTGTTATGGATACCAGATAGTTGATACACTACATATATATATATATATATATATATATATATATATATATATATATATATATATATATATATATTATACTTTAAATACATACATATTATAAATATAAACATCCATGACTGGAGTACAAACATTCGTGCTCATCACACAATGAATGCCCCCAGCGGGACTCGAGCCCGCGACCGCTGGCACAGCAATCAGGGTCACTACACACTGAGCCAAACTTGTCGTCGTATGAATGTATCGAATATTAATCTACCTACAATTAGGATGTCTGTCGGGATATTATGAGGTAATATTGCAATAAATTATAATTTAAAAAACATACTACTTTGAAACACCTGAATTGAATAGATAATTCAAATTCCTCCTTTTTGAAGTCGGTTTTAACTGTCATGAACATTAACTAATATAATATGGAAAGTAAATCTATTAAAGATTGATTTCCCAATATATAAAAATTAATTAAATATATTATGGAAAATGAGAGAAATATTTTATTACGCACAGACTATACATGAAACAACACAAACTAATCAAGTCTAATAGAATTAAATTTATGAGTTTCAATGAAACCACGTAAATAGTTTAAAACGAGTATTCGTGTTATTAACAAAAATATTTATGTCTAAATTATTATCATATTAATGTTCCCAAATCAAGATGAAGTGACAAACGTCTAGCGAGACTTGGCACGATTATACGTTTTTATGCATGAAAATGAAATAATTTAATATAATTTGTTTTTAATTTTAATATTAAGTGATTTTTTACCGCTGTCCGTTCGCGTGCGTCGAAAACAGTCCAAGGTCGAAAGACCGATTGTGTGGAATTTGTGCCTTAAACAATTTAATTCAGGAATTACCATATTGCCTTAGACTTGTTTACTTTCTACAATAGATATCGCTAATATAAAATTAAAAAAAAAAAAACAATTTAAATCTTTTGTTTAAAGGTCTCCTGTTTGGGCACAATTTACTTCGCTAGTGTCGCATAGAAAAATAAAAAAAAAATGAGCTTGACATTTTCTGACCACGTGACTTAATGTCAATTCAATAAATTTCTTTTCTATTAGCGATGGCGATCGTAGAATGTCGTCTCGTTTAAATCTCCTATTTTTTTAAGTTTTACGTTTTAATTACTCTGTCTGGCAACATCGCGTGCATAGACTTTACCTTATGTATTTTATTATCATGAGTCTATGTAGTACTTTCGGCACTCTAATGTCCGACTTTACCAATATCCCATTAGCTACCACCTACGTATGGGATCCCTAGCTTAAAAGTTCCCCTAAACTAGCCCCTAAATTAAATTTCGTTCTATCATCGTCAGAGCCCGTATTTCTAGTACCTCTATTTAGGTGGCATTTTAACATTCAGGTGATCCCTAACTATCGGTGAAACAGAAACTGTCCCCTAACAGCCCCCTAAACATGCTTAGGGGATCCCTTAAACTTAGGTTGGTGAAATCGGCCATAATAATATTTTTTCCTCATTTTAAACGTTAAAATAAGACATTACTAGTAATAATTTTAGTTGGTTAAAAATCTCACAAACATTCATCTGTTATTTTGAAAAGTATATTTGCTGCCCTAGAATATATATCCTAAGTGTTGATTTGGAAAATTCTATAAAAATTTAGCAAAGAGACTATAAAACAATGGTACCAAGAAAAGATCATATGGTCTAAATTAGATATCTTTAAAATACATAGATACAGTTTTTTTGGTAACAAACTATAGCGCTACCAACTCTATAGAGTATAACATATTTAATAATTTGCTCGATTTACGTAATTATTTGACATTTTAAAAAAACTATCTTTTCGGTTTTTTTTGGTAACTTCTGTTGAAGTTTCTTATATTCATTCATTTTTAGATTCAATAAATGAAAATTAATAATTAATTGTAAGCAATTGTATTTAGTACCTAACGATATTCATTGTAAAGGAAAGTTAAAGAAAATTAAAATATTATTATTTTAAATAAAACTAACTTTTCGGATTATTTCGCAGATTTAATTTGATTTTTGGTTCCCGACGTTTCGAATGCTTTACAGCAATCATGGTCACGGGAGAGACTGAGGTGTTAGATGTCTCGGAGGTATAGTTGTTACAGACAGCCTACCCGCAATTAACAAAATGAAAAATTGCACCAAGTACCTTACAATATTTTATAACTTTAAACATTATTATAATTTTAATTAGTTTTATAATTGAATATGGAATATTATTTATTCTATATGTTTTATTTAAAAAAATAACAACAAGGTACATATTTTCAAAGCAATTTTCCTATGACATTATAGCGATGACAACGTACATACATACATGTAATTTAACACTTAAACCAACAATGGTAGTTCACTCTATTCTCAATCTTGTAAAGAGGATATTACATAATAGGAGCAAGATTACTTTACAAGGCAACATTTTTATTGCAAATTGTCATCAGAACTGAGGCGAATTGAAATCATACACACTAAAAAGTCTGTTAAAAATCTGATTAGATAATATACACCTTGCCACAAATAAGACAACTTACGACTATTACGATGTTTATAGTTTTCATTTTCATATACGCACTAGGTTGAGTGCCTGTACAAACTTTCATCGCCATTTTCACTCCTTTAAGGATAATTTCCGGAATAAAAAGTATCCTATGTCCTTCCCAGGGTCTCAAACTATCTTCTTACTAAATTTGATCTAAATCAGTTCAGTAGATCCTGAGATTACCTCCTATAACGTCACAAACTCACAAACTTTACCTCTTTATAATATTAGTATAGATATATTAATGATTAAAAAAACGACTTTTATTTTTTTTCAAGATTTTATAACTCAAAAACCAATAGATAAATTCAAATGACCAAAACACAGTCTTGTAGGTAATTGAACGCTCTACAAAAAAATGTTCTTCATCATTTTACTACAAGCTACTAGTTCAAAAGTTTTTCAAACTGAAATTTAAAATTATGTTATATTAGTTAAAAAAATAAAAATTACACTTTTTTTTCAATTTTCGGTAAAATGATTTAAATTATTATTTAATATTATAATTTTTTTCTTGAAACTCCTACTAATTGTGATTCAATGTCAAAAAAACTCATAAAAGCATTCCCAAATTGTTAATATTTTAAATTAATTAAAAATCTTAAGATTTTGATTACGTTATCTCTGGAAGTACCAGCCCGATTTAAAAAGATTTTTATCATTTTCTGCCCTATTTATTGCGGAAGGTTGTAGATTGTACGTTATCAGCATCACACCTGTAGAGTCCGAGCGATTTCACAAATAAACTAAGTGTGTGAAGCCGCGAGCACGACTTAGTTCTTAATTAAAAAGCTTAGGTCACTTTCATACTATCTTAATATATCTATATATGCAAGTAGTATACTAGTGATTTGTCTCTCTGTTTAAGACTGTATAAAAAGATTACGTCCCATATCAACGTTAAAAAAATATTATTTACTCATATACAATGTTAGTACTTAAAATTTCATTACAATTACCACTAAAAAACGTAATGCTGACGCAATGTTTACGAGAGAATCGTTAATGAGAATAGCGAAATTCTTTGTTTAATACAACCGACATGTACATAGTAATTCGAATATTATTCTAATACCGTTTAGTTATATTTGTCTTTATGACAAATTCTAAATTCGCATGCAACGTTTCATAATAATTGCTGTCTTTATAATGCAAGTGATTTTTTTATTTATTTTTATGTTTTTTAGATACCGTAAAAAAAATGTGAGTAATGTATACTAAATAATACATGTACGAGTAGGTTGTATATATTTAACAAAATTATAATAGATAATATTTTTAAAAACAGAAGAAAGGTTAAACCTACTATTTTTCTTTTTAATCTATGTAGAATTTTTAAAAATAAATTAATAAAGATGAATTATTTATCGATTTGTTATTTTTTATGGTTACTTTTTACGTTTACGTTACGTTCACTTTAAAACGATTTTAAGCACTACATATATTTTTTTCACTTTCACGAAAGGCAACACGTCAGAATGAACGAAAGTTCTCGCGCCAACTGAAACGTCAGAAATAACTTTTTAATTTAAAATATTTTTTAGGGTTGCCTTGACACTAGCCCCTGGCAGCCGGCTTTATACTGGCACTACGACTAATTTAAAAGTTTATTTTGGTTTTCTAAAATCGTGGGCGGAGACAAGCTCGATGTATTAGTGTTTACGTTCGTTCAGTAATAGGCATCTTCTTTTTTAACGGCCGCGGCGTAGAAATGTATATTAGTTTTGAATTCATTTCCTTTGAGGCTAGAATGCATTTAACATACAATATCCATCGATAAATCGATCATCTGTTCAAATATGTTTAATTTAGTTTTATCTTAGTATACTTTGATGTGGATTTAAATGAAACGGAAATAAAGTTAAGGTTCAATACATCCACATTCTGTTCCTGTACTATACAAAAGGATATCTTTGATATTTTCCAAACATGCTAAATTTTATGAAATTGCGTAAATAATTAAAGTAATAAATAATACTCTACAAATATTAATATATGTACATAATATGTAAGTTAAAGAAAATAGAATACATGCAAAATAATTTGTTGATTAAAATACATCAAAATCTTAAATTTACTGATTCTTTTCAGGACTGGGACAATATCCAACTAACTAATAGAGTGCTTTCACTATACGAATGTAAGCATAAAAATGACTTTAGGCTTAAAAAATATAATATTATACCTACATATGCAAAAAAAAAGATAATGCATGAAATTATCTACTTAAAGCTAATTTACATATAGATAACTAGCGACTGACCCTCGCTCCGCTCGGGTTTGTATCTAGTTACGTTTTAACGGTTAGTATAGGTTTCCGAGAGTAGAAAATAATGTAAGTACTAATATCGCTATTAAAAAATAGCGGTTGGTGGTAGAAGAGTGAAAATTTAAGGTTGTGTGTATTTTTTAATGCCAAATTATAAAAAAAAATTTTTTTTCAGGATGGACCAACGTTATCACTTAAAGGTATGGAAAAATAGTTTACGTCCTATTCTCAGACCTACTACTGATTATAGGCACAAAATTTCATAAGATTCCGTCAAGCCGTTTCGGAGTTTTGTTACAAACACTGACACGAGAATTTTATATATTAAATGATGGTATCATAAGACTAAAGAGACACATGAATACAGAAATAAGCATAATAAATGCAAACATGATAACAAAATGCCTTTGTCTGTGGTTTAGTTCAGTAAATATTAAATAAAACAGACAGACAGTATCAAAATATATACATATACTAACGACTCACTTTCGCTTCGCTCGGATTCGTCCCTAGGTACGCTTTAACTGTTACGAATATGTACTTGTAGTATGGAATAAATAGACTATATATTATATGATATACCTATAGCCTTCCTGAATAAACGGGCAATTAAACGCAAAACAAACAAACTCTACCTCTTTATAATACGTATTAGTATGGATATAAATTTGCAAAACTTTACTTTTGATTACCGCTCCGCTTACAGTGAAATAAAACATCGTGAGAAAACCTGCAAGTCCGAGACAACTTAACTAGTTTTCGAAAGACGTCTCCGTCCGCCCGCACTTGGCCAGCATGGTGGACTATGGGCTGATCCCCTTGCATTCAAGGGAGGCCCATGCCCAACTCATTCAGTGAGACGTTAAAATCTAAAAATGACTTACATAATGATGAAGGTGACTTAGTAAACTGCGTATAATTTTTTTTAAAACGCAGCTATTATAGTTTTATCTATATATCTTCATCATATATGTATGTATAGGTATGTGTTGTTGTTGCTACGTGATAAAGATACAAAACAAACACACAAGACAAGAATTACTGTATACTAAAAATTACTCTATTATTAAGAAGATTTCAAAAAACAGTATCAAAAAGAAATAGATTTGAATCCTTTCTATTTATATCTAAAGTATGTAAAAATGTAGAGAATAGATAGAAAAAGGCGAGGGCGTAGACTACGCACGTTTCGGTGTTTTCTTTACCTGCATTTTGCTTTGCCTCATAATTTTTCTATAACATTGGTATATTTTGTTTATAATCATCAGTAGACGTGGTTTTCATAATCCATGCCTAATATTATAAATGTGAAAGTGTGTTTGTTTGTTTGTTTGTTTGTTTGTCCTTCTTTCACGTCGAAACGGAGTGATGGATTGGCGTGATTTTTGTGTGAAGATAGTTGGATGGTTGGAGAGTGACATAGGCTACTATTTATCGCGGGAGATTATTTCATTCCCACGGGAAAACACATTATAATATAACCTGTAACAACTCATCATATTATGTATGTATAATAAGGGTAATATAAGGGATGAAATTTTGTATGAAACTACCTTTTTAGAGATTTTTTTGTATAGTATAATATAATTCTAAAATAATTTCCGTGGAAAATTATGATTCACTATCTAAGATTACACGATGAATCAAGAAATTGTTATGTAGGTACTTGATTAAAAGTACAGAGATATTATAGAGTTAAAAATATCATCGCATGTGAAAAATGAAAGTTTATAATGGCGATAAATCACTTAACAAACGTTTATTATTTATACTAGCGACTCACCCCCGTACCGCTCGGGTTCGTCCCTAGGAAAGTTTAAACAGTTAGTATAGATTTCTCAGAGATGAGATATTTGTCCGCAGTAAAAAGTATCCTATATGTTGATCCAGATAACCAGCTATCATAATACCAAATTTCATCAAAATCGCTCCAGCCATTTTGGAATCCATAGGAAACGTAAATACACACGTCGATTTTTGTATAATAGATGGGCTTAATAAATTAATTGCAAAAACAATATTTATTATAATTAAAAATAAATAATTGTAAACTTTCACAATACTTTTGTTTACTACATTTTAGGATCCACTTCGGAGGAAGTAATTTTATTTTTTTTATATAAGATCTATCTTATCTAAAAAAAGTATATTATTTAAAGGAAATTTAAATTTCACTTTAATAAATACGTCAAGGGATCAGATTCTCTAAACATGAAAGCAATATCCGCCGTTATCACCACCCACGTACAATAGCTATAAACTAATAAGAAAGTCTATTTGTCAGTTTGTCTATTTATGAAAATAAATGGTTCCCTAGCGACGGAAGTCGTGGTTTCCTTTACACGCTATATAAGGACTGAAATAATTTGACAGGTAGGCATTTTGAAATATTGCTTTCACATGACTCGACATTTTGGTTATTTCACTTTGGTTATTTTTCAAGATTTAAAATTATTTCTTACTAGCAGAACCAGCGATTCACTCGCGCTAAAACTACAAAAAAAAACTCTAAAATGGTAGGTTTTATAAAAACTTTCATCCCCTATTTTACGCCCTTATGGGATGAATTTAGGAAAATGCTAAAGCCCCTATTTATTTAATTGTATCGAAAAGCATTAATACCAAGTTTCAAGTAATTCTGATCATAATATTTTTTTGGGTTGTATTATAACGTGTTTTTCCGTGAGAATGACATGATAACCCGCGATAAAAATTAACCTATCTCACTTTCCAGCCCTCCAACACTCTCCACAAAAAAATTACGCAATCTGACACTGTTAAGACGTAACAAAAGAACAAACAAACAAATAAGCAAAACACTTTCACATATTTTATAATATTAGTATGGAAGTATGGATGTAAAATTTAAAAGTACATTTTAAAAAGGTACAAAATAAGTTATTTGGATAGGAGGATTTGGGATTTCATTCATAATAATTAACAGATTCTTCAGTTCGATCCTTTTAAAAAATAATGTTTTAAATAATTTTCGATAATTATGATTAAGTTTCACTAACGCTCAAAAGTGTTTAGATTGAAAAGTAAGTAGTTTTATAATAAAGACTCACCTCTTCTATTGACGACGACATAAACCCAGAACTGAAACAATAAAAAAAAATTATTCAAATTAAAAGGGGCTAATATCTACACAAACACATACACTAAAATATTCATTTTTATATATTATTGCTACAGAATAAGGAATCTGTTCTACTATAAAATAGAAAATTGCGTTTATAAACCTTCTAAGGATAGGATAAAGTCCTTAATATGTATGTCTGTACATTATTACTTTCTTAGATTTACGCGAATATTTGACATTTTAAATAAAGTAAACAAAACTATAATTTCGGATTTGGTCGAGAAACTTTGGTCTCTCCCGGGCTCATGTTTGCTATAAATCATTCAAAACGTCGGGAACAAAATCTATATACACCGCGACCAAATCTGAAAATACGTAATAGTTATAATTTAATGTCAGTATTTGTTGGTCGTTTATTATTACGAAATATTTGTTTTACGAATTGTTTATATATATATATATATATATAATTTAATATCGTCATAATGAAGATATTAAAAAAAATCATAATTATGAAACCAAACAAACTATCGACCGAAACACAGTCTGTAGTATGCAGATTCTTTCAGACCTCGAAATAGGTAAAAAAGTCTTCTGTGGTAAAAACTATAGAATTACGTTTAGCTTAGTTTGTAGTGACCCTACACGCTGTGAATCGAACCCGCGACCGCTGGGGTCGCGGGTTCGAGTCCCGCCGAGTCGGACTCTGTGTGACGAGCACCAATGTTTGTTATGCAATCATGGGTGTTTATATTTTTAATATGTATGTATTTAAGAGTTATATAAGTTTAGTGTATCAACTATATATTTGGCATCTATAATATAAGCCTTTAGCTACAATGGACCAAAACTGGTCGACGTAGCTAGGGCCGACCTCGGCACCACACCCAACACATATAATAATAATAATATAGGCCTCGTATCTTATCATGGAACTAGATGGTATTTAATATTTATTTATTTATATTAGGTCTCACAATGTATAACTTACCAGCATACTAAAGAACTTTTATTCTTCCTCTTCTCCATTGCAAATGTTATTCAAATTCTTCGTGATTATTATATGAGAAAAATAGATTAACACTAAGGAATAACTTGCTTTAAAGATATAACAGTTTCAACGCTAGCATTCTATTTGATCTATTGCTTGATGGTTATTTTTGAGAGTTTATATATGATATTAAAATTTTATTACTATTGTTTAAGTTTTTCTTACGATTATAACGAAATCAAGATGATTATTATATGCCTTATCCATTCCTAAAATAACTTTTTTGTCCAAATGTTATTATTATACATCGCTAGTTGATAGTACTATGAATATAAATACATATTAATTAGGATAAGGCACTGGTTGAATTTAAGCTGCCATAAAAAAAATTGCTGAATATGTGCTAATTTTTAATTTTCCTTTAGTAAAGGTTAAATAACAGTCAATGTTTAATTTAAGAAACAATGTACTTGGCCGTTTTTTTTTGGAAAAAAAATTTCGTTTTTTTTTCCATAAAGACCTACATATATATATATATATATATATATATATATATATATATATATATATATATATATATATATAAAGTTAAAAAGTAAAACCTTATATTATTACAAAATTTGATCCAAATCGTTAGAGCCGTTTCCGAGATACACGAAATTTTATATACAAGAATTTCTCATTTAATATTATATGATATAAACACAAGATCAAAGAGTTAATGACTAATTAAATGTTTGACATGTGCGTGATGGCGCCATTACGTAATAAAAATGTACATATGTATAAACTATCTACGATATATTATTATCTATATACATAGGTACATACGTGAAGAGAAAATTTGTGTCCCTTTTTAAGCATATTGCGTTTATATATATGGAGAAGGGCTGCAGAAATATGAATTGACTTCCTTTATAAGTCTTTAAACTTTCATGGTATCTGACAATATTATTATGATGTAGATAAAACATATACCCGTGACCACGGCGCTTGTAAGTTGCCGAACCATGCCGAAATATCAGAAACTCTCTAAAGTATATAAGGTAGATATCCCGGTCTAAACAAGGTAGATATCCTGTTTTACATGATAATTCGAGTAACATTGACTTGCTTTAGCCCGCGATAGCACTCGCTTAGCTTATTTATGTAAAATTACGCCCCTTCTAAAAATTGCGAAATGTCAGATAGGCTAAAACCTTAATCAATTTTATACTTCTTAAAAAGCTTAAGATTCCCTTCTAAAAAGCTATAAAAAATGGAATTCAATGTTTCATTGAACTGAATGAAAAGTTGGATTAAACAATATTTATCACTGGCGCCTACAATGCTTTGACACTCGAAACCAGTAGAATTTTATCTCTTGACCATTGATGTTTTATCTTGGATATCTATACTTGATGAACTATTCGACACATATCTAAAAGTGATATTTTAGATTTACGCAAAATTAAATAATTTTATACTAATAAATATAATTAAAGTGACATTTTACTATTAAATAGGTAATAATTTTTTGGTGTTAAATATCATCTAACATACTATTATTTGAAAAAGGAGCACTATTGATTTTAATTATTTTTCAACTTAATAGGTAACCTTTAAAACCACCCTTAAAACATACCCCCTACATTAACAATAATTATGTAAATTTAAACTAGTTCATAAATTATTGGTATCGCAACACAAAAACCTAAATTGAGGAGAGAAGGTGGTTTTTTTTTGAATTCTTTGTTTATTTGAACGTGCTAATCTCGGCTCTACTGGTCCGATTTAAAATGGCTTGTTGCATTTCATAACCTATTTACTGAGGAAGGTCATAGACATTCTTACTAACATCACACTACGACCTTTGAGAACCAAATAATTCTACAAACTAAAAACGACGCGGGCCAAGTCGCGAGAAAAAGCTTGTAAACAATATATTCATTCACTACATCACTGGCACGTATTGCAAAACTTCAACAAATAGAAACTCGCGGTCGCCCCTAACGAAATCTAAACAAACGTGTACAAAGTGAAAACATCTGTGTACCCACTGTGACAAGTAAAGGAAGTTTATAACATTCATATGGTATATATGGTGTTTTTACTGTAGATTTTATAAATATTATATTTATAAACACCTAACAGTCGATGATTATGTCCGTCTGTGTTCTATTTAGCTTTTGAATACTAAACATGTCCTACCTTACTTTATTTATCCATTAATTGCACATACACTAAAAATATAAAATAAAATAAATAAATTAAAATATACTTTATATAAAAAGATTTAACACGCACTTTCGCATCGTCAATTTTACATTTTAAAATTAAATTAGATGTCAGTATGTAAGTCCGTGAAGAATCTACCACCGGCTCGGAAGGCAATTTTGCTGAGAAAAGCCGGCGAGAATCTCAACAGTTGCTCTTCTATACTAATATTATAAAGAGGTAAAGTTTGTGAATTGTGAATTTGTGACGTTGTAGGGGGTAATCTCTGGATCTACTGAACCGATTTAGATGAAATTTGGTAAGAAGTTAGTTTGAGACGCTAGGAAAGACATAGGATACTTTATATCCCGGAAATCACCCCTTAAGGGGGTGAAATTGGGGATGAAACTTTGTATGGGAAATCTAGTTTTAAATATAATAATAATTTATAATATTGCAATACAATAATTACGAGTATGTTCTTATCTTACGTGAGTATCAATTAATGGTGAGTATAAAGTAATCTGTGGGATTACTATTTGCATCTGCAAAGTACTCCTCGACGGAATAATACGCTTTGTTCAATAATAACAAGTACAGACAGTCTGACAAAATACATAAGGTATACAAATGTATTTTTCGACAACAATTTAGCGAGATTACCGTAAAGAACAAAGGCTTTCACTTCAAAGGCATATAAAAAAAAAGATTTTATTAAAAAAAGTACTGTTTCTTAGTCAGCTTTAGTTTAACTATCTTAAATCATTTCATCATTGTTCCTGCAACGAAGCATTCTCGTATAACAAAACTCGGTCAAATTAGTTCGGTCTGTTTATTTATAAGGTTTTTATCTTGGAAGCATTTAGGACCGCTCCACACTATAGTGACGATCACGGTGCATTCTCAGTCCGGTATGTCTGGTAGAGTATTTCTATACAAGAAACGTTGCTGGAGCCTGATTCGACCAAAACGTAAGTCTACTGATAGTGTTAATGCACTCATTGTTTCTTGTATAACAATATTTTACCAGACCGATATCGGATCGAGAGCGAACCGTGATCGCCACTATAGTGTGAATCGGCCCTTATTATTCCAATTGAACCTAATATCATCTTTTTGTGATAGCATACGAGTGGGTCAATAAATTTGACCTACAGTGTTATCTATTCGCCCTTCGCGTGTTTCAAAGGTTAATCAAAAATAAATCAACGAGAAAGAGTCAAAAATTAATATATCGAAATGAAAAGATCAAGAAGTTATTAATATTATGGACAGGACCAACTCTATTTAGAAGTTATAAATAAAAATTAAAATACGGTAAAATTTTATAGGATTATAAAAATCAATATCTCCTCATCATTCGCAGAATTTTTAACTTATTGTAGACCATAGACTATACTAGGTTGCGAATTAAATTCGCAGTACAAAAAAAAAGCCTTGAAACACAGATTAATCCCTCCACGACCGCGGACACTCCGGCGTTACGGTTAACAATAGATTTCTTAGAAATTTAATTAATTTCTTAGAAATTTACTTGGAGATGTAATTTTTTTTTTCTTCATAAAAAACCACTAAATATTTTCATAGATAAATATTAACACACTGTATACATAAGTAGGCTATTCCATACAGCCGTCCTGATTATGTGTCATAATGTTATTACTAATACGAAGATTCACCGAACATTGAGTATTTGTAAGCATCTGATAAATAGAACTATTTATATATTACAACTTCCACTTCCCTTTCCAGCCACCTAAGAGATGATTTCCGGGATAAAAACTATCCTATGTTCTTCTCAGGATCTCAAACTATCTTTATACCAAATTTCATCTAAATCGGTTCAGCGGATTAAGCGTGAAAAGATAACAGACAAACAAACAGAGTTACTTTCGCATTTGTAATATTAGTATGGATGGATGGCATGTTTAGAGTTCTATCCATAGTTGTTTATAAAAAAGCAATAATTTCAGACCATAATAGTATGGTACAGTAAAAACACAGTACAGAAAAAATATGGTATTGCCAAAATTACTGCATAATCTATACATATAATAAAATTGTAACTAAGCCGAATCTGTACATTAAATATTTTTTTGAAAATCTTATTGAAATAAACATTATTATCGATACAGAGGCCGAATCTATGGTTTTTAGAATTTTTGTCTGTCTGTCTGTCTGTTGCCGCATCACAGAAAAACCATATATATAGGCACTATATGAACACAAACATACTAAACTTACTGATAGGCTAAGCTGAGTAAATTTTTATAAAAAAAAGCTCTATAACTCAAAAAATCTCTAATGTGCAGTAAAACTTAGCTGTTGTGCTAGATTGATATCAACAGGACAATAAAAAGAAAAGTCATCCCAATATAAGTTCTATTTCAATAGCCATAGAGTATAAATTATTTAGGGGTAGAATATTTTTCTAATTATTATTATTGTTTATATTATGATAAAGTGACACAGGATGACACAGGGA
Organism: Brenthis hecate; assembly: GCA_951806755.1. NCBI lineage: Eukaryota > Metazoa > Arthropoda > Insecta > Lepidoptera > Nymphalidae > Brenthis > Brenthis hecate. The sequence continues at coordinate 2,213,693 of OX638257.1, forward strand.
TTGAAGTCCATACAATTCAAAGGTATGTTAAAACAATAGCCGATAGCTAACCAGATATACATGGACCTTGCTTTATATGGGAGTGCTTAGTAACAAAAGCTCATGATAACTGGATCTCCTTAACCAATTAAAACTGTTATTGGTTACAATTTAGTTGGCTATTAGGTACACGGGGCAAAATTTTACACTATAAAATGAAGTCATCGTTTGAAATATTCAAATACTAACAATTCTTTTTAATGATTTTAAATTGCCTATCTAGTATAGGCATGCCTAAGAAACATATAACCGCAGAGATTTCTATTTTCTACGCATAGAATCATTTGATGTATCGGAATAAAAAGTTGCCTTATGTTGGGAAATGAATTTACGTACCTTTACCACCTGTACAGGTGGTTATGTCTACACCAAATCCCCACAAAGCTTTGATGTTTATCAAATCTAATGTTGCAATCATCTATTAGGGGAAGAATTTTCGAAAATAAAAAGGAGAAAAAAAGAGCTTTCTAACCCTTAAACGTATATTAATTATCCATTGTGATGATATTAATTGTTAAATGTTTGAGTCCTAGTACATATATTTATTATAGTTATTTTTGCTTTCTTTTTTAATTTTGTAAATATTAACGGAACTTTGTAAAAACTTCTAATTCATTATCAAATCTATTGATGTTATCTAATTTTACCGATCAATCTCTATCGTGTCTCCCTTCACTAAAGTTGACATTAGCAAAATCGTGTACAGCTATAGCCTATGATTTACGAATTTAAAACCATTATTGCTTAATAGATTTAGAAATGCTAGGGACGAACCCGAGCGAAGCGAGTGTGAGTCGCTATTCGCTAATAATATGGTACTGCTAATTATTGTGTTTAAAAGTACTATTTTATATTTTTTTAAAGTGATAATCTTTTGGCCTTACTAGTACAAAATTATAACGTAACATAATCCGAAATAATGTCAATTAATCATTATGATAAACTCCAAAACTTTAAAAATTCAAACAATCGCTTTAAAAATACAAAAAAAAACCACATTAATTTTTCCGAAAAAAAAAAGTATTAGGTATATTTCATTACATTACTATTTAATGACAAAGAATTACACATTTCACAATAAACGAAGGAGCGACTCGCTCGAAACGCGTTCGCGATCCGACTAGCGTCTGATAAGCTATCAGTAGATTAGTTCATGTATTGACTCAGGTTTTAAGGTTAACTTATATCTATATATTAATAAAACTGCCCCGATGGTCTAGTGGCTAGCATGTACGGCTGCAGATACAAAGATCCTAAGTTCGAGTCTCTGATCAGTTAAATTTTACTGTTAAGAAATACCTAAATCTGAAAAAGTCGTTAAGCTGTGGGTTCAGCGCCTAGTCTCTCATCAGTTGTACCGAATTTTTGTACTAATTTGGGACAAAAATTCGGCACAACAAAGTGAAAGAAATAAAATGTGTACTTGTGTCTGCGCACACACTTGTGCACTATAATATCTGTGTAAATTATCTAAATCGGTCAGAAGGACCTTTGTATTGACTACTTGATCATCATCAAACGCATAAATTACATTAAAAACCTCTATATTATCATACTTTCGTCTAAATAAGACTACATACTACATAGATAAAACTTTTGCACGGCTAATATTTTTACTGCTATTTATTGACATCAAGCGGAATCGAACTTATAGGTAGGTTATCGAATTGGAACGAAATTGAAATTATAAAGTATACCTACAATATAAACTCTAAGGAAACAGTTTCACTTTTCGATATCCGAAGTAGGTACATAAGTGACGACTTCGTGGTCTTATCGGAATGAATATTTAATTCAAAATAATGAATTAATAGCGATACCAACATAAAAGTAGCTAGAAAACGTGAACAGAAGTTCCAATGACAACAAAATTATATAGAACAAATTCCAATGAAATATTTACCGAAGGATAATCTGTCGGTGAAAAAAACGTTATATTATGATATGTTGTGTGACCTATAGAGAAAAACACGAAACGGCACTCGAATCTACGACCTTAAGGTCTTTAGCCGAATATACTAACCTCCATACCATGAATGTAAAAGTCCTTTACCAAACTACCTTTATACCTAAATGCGAAAGATTACATGTCCGCGTGTGTACCTTATAAACTCGAAATTATGATAAACATTAAAAATATTATAAAACCATGCGAAATCGCTAATCAAATTATTTGATTAACGATTCATTTATCATTGAATAAATATGCAGATTATCATATCATTGTAATCGTGTTGGAAGATTACTTTTACAAAATATTTTTTTCTATTTTATGGTAAAATATCGGGTGGGGCTGTGTCGGGGCACACCGTCGTTGGTTTAACGTGAAACGTCTATTTCAGCGAGTCGCTTTTAGTGATTTTGCTTTTAGGGTTCTGTACCTCAAAAGGTAAAAAATGAACCCTTATAAGAACACTCTCTTGTCCGTGTGTCACAATCTGGCAAAAAACAATGTCTTACAGCACAAATAAAGTAAAAAATCCAAAAAATAAAATTTTGAAAATTAAACAGATTTCCTACAAAGTACGGAATCTTCGGTGGGCGAGTCCGACTCGCACTTGTCCGGATTTGTATTTATAAATATATTGCATATTTGAAAAAAAAATAGTAATCTTTGACGATAGCAACGGAAAAAAAAATATCATATATATAATTTTTTAAATACCTATATAATTTTTCAGATAATAACAACGGTTACTATGACAATATAATGCAACCTATTTCGTTACGGTCCACTTTTCTGATCGTCTTTATCTATACGTTTTGTTGTGATTTTAAACACGTTTCACATCAAAAACAAACATGTCCTGGGGGGTAAGGATCTGCTGGTTTTAAATAATAAAAACTTACATAAGCAAAAAGCAATCTCAAGAGATCCAAAAATATTCCAGAAATTATATTATGTTTAACTATTTTTAACACGTACTAATAATATTGCGACATTTAATTATAATACTCCGAATGTTTAGAATTAAAATAAAAAAAAATATTGTAAGGTACTTTGGTACCATTTTTGAATTATTGAAATCATTTTGTAAAGTTATGGATAGGCACTGTCTGTAACAAGTAACAACTATATAATAACCTTTGAGATGTCTACAACCTTAGTCTCTCCCGTGAAGATGTGCGCTGTAAAAGCATTCGAAACATCGGGAACCGAAAATCAAAATAAATCCGCGAAAAAATCCGAAAAAATACTAATAAAGTGGTGGCAATCGTTATTTGTACTACGTAAAATTAAAAATATATCGATGTGTTTGTTTCATTGCAGTTACGTGAAACCAACAGGAATAGCATTTACAATGTTAAATATAACTTATAAGTATGTATTTAAGGTTTTCATTTATTATAAAAAAATGTGTAAAAGTAATAACTGGAAGGTTACAATAATAAATATATAATTTGATTTAAATAAAACTTACCTCTCATCATAAATCGTAGAGTTGGTCATGTTGAATTCATCATAACTGTCTTCGATGGCGCCGAACATTTTCGCGCCTTCCACATTGCCGTCAAAGTCTGACACCTGACTGACATTTGACAGCTGGCTCACGTTTGACAGCTGGCTGACGTTTGACAGTTGGCTGACGTGTGACACTTGGCTGGCGGTTGACATCTGACAGCTGTCAGTCTTGCCCTTGGTGCGCTGGTCCCAGAGCTTTTTGGTTTCGTCTTGAACTCGTCGTTTCAATTCGGATATTTTCTCACGTTCGTCTTCTATCACTTGACAACCTAACGGAAATGCATACACTTCATTATGTATAAAGTGGTATGATCAAAGAACAGCTAAAAAAAGGGCTTTACAAATTTGAAACAAAAAATGTATTTATGAGCAAAAATATAAGGGACTCGGTTTTTATGATTTAGGTAGCCTAAAATAAAAATGTATTCAATACAATCCAATTTTCTTGTTAGTGGCATCTAAGCCGCTATAAACAAAACGTGTGGCATCAAATAACATCATCTGTAACATTTACCACATTCATTAAATGCTTGGATATATGTGACTCAATTATGCATAAATTATTGCACGGAGTAAGATGAAAATTAGCACACAGATAAACCATGTTTTTAAAAAAATAATATGAAACTTTAAATATATAATGCGGGTAATTTCATCGCGGTAATCTGCTCCTTTCTAAAGTCAATTTTCGTTTTGGATTTTACATCTTATTTATAAAGAAATCACGCTACACCCTTGAAAAATTAAAAAACCAAACTCACCTTTCTCTTCTAGCATTTCCATTCTCTTCCTCTCAATCTCCATCAAACTATCCAAAGTTCTTTTTCCCAACGAATTGACGTCATCGCTTGACAAAATGGGCGCATCTAAAGTTATTTTAGAAATCCGATCAATATCGTCTTGTGACGGAATCTTGCCTGAATCCGTTATTTTCTGGAATTCTCTTGTATTAGGTTCATCTCCACAGCTTTTTCTATGTAAAACTTTTATTTCTTTCAAATTTTCATTTTCTTCCTTTATTGTATCTGTCTTGTCTGGAGATAGAGATTTTGATTTGATGTATTTATTATCTGTTATAACTGGTTTGTTTTTGACGTATCTATTTTTTGTCTCTTCGTCGTTTTTCGTCGTACTATCTTTTCGTTTGAGCGAATCTTTTTTAATTATCTTCCCCAACGCTGCAAAAGTTGGTATTTTGGACGACGAATTGCTTTTCACGGGTCCGTTATCTTTTTTGTCTTTCTTTTTTGAATTTCTGAGGCTATTAAATTTGTCGAAAGATGTATCCACTTCTATGTTTTCGTTGTAAAATATATTTTCGTTGAGACTCTGCGACATCGGATCGACTTTAGGTTCGATTTTCTTCTTATCCTTATTTTTCCGTTTTAGCGAATCGAAATTTCTTTCCCAGAATCCTTTCTTTTCTTTCGAAGAGTTAGAAGATTTGGACGGACTACTATCAACTTCTATTGGATCATCAAGATCAGTTATGACGCGCCTTTCAATATCAACGATCATAGATTGCGACATTTGATCTATAGAATTGAATTTGTCTTTTAAAAATTTAGTGTGGTTTTCGAAATTTGATATTTTTGCCACGTCTACGTCATCGCTGTCCGAATTTTGCGGGGAATAACCGAATTCACCAGATTTCGCTCTAGTTTGGTCCGTATAAAACGCACTATCTGGCGACTGAGTTCTCTCTATATCGTTTAATTTAGTAACAATAGGTTTGATTTCTTTTTCTATAATTTGCACTTTGCCTGTCAAATGTTCGACATGGTTCAAAAGCTTAACGTATTCAGCTTGTAAAACTTTTGTTTCTTCTAATGCTGACGTCAGATTATTATTTGCCTCCGATTTTAGAGTTAATATTCTAGTTTTTTGAGCCTCAATTTTCTTAGATAATAGCATTATTTCGTTTTGTAAATCTTCCCTATTTGCTAATCTGTGAATAAAAAAATGTTTTTATAGATACATTATTTATTGATCGCTACATAAATATTGCTGAATAACGTTTTTGAATATTAATAAAGTGTAATAAAAAAATCAGATCAGTAGTTTTCGAGCTACAAACGGACAAACTGACCAATAAAGGGATAAGGTGTTATATACTAATTGTTATAAACAATAATTTACTAACGTATAATATTGTCTATACATAACAAAGAAGTATTTTCATTAAATATATAAAATAAACACATTACTTATCATAATTTGTTCAGTTATGCCAGCCAGCCAGTACAAAAAGTAATACCGTCAACTGGGAAATACATAGTAATCCCGTGGGATATGCAAAGGGTCAGTAAACAAACTTACATAAAGTTTACTAGTAACAAAATAAATGTAACTTACAATTCAGATTCTTCCTCCAAATGTTGAAATTCTAGATCTTCAAATATTTTCGTTTCATTGTCCAATATGTCTTGGGCGTTCTGTAATTCCTCTAACGTAGCTTTGTTTTCTCTTATATCATTTTCAATTCTAGGAAAAAATAATTTCTTATACAATTTAAATTCAACCTTCTTAATAAATATGTTAATTTTAGAAATAACTTCAACATATCGATACAAGACATACTTTTAATAAAAAAAATATCTAATTCGTATGACACACCTTTGCAGGCGTTCAAATAATTTATTCAATATTGATACTTTAACATGTAAAGTAAACTTACAAGCCTAATTTAAAATTATGAAAAAAAAAAGTAAAAATCTCTTGAAAGTATTATAATTATTGGATATAGTATTTTTTTTGATTTGATTACTATTTTTACGTTTATTAGTTTTAATCTTTTGTTATAAATACGGTTAAAATAATTTAACGGTTAGTATAGATTTCTTAGAGATGAGATATATTTTTCCCATAGTAAAAAGTATACTCCTATTATTATGTTCACCCGGATACCCATCCAGCTATCATCATACCAAATTTTATCAAAATCCGTCCAGTGGTTTTCTCGTGATGCGGACACAGACAGACAGACAAAAATTTTCAAGACTATAGCTACGGTACTCTGTATCGATAATGATGACTATTTCAATAAGATTTTCCAAAAAATATTTAATGTACAGAATCGACTCAGAATTTTGTTATATGTATAACGTATAAATTTTAAAATAACTTAGTTTAGAATAAGTACAATTAGGAATCTTAATGAAAATACAGATAAAATCACTTTCTTGATCGATGGATAAAATATATTATTTAAACTCTCCATACCTTTCAACCTTCGTAGTTGCTACTTCCACTCTGTCTTTCATTTCATTCTGACGCGATTCTTGTTTCTCCTTTAACCGTTTGATTTCTTCCTCTATACTCTTGGCTTTGTCTATTAAATCTGATTTCTTCTTCTGTTCTATATTTAGAATTGCTATTTCCGAGTCATATTCTCCTTTGATTAGGGCTTTCTCCATTTCCAACTATAACAAAAAAAAACGTGTGTCTGTACTATGTACGCACGTAAGAAGTTATACTTGTTTGGCGTAATAGAACAAAAATAGCTAAAGATTTCATCCCGTATGTCACAACTCTCTGTAAAAGGAATGCAGCTAACTTCATCGTGTCGCTTTTTGGCTGTCGGTATGTGCTTTTTTTCTATTTTTTTTCCAAACGTGCCAATAGAAGTATAACTTCAAAAATAATTATAATATTTAGTTACTACATAATATGGAAAAATATTTTTCGTCAATTTAAACATAATTATGTGTACAATCAAGGGAAATTCCATGAATGTTCTGTCATTTTTACTTTTACAGACAAACTTCCGTAATAGATTCGAATAAAAATATACATATTACAAATATCTGCAAAACACAAAACAATTTAAGTTACCAATAAATTATGACAATATAAAAAATCTATAATTTAAACAAATATACGATAGTAAAAGCGTCGTAGGAAAATCCATAGTTATAAATACTATATAATTCCGACATTAATTTTTCGACAATGTTGACTTTTAATTCAATGTCAAAAATAATATAAGTTATTGCTATCCAATGTAAAAATGAGTTTCGATATACATAATACATATTATGTATGTACATATATCTTATTTTATATATTACACAAAATAATAAACATACCTCTCTTAAAATATCATCCTCTTGCGATCTAATTTCCGTCATTTTACATTTAATTTCGTGAATTTCCGTCACAAGCTTCTTTCTCTCTTCCTTTAATTTCTCAAATCTAGATTTTAGTTCATCTAAGGTTTCATCTAAAACCGCACTATCTATTGAATCTACTTCATTGTCCATTTTCTTTATATCCTCACTTATTGTCTGTATAATTTTCTCACGCTTATTTTCCTTTAAATCCCTTTCAAACTCTTCTAACTCTGGTATGTCAGCCATTAATTCTTTTTTGACATCATCAAAGCTTTTATTTTTAGTTAGAGTCTCGATTTGATCATTTTGATCATTATTGTCATTAGTTTCATCATTTTTATCGGTTATGACTTTGGAATATCTACATTCTATGTCATTTGTCAAATCATCGTCAATCATTGGTATCTCTTCTTCTAGGCTCAATTGTTTTTCGATACCACTTATTTTGTCCCCTCTACTACTATCTGCAGCTGCACTGCTGTTCTCATTATTTGCAGTATCAAAATTAGGTTTATTCGAATTATCGACAGGTGGCGGAGTTGGGAATATAAAATACTGTGGAGACGGTAGATTTTTGTGTGCGAAAGTTGTTTTTATCCTCGTCCTGGGACTTTGAGTGTTCGGTGACTTTGGTTTGAAGCCTAAATTATTTTTGAAATAGACATTTTCATATGGACTGCCTATTGGCGATATATTGGAGCTTTGATTTTGCAATTTTCTTATCATTATGGGACTAGATAAATCGTTTCTAGGCTCATCGAACACTGGTATGCCTATTTCATCCATTCTGCCGATGTTTTCGTAGTTATTATCGCTAATAGTGACTTCTGGCGTTAAAGTCTCTAAGTTAGATTGTGATGTGTCAAAGTTTTCGTAATTCGACATATTTCTTGGTATAGGCAGAGATTGATTCATAGATCTGTTATGACTAGTATCGAACCTGTAAGGGACAGCCTATTTTAGTTCATATAATATAATGTAAAAAAATTAAAGATACGGATTTTATTAAAAAAAAATATTATCTATACTAATATTATAAAGAGGTAAAGTTTTCGAGTTTGCGAGTTAGTGAGGTTGTAGGGGGTAATCTCTGGCTTTACTGAACCGATTTAGATGAAATTTGGTAAGAAGATCATGATTACCACTTGTCTTACGGCGAAGGAAAATATCGCGAGGAAACCTGCATGTCTGAGAGAACCTAGCAAGTTTTCGAAAGATTTGATAAGTCTGCCTGCACTTGATCAGCGTGGTGGGCTATGGCGTGATGACTGACTGCATTTAAAGGGAGGCCCACCCCCAGCAGTGGTACGTTAAAAAAGGCTGAATACTACTATTAGGCTAGTAAGGACATACATGTCGCTAGTTTCAATATATAGAAAACGAATACATAATATTCACTTACTTATAATATCCATCGGAAGTTTGCACAAAGTTAGGGTTGTTCATAGAGACACTGCGAGGTAGCGAGCCATTTGTTATAATTTTATTGTGAGGCCTTTTCTCCGTCGGTGTTATTGGCACACCTGCAAAATTTATATCATTGCTATTTAATGTTATTTTCTTTACCCAACTTTAAAATAAGTAAATACATCTTAAGAGCTCTTCAAGAATCCTAAAATAGGCTCACAATTGTAGTTATTGTAAGCAATAGCGAAATACATATATACATAATATAAATACAACAGTATTGAAAGCTTCCTCATTTTTGGAGTCAGTTAAGAACTAAAAATAAAGTCTACCTATGGCATATGACTATCTATACGTATGTTTTTGATGCTACTCATTGAGGGATTTGAGAATTTTTCGAGCTTTTTTTATGAACTACATACATACTTCAAAACGAAAATAAAAAGTGAAGAAGTCTCCAAAGAGTAATGCATTTTTTCTAATTTAATGATCGATCGATTGGTTTCGACGTAAATTATTTTGAAAAAAAAAATATATATATTTTCCTAAAAGTATTTTGAATTTTGGGTGTCAAAATTTCTAGTATAAAATTATAATCCAGAGATTAAACGTTACTTAAAACAATAATCATACCCCATTATATTAAAAAAAAACCATCATAATTAATACACAAACAAAATAAATACTCATCGGTCGATGTCACTAAAAGATAACCCAATTTCATTAATACGGATAAATAAATAATATGATACAAAAAAAGATTACCCGAAGTTATCTGTCTCTCGTATTCAGCGCACATGTTGAGTATTTCTTCCAAACGGGCCGTCTCCACTTCTTTTTGTTCCTCTTCCTTTATCCTGTCTTGATATGCCTGAAAAAGTTATAAATATAAATAAATATATGGTAAATCTATATATATAATAAAATTCTGAGTCGAATCTGTATATTAAATATTTTTTGAAAAATCTTTTTTTAATAGTCATAATTATCGATACAGAGGCCGAATCTATAGTTTTTAGAGTTTTTTTCTGTCTGTCTGTCTGGGAACGCATCACGAGAAAACTACTGGACAGATTTTAATGAAATTTGGTATGATGATAGCTGGTTATCAGAGTCAATATATAGAATACTTTTTACAGCGGGAAAATATCTCATCTCTGAGAAATCTATACTAAACTTTAAAAAGTAATAAGGGACGAATCCGAACGGAGCAAGGGTGAGTCGCTAGTATCTATATATTACTTAGAGTATAATTGTCGAAATCTCATCGAGTCACAATATTAATATTATAACATTAACCTATACATAAGATAATGAATATCTCATCTTTAGATGAGAAAAATATAAACATAAATAAAAAAAATGGCCAAACATATAATTTTCTTTTTGGAAATCGGTTAATAAACAATGCTAAATATTTAACTTCCCCTTTAGCTGACCGTACGTTGTATGGTACGTTGTAAGGTATACAGTTTACACTGAACCCACGGATACACAATTAGACCGATAAACACAGGAAAAGCACATATAATACATATAAAATCGAGTGAGACTCGATCCCGCGACCGCCGTGATAGTCTTAATATATCTAATACATAAAAATCTACTAAGGGAAAACAATTAACTAAAAATACTCAAAACACATTCGTTTATCGATGACTTACCAAACTACAAAATAGCTTATCAATTTTCCTAATTATCGTGTTATAAATCTCATTTTTCACGTAAAACTCACTAAACTGGTTAATTTTCAAATCATTGCCAACCATAATAACATTACTATTTTGTATTGGCGCTGAAATATTTTTCTCACTGGCAGCACAGACACCGGCCATCTTGGAATTAATGTCACTTCTTAAATTTTCATACGACTGCAGAATTTGTTTTTCTAATTTAATTATTTTTGCGTCGATTGTATTTTCGTGATTTCTCGTTTCTTTTATGTAATGATTTGTTAATATTGTGTTTATAGTTCTATATATTTTTATGTCGCTTCGAAGTTTGTGAACGATTTCGAGTTTTTCGTTCACTGAGTTCGCGATTTCATTCACTTTGTCGATATTTTCTTTTACGCGGCATTTAGATTCGAAGCACGTTTTTAAATCTTTGAGGGCTACAGTATTTTTCTTCAGATTTGATACGAACAATTTTAGTAGACGTTTGTGGGATCCCTTATTGGTTTGCGATTTTTGAAATGTCATTTTTACACTTAAACACTTAATAAAAAGTCACACTAAAAAAACTTAGACACAAGTATTTTTTTTTTGTTTAAATAGATTTATTTTATCTGTGACCTTCGCAACCAAAAAAAAAATTAATAAGAAATACAAAAATAACGAAACATAACATAAAATATAACGTCTAGATTTTACCTCTGGTTTGTCACACAAAACCAAAAAATAATAATAATATAAACTCTAATTAAGCACCACAAATGTTACTATGTAATTCCACTAAACATATATATTAATAAATTTTTTTATATTATATAAAATGCCACGTCTCGTCTAAATTACGCACTACATAATCAAAACAAACCGATTATCAAATAATTTAAGTTACATCATAATCGACTTAATAGCCACTACAAAACAATATGACGTATTTAAATATAATTTTAATTTGTTTAACACGATATTTGTTAGCCGTATGCGCACAATAAAACACTATGCCGCAGTAACACCGCAATATTAATATTTATCTTCGCGTCACGTTATCTTCAGATATAATGGAAGCTATTGTTTCTTACAATTAAAACCTTATCAGTTCTAATTCAATAAATGTTGATCTGGCTGGATTATAAACGTCATGGTTGAAGGTAAATTATTATATTGTACTGTCTCGGTTGCCTAGTGGTTAGTGTGTACGGCCGTTGACCCGGAGGTGGTGGGTTCGAGTCCCGGGTCTTGTAATGTTCAGTTATCGAGTATTTCTGATCGGGAAGAAATTATTATATTATAATAGTTTACGGCTGTTACGGCTTCGTTCATGTAATTAGATTGTAGTTCGTCAATAAAAAACTAATGAATTAAACCTAGATATTCAATTCAATTCTCATGTTAATGGCTTCCAAGCGAGCCAGTTGGGCACAGATTACTTCCATAATGTCATGTAGAAAATCTTAGATATAAGCTATCTCCATTACGAAATTCACTAATACATTTTAAGCTGTAAGACGTGACGAACAGATACACTCGCATAGTACTTATAATATAAGTGATACGTTACGTGGGAAATCTTAACATTTTCTAGTAAAACTTGAGTAGTTATTGAGAGTAACAGATGAACGACTCACAAGTTAAATTTTTAATTCTTGTAATGATTTGGGTATTTAATACAAGCTAGTTATGCTTACCTTCATTCTCATATTTTCAGCTTCAATACTTCTATCGTAGTGACAGTTTGCGTAAACCGGTGAGTATTGAGGATTCCTATCGAATGCCGGCGAAGACAAACATACAACTTTACCAACACCACATAAACGTCCATATTCACTTAAATCCATGTTAAAACTTTTCTCAATCTTGCAATCCAAATTATTCTTGCTTGATTCAGTCTTGCATTCCAAATTATTCTTGCTAGGCTCAGCCTTGCAATCTAAATTATTCTTGCAATCCTTGCGATCAATGTTGATTTTACCATAAATATTATTATCTGGTCTACTTTGTTGATCGTTATTAACTTTTTTAGGTAATTTAACATCATTTTTTAAACTATCGTCGAAATTTCGAACTATATCGTCGATTTTAGTTTTGTTTCGTATCGCAACATTCGCGTATGAACAATTCTTTGGATCGAGACTATTATTTTCGTTTAACACAATCATTTTCTGTTCTTGCTTTTTGCTCATGTAATTCGGTATGTTTCTATTGCCTAATACATCTTTTGCTGGAGTATTGACAGTTAAAGAGTTAGCGCTAAATACTTTAGGAGATATTTCGATTTCATTTGTGGTGTAAAATTGACTTCGGCCGACATTTTTTTGTTGCTTCGCGTAATATTCAAATTTTGACACTTTAGCCATGATACTGCCTATTTTCGGCCTGCCTTCTTGATCTGAATTTGAGTCCGTATCATCTTTATATGGTTTCCTAGGAGCTACGGGCGGCTTTTTTCTAGACATTTCTTTTAATGTCATATCCAATTCGTGATCGAGTTGCGATAGAGAGTTTTCTTTGTATATTTTTTGTATGTTCTGGTAACATTGGTTGGTCGGGTCAGAGTGGTGGTTAACATAGCCTGGAATAACAAAAGTATTTAGCAAAAAAATAACAATTGTGATGATTTGTAAGTGTGCGTGTGTATGTTTGTTACCGCTTCACGCTGTAGCCACCACATTTAGACTATAAGTTGAAGCTATAAGGCTACTGTTACTTATAAACTTTGCCAAAGGGAGCTGCAAGTATAGAATATTATAAACTAGCGGCTCACCCTCACTTCGCTATATTATATCCATATATATATATATATATATATATATATATATATATATATATATATATATATATATATATATATATATAAATAGTTAGTAGCCAGCGTTAGCCATATAATTTATTTTTCGTGATTTTTTTCTTATGATTTAATAGTTATTCTGCTATTCAGGACAGAGTCAAATCCAACAAATCAAAAAACATGAAAATCGGTCCAGCAGTTCTCGAGTCATAAGTGTTGAAACAAACCCGACTTTGTTTTATATACATATATGTGTAAAGAAGCTACTAAAGGATGTACCCGAACAAGGGTAAGTACCTAGTCCCACTAATAATATAAACATAAAAGTTTGTAATCATGTATTTTCCTTACTCTTATACGCAAAAACTACGTGGACAGAGCCACGAGGAATCACTAGTAAATAATAATAATAATAATACTATACACTACCAGTGGGTAAGCATTGATCATTAGGCGTAAATTGTATGGGCGCCATCGACACGTGCCCAGAAGGAAGCACAGATTTCATTAGCTTCGCTTCTTCCGGATGGTTGAAGCGGAGGTAGTTCGAGCGACCGATCGTCAACATGCTACCTGGAAATTTGTAAAATATATATTTTTTTATTTCTATATTAGTATTCATATTAAGAAAATTTTAGGACAATTCTTATAACAATAATGGCGAAGGGAGAAGTTTTAATAGAGGTAAGCCGTTCCAAAAATTTACAATTATATACGTATTAACGCATAAAGAAATGAAGCTATCATTATATTATATATATTTCCAAAAGAACATTTATACATTTAAAAAATTATTTGTATGTAAAATTATGGGAAAATAATTTTAAGGTAAGACATCTTGTATGGACCCTTCGCCACTCAAACATATGTACATGTATTTATGAGTACAGTACATACATTGAATATTCATTTTTATAGGGTTTTCGCTATGTCCATATGTCATAGGTAGTCATTTTACTCGAAGACTTTTACTACTATAGAGCTGAAATTAGAAAGGCAGGTGTTGCTTATCTTTCATACTAGCGTTGCCCGCGGCAATCCCTCTGCGTTCATATGACCAAAAATCAAATTCTTAGGTTTTACATGTTAGTATACTTTTACAATGGAGTTTCTGTATTTTTTCTCAGAAATGAGACATTTTATTATTACTACTACACACACTACAATATTTTATTATACTACACTATTTATTACATACAATTTTATTATATGTATAGATATGTAAGTGTGGGGTGATAAAAAATTTCTGTGCACATAACTTCAGGTCTTTAAAATGAGATAAACGTTATGCAATATTAGGTTACAATATTTTAGTAATGTTACATAGAAAAAAAAAAAGTTTTTTTATTATTGCGATAGTGCCTGGGCAACTGAGTTCTGCTCGGAGTTTTTTCGAAAAAAATTACAAAAATTGGATTTTTTCAGAAAAGACTCCTATATTCGAGAGACACGAATTAAATTTATTTATATACATGAATAGTTTATATATTAATTACTAGCAGAACACGCGGCTTCGCTCGCGCTAAAACTACAAAAAAAAATTCTAAAAAGGTACTTTCATACAAAAGTTCGTCCCCTATTTTACCCCCTTATAGGATGAATTATGAAAAATAGTAAAATACGTATTTATTTAATTTTATTGAAGAGCATTAATACAAAGTTTCAAGTAATTCCGACCACATTTTTTTTAGATTGTATTATAACGTGTTTTCCCGTGGGAATTAGATAATCTCCCGAGGGTAAAAAGTAGCCTATGTCACTCTCCAGCCCTCCAACTATCTCCACAGAAAAATTCACGCCAATCTTTCACACCGTTTCGACGTGAAAGAAGAACATACAAGCAAACAAACACACTTTCAAATTTATATTAGTATGGAAGTATGGATTATAAGATACAGGTACCTATAACTTATAAGTGCAACAAAGGATACATTGTTGTATAGTTGATAATGTAGAAGGTATAACAAAATAGAACGCCTGAACAATAATAAAAACAGCAATAAAACCTTTTAGTACAAATGACGTGGTTTAATTTTCGATCATACAATCCTAACAATGTTGTGGTCAAGGTGGTGCAGAAGTAAAATTCTTATCTGTCCGTCTCTTTCTTAATGTGTACATTATATAACAAAGTTGCACTTAAATCGGTTTAGTAGAGTCAAAGGCAGTATATACTTTGTAATAATAGACTTAAGTACTAATAATATAAACGAACTGCGAGTGTGTTGGTATGTCCTTCTTTAATGCAAGAACAGAGCAACAGATTGATGTTTTTTTTTGCGTAAAAAATCATGAACCGTACAGTAATATTTATAATATGTATGTATTTAAAGTTATATATTCTTATGTGTAGCGTATCAACTATCTGGTATCCATAACACAGGCCTCGTAGCTTACCATGGAACTAGATGGTGCTGTATGTTAATGTCCTAACATATTTATTTATTTATTTAGTAATATTTATTACTTTCTAATCCTTTCATTTTCCATTGGGGATTATTTCAGTGCAAATCTTATTTAGAGACAACTCTTAACGAAACCCAGGTATATCGCTAGTAAAGTTATAAAATGTTACACCATTGAGTTAAGCTCATTTTTTAGTACCATTAATGATATAATATAAAAAAACTTCACCATATAATTACCGAAGTTTATGGCTATGCTATAAACTTTTGACGAGCCGTGAGAGATACTTGTGTAGAATTCACATAACTCTTACTTTTTTATAACATTTCAACGCTACAATGTACGTTAAAACGTAGGTACAATAAATTTAGGGACACTTGAAACAAAAGTTTCATAAATTATTTTTCATACAAAGTTTTAACTAAGTACATAATATTTACTAATAACAGTTTCGCACCGGCTAACGTATTCCATGGCAAAGCTTGATAGCATACTATCGCTATATATTCTCGTTTTTACCTCTATTGAATCAAACATCATTTGACATTTAATAAACATAAAACCTTTTATGAAGTGGGGTAAAAAATAATTCTTTTTCAAGTAAATAAACACTATTGAATCTTTTAACAAAAATAAAGTGTACTCTCCGTAAGGTATCTCGGCGACTTAAAAAACAGTTTTTTTAAGAGAAGCCGTAAATTAGTAAACGATGATTGAATAGAAACTCCATCAAATTTGGTTTTTTCGACCGACTTCCGCTTTTAAATAAGAAAGATTTGCATATTTTTTTTTACTCTAGTTGACACCAATTTCAAAATATTTTTAAAAATAATTAATTATTCTCCTATATACAATACATACAAGTTGTGCAACCTTTCATTACTTCAAAGTTTGAATCTTGTATTTTTTTTTAGTTTTCCGATCAATTACTTTTATTATTATAAAATTTATTTTATTTTAATATTATAATTTATAATGTGATGTACATTAGGACTAGATTTAACCAAAAATTTACAAAATGAGCCGTCTACGTGCACCCTTCCAGCTCTTCTTATACACTAACATTTATCTGTACTACTTTTTACACAGACAAATTCTATAGTTTACTAAAGTCTGTATCGTATGGAAACCACCTTTAAGGTTTAAAAAATTATTGCATTTTAAATAACACCTTTGAGATATCTAGAGCCTGTTCTTAAAAAAGGAATTATAGGTCCACCTTTAGTAAAGATATCACCTCATAAATGTAAGTACACCCAGTTCTTACAAATTGAGATCCTCCACTTAGATTAAAAGTGGATAAAAACAAGTACAGGTTTACATACCTTGTGACAATCTCGTAGGTTTTTCCACCGGTAGTCCATCGAGTAGGGTTGTACCACTGATAGGGTACAGGGTAACAACTCCATGTGAATTTTCCACCCTACAGTGCACATTTGCCACCCCTGTGCCTACGACGTAGATATCGCATGTGGGATCTGAACCGATTGTTACGCGACCTGGAACGAAATTGTTAGTGTTTTAATTTTTACAATAAAATACTAAAAAATGGTAATTCAATAATAACATAATAGGTAATCGCTGAGAATAGATTTTTTGAAAATCAATTTATTTGGAAAGAAAAGCAAAGTTTATACCAAAATAACGTATTTCGGACCCAATATTTTTATTATTTCAAAAAAAAAAAATAATCCTTTTGTTCCTTTTGGAACAAAACAGGTTAGTTTTGGGAAGAGTCAAATTATACACGTAAGTAGAGGGGACAGTCATTAGCCAGACTAAAAAATAAATATTTTTAGCCCAGCTTTTAGACGAAAAATTTTTTTTAATAGATTTAAGTTAGTTAGTAAGACTTATGTTTATTTTATAAGTCATAGCAGAACCCGCAGCTTCTTTCATTTAGTAATAATGTATGAGTCTGCCCGATTTGTTGACAATTATGATTACTACACCGCTCCCTTAGGTAGTAACATGGTGATATATAGCCTATAGCCTTCCTCAATAAACGGGCTGTCTAATGCAAAAAGATTTTTTTAAATGGGATTAGTAGTTCCTGAGATAAGCGCGTTCAAACAAACAAACCAACAAACAAACAAACAAACAAACATGACAAACTACCTCTTTATAATATTAGTAGGTTTAGGTAGATAATTTTATTTTTCGTCATGTCCGTGCTTAGGATGCAAAAAGGTGGTATTCACATTGCAAAAGCCATTATCGCAATTTCTTTACGTTAAGCACGTGTTATACGCATGTTTCATTGTGTATTGGTTGAAAGGGGCTTGGAATACCTATTATACAAATTCAGTTTCGCATAAATTATCATAAAAACGCAGCACGGGACATTTACTCCTGTCGGCAAATAAAGGTAGCTTGAGTACATAAAGCTACCTTTGATTATTTAAAATAACTTTGAATAATTAAGATTTAGTACTTACCTTTAAATAAATAATAAATAAATATGCTGGGACATTAACACACAGCACCATCTAGTTCCATGGTAAGCTACGAGGCCTGTGTTATGGATACCATATAGATGATACTACACATATATAACTTTAAATACATGTACATTATAAATATAAATATTCAAGTTAATTTATTTTTTTCTGACTTTTCAAACTTTTTCCGGTCTGTATTCGCAACTTACGCACGTTTTTTGTTTAATCGCCCCCACAGTAACAAGTAAGTTGACAATATTTAAAATTTAAATGGTAAATAACTATAGTGTAATTATATGTTTTAGCTGTAAAGAATGCTAGTGCAACAAACTCTAAGGCTATCCGCGTACACGCGATACATACCTCATAATTAAATTGGTATAGGTAATTGTAAACTATGTCAATATTCTCTTCTCGCCGTTTGTTAATTTAATTGAAATGCGTATTTCCAGTAAGGGACTTCGGTGAGACTTTGCTTTCTATTATCTACACATATAATAAAATTCTGAGTGGAATTTGTATATTAAATATTTTTTTATTGAAATAGTTAGTCGATATAGAGGCCGAATCTATAGTTTTTAAAATTTTTGTCTGTCTGTCTAGGAATGCATCACGAAAAAACCACTGGACAGATTTGATGAAATTTGGTATGATGATAGCTGGTTATCTGGGTCAACATATAGGGAACTTTTTACTGCGGGAAAATATCTCACCTCTGAGAAATCTATACTAAACTTTAAAACGTAACTAGAGACGAACCTGAGCGAAACCATAGATCAATATTATTGTCAATCTTGATTTGTCACTAATATTTAAACAGCTGATTCTATAGGTTATTAACCTCCGACGCAAAAAGAAAGGGTGTTATAAGTTTTTCGTGAGTATTTGTGTCTGTTTGTGATATTGTTGCGCCCAAACGAATAAACCAATTTAAATTTAGTTTGTTTTGCTTGAAAGGTGATTTGAGTTTTTTTTTTATTTAATCTATTGTATGTCGAACAAATTAAGATCTATCCTTTATCACATTATAAAAACGTACATAATGACAAGTAATTTCTTATTCTTCTCTAAATGCAAGCATTTCATTCACAGAAATATAGCAAAGTACACGAGGGAAATTAAACACAATTGTTATAAAATATATTCAATCTATACTAATATTATAATGAGGTAAAGTTTGCGAGGTTATGTACAGATTACAGGATCTCCCAGTAAATGATCCATCACATTCGATTTTTCAAACACTTTTTAGTATGCTTTTCTCAAATTAAGTATCTATACTAATATAATATTATAAAGAGGTAAAGTTTGTGAGTTTATGATGTTGTAGGGGATAATCTTTGGATCTACTGAACGGATTTAGATGAAATTTGGTAAGAAGATAGTTTGAGACACTGGGAAGGCGATAGGATACTTTTTAACCCGGAAATCATCCCTTAAGGGGGTGAAAATGGGAATGAAAGTTTGTATTGGGAAGCAAGCTAGGGACGAACCCGAGCGAAGCGAGTGAGAAGGGTGAAAATGAGAAAGTGAGTCGCTAGTCTTTATATATTTCTGTACGTTTATAATTATGTTGAGAGGTTTCTTAAGTTAAGTTCTTAAAATGAATATTATAATATTAATACGTTATTAAATTTGTAAACTGAACTGACTGTAATGGTTCATCATTACAAGCCCCAGCCAGTATTTGATACATCCCTTAATATTGTAAGTGAATTATTTTTATTTGAAATGAACAATTTAAAAAGTCAATGTGGTCCTTCCACCATATAAAATATCTTACAAATATTCTGGTAAAATCATGTATCTATTATAATCTTCAAAAATTTAAGTGTTTATAAACATTTTTGTATAGACGATCTGTAGCTGACAACTGGGCATGTTGACTATGGTACACTAGCATAATTCCTAATTCTATTTTTTTTTGTACAATAGTTTATTTGTAAGAGATTTTATGCCTTCCTTCTTATTCTTAGGTAAATACCTTGTTTGATGGGATGCAATGTGACGGCGGTGCTAAGGCGGCCGGTGCCGAGACTCACGAGGTGCGGAGTGTTCGTCGCCACCCTGGAAATAAACAGACAGTGATTTAAACAAAATGTTAACATTTTTTGAGATTGTACAGGCGTATGAAATTGTTCAGTTTATTTAAAGCTATCTAGTTTTGTATAGTTTTTGTCTTTTTAGTTAGCTTTTATGCAGTCAGGTTTTTTTATTTTTATATAATATATTTTTTATCTATATACATTTATTCTAAAAAACGTAAACGTATTTTGTATAAATGTTCAACCAATCAATACATGTTTGTCGGTACGTTCAAATTAATTGACAAACGTATTTGGACGATTGACGCATTGGCATCTAATTATGAAATTTACTTAGAATACATATAAAATATATTCTATTTCCATGGCAAAATTAAAGCGACGGGTTAAAAGCCACTGAATGCAGACTCCTTGGCGGATGTACTCGTATCAAACATCGAAACTGTAAATCACTGCTTGGGTCAGCCCAAATATTATACAATCTTAATGAGGCATACCGGAGATATTTTAAATTTAAATAATTTTTACTATCCCACGAAGAGACATAATCGGCTGGAAGTATACAACCGAAATATTTCAGTTAGCTGTTAGCTTGAAGATGTAGCGCTTCTTTATTAAGTTTAACAATTGAGGTTATAATATATGTACATTTCTTAGAACATATACAAAAACATAGGTCATTTAGATAAAATTATATTAGCATCAAAAACAGTAAAAAATTAAGTTTTATTTTGTATTCCATTAATCTATACATATAATAAAATTATAACTAAGTCGAATCTGTACATTAAATATTTTTTGGAAAATCTAATTGAAATAGACATTGTTATCGATACAGAGTCTGAATCTAGTTTTTAAAAATTGTTGTCTGTCTGTCTGTTACCGCATCACGAGAAAACCATTGGACAGATTTTGATGAAATTTAGTATGATGACAGCTGGTTATCCAGGTCAACATATAGGATACTTTTTACCGCGGGAAAATATCTCATTTTTGAGAAAAAATACAAAAACTGCATTGTAAGAGTATACTTATACGTAAAACCTAAGAATTTGGTTTTTGGTCATCTGAACGCTGGCGGAGCCGCGGGCAATGCTAGTCATTAATATATCAATTACACAGATAGTCCAGCAAAAAAAAAACTGTCAAAGTCAAAAATAGTAGCGCGGGTAACGTTAACTTTCTTCAAAGAATTTACAATTTTTGAGAAAAAGATATAAATTTGTAATAATGAAATATAAAAATAAACTATTTTAATTTGTATTGTTCAACCGACTTCTTCAAAAAGGAGGAGGTTCTCAATTCGGCTGCATTTTTTTTATTAAGAATTTAAGTGAATTAATCCTATTGATAGCATAATATTAGCTTATTCAAATTATTTCTCTTTTATTATAATAAAAACCAATGGCTATTTTATTTAGAAAAATTTTTTATTTTTTTGCTTCACGTTTAGTTCTATGACACTCTGAAGTCTGTATATATAATTCCTTAGACTGAGATATGAGTATATGTATAGCTCTTTTGCCATATTAGTGGTTGCCAAACAATAAAACAGTTACAACCTAGGCACAGACTATACAAGGCACGGAAGCGTGACGTCACAGGAAGCAGTCTATTTTCAGTTCAGCCTTTGTTAGTTTCGCTTGCAGCTTTTATTTACGTCCATCAGACCTAAAACGTGATAGTTTACCAATTTTGGAGAAAAGAGTGTGCGAATTGTTAAATTAAAATATATTTTTAAAATTCTAAATAATATTATGAAAATTAAATAGGATACGTCACTTTGCGATATAAAATATGAAATTGAGCTCGTGTTTATAAGTTTGCTTGAGCTTAAACTAAAAAGCAACAATCTACTTATTTAAAACATCAATAACAGGGTGGTAAAATGTGAAGGTAGAAAAGATTTATCATTTATATTATAATTAAAAAATAGTAATGTTGAGGAATTTCAATTTGACTAAAATTTAATAATATATTGTAAAACTAACACGTTACAAAAACTAAAATAAATCAAATTCGAACGACAATTTATAAATTAAATTTCACTTCCAATAAATCTAGCAAATTGACGGCGAAATAAAAAAGATAGCAGAGTATAAATAAAAAATATGGCATGTGGCGTGCGTCGCCTCACGTGCATCTGTTGTGTATATTTCGGTGACGCTAGTGACTCCAAATTACATTTTAATTTGGGACAAAATTTCGAACTCTTATGGTGCCTATATAAATACTAGCAGAACCCGCGGCTTCGCTCGCGCTAAAACTACAAAAAAAATCTAAAAAGGTAGGTTTCATACAAACTTTCATGTTCATATAGGATGAATTTCGAAAAATGCTAAAACACGTATTTATTTAATTGTATTGAAGAACATTAATACCAAGTTTCAATTATAACGTTTTACCCGTAGGAATGACATAATCTCCCGCAATAAAATGTAGCCTATGTCACTCTCCAGCCCTCCAACTATCTTCACACAAAAACGCCAATCTGTCACTCTGTCTGTTTTGACGTGAAAGTAGGACAAACAGACACACTTTCACATTTATAATATTAGTATGGATTTATCGGGATTCGGTACACTCATGGCGTTCAGTAAAAAAATGTAATAATTTAATGCTGAATAAAATTGAGTTTGAATTAGTAAAAATAACACATCGAAAATAACAACATAATATTTATTATTATTTGCCATTAAAAAAAGCTGAAACAAGCGCGTGTGAAATCCCACAATAGATACTATATGTCCTGCATTTGTAGTTTATACCAAAAAGAAGTGTATCGAAACTAGTTAGTTATTACTAAGAATAAAGGCAGTGGTAGCCCAGTCGTAACACGCTCGCTTGGGAAACCGAGTGAAGCGAGTTCAAATCCCGGGTCTCGCATCTTTGATATTTTCATGTGCAAATCATTTCCAACGTGATTACCACTTGTCTTAACAGGTGAAGGAAAACATCGTGAAGAAACCTGCATGTCTGAAAGAACCTAACAAGTTTTCAAAAGACATGTGAAGTCCGCCAACCCGCACTTAGCCAGCGTGGTGGACTATGGTCTGATCCCCCTTCGTATTGAAGGGAGGCCCACCCCCACTGGTGGGATGTTAAAAAGGGCTGAATACAAGAATAAAGTTATTTGATTTAATTACCTACTTCATTACTTATACTTAATTACTTCATTAAATATAAAATAAAGTAATTAAGAAAAATAGCCGTCATGAGGACTACCGACAGAAGTGAAAACTTAAAACTATACACAAACAGTTGTTATTTTTGAATATTCAAATTAAATATTTGATCATAAATTAAAATTTGTAAATTAAAAATGTTTACATTTATATGGTTTTGATATCTATCGACACTGTGTGTTAACGCGTCACGTGACCATGTCGATGACGACTTAAATGTATTTACTCTCCATCCAAACCTGCCTATAAAAGTTTTCACTTCGAAAAGTTTAATTTTAAATAGACGACCCAAAATCAATTATTTTTCGAACCATTGTCGTTGCTGTTTCGAAGAAAGAAAACCACTAAAAAACTCGTTCGATCCTTAAACGGTAAGTAAAAATACTTCGTAAATAGTTCGAATGCCCATAATAAGGCGCCTTTTCATTTTACCTGACATTGTTTTACAAATTCCGCTTTCGTATCAGGAAGTAGATACTTAATGGTTTTAAATTGAACAAAGATAAAGAAATTTAGTTAAACAGTCAATTTCGTACCGATTAGGTATTAAAAAAAATTATTTACCGATCTAGACATTCTTATTGTTGTTGCAATTAAAAAATACTTAATTTTTTTTTAATTTAAATTATAAAATATTAATTTTAAATTAAAAAATAGTTTAGTTAAAATATCAACTTGATTTTTAACTAGCTGTTCGTCCTCATTTTGTTTAGGCCCATATGAAATTATTTATACGGTTAACCTACGAGAAATATTTGTTCCATGTCCATAAACACTTCCTACCAAAACACTACATTCATGTCTTTCATTAAAATTAGTTGAGACATTAAGAGGTAACAAACAAATAAATAAACTCATTTGTAGTCACAGCATAAGGATATCGAGTAATCATATTTTTAATTTTTGCACCCCCCCCAATTTAAAAATAAAACAAAATCACACGTAATTGTTTGTATTTATACTAACCACATCGAATTCTACGGTCGTTACCACAAAACATGACCACAAATACGTACACTACAACCATTATGATCCCTATTTACTGAATAGCTTATGAAGGCACTAGCGCCTCTAGAAAAACAAAAACAAATCTATCCCTCGGGAACAGTATATTTTTCCGGGATAAAAAGTATGTGTTATTCCAGAATATAATTTATCTCTGTGCCAAATTTCATCGAGATCCGTTTAGCCGTTCTGGCATGAAAGAGTAACAAACATCCATACATACTCACAAACTTTCACATTTATAATATTTATACAGATAAACAGACAGATTAACAGTGAGCCGGGAATCGAAACTTAAGCCCACCGAGTTAACAGTTAAATCGCCATGTTAACCAGTTATTAAAGTTTTTGTCTGAATATGGAAACTTGAACATGACGTTAATCAATGAAAGTAGAATAATCTATAAAACTAGGAAGGCAAAAGACAGAAATCGCTACACTCATTGTTAGTAAAACATTGACTATTATATATTACTAGCGACTCATCCTGGCTTCGCTCGGTTTTATCCCTAGATTCATTTTGACGCTTAGTATGAAATAGATGGGCTATATTTACATAGGTATAGAAAAATAGGTAAGCACTTTAAAAAACATTAAAATCATCCCGTCATACCTTGATTGGTCATAAACGCCGAAATATTCTTTATTTCTGAGCAAAATTAAAGCATATAATATTTTTTCCTTAACTTTAAAAATATATCTGTTCCCAATAGAAATTTGCAACCCCTATTACACCCCTTTGAAGTTTTTTGTTGAGTATTTTTTGTGACAAAAAGTATCCTGTGTCCTTCTCCAAGGTGCCATCACCCTCTATACCAAACCTCATCAAAATTGGTTTCTGTTCAGCGGTTTAGGATTGAAAACGTAACAGACAGACAGTTACTTTCGCATTTACTCGTATTATTATACATATCGGCATGGAAGTGTTTAAAAATCTTCTTAGTACCTACTTTCCTAATAGGTATCCCGTGTTGATGGACATACCTCGTTCAATGACGAAATGAAGTTTTACTAATATCATTATTAATTGGCTGGAAAATATTCATGTATACAAATATTACATAATATTAAAATAAATTATTACCGTAATTTATCCTTACTCGATCCACATAAAAAAATACTTCTATAATAATCTTTCACACAAGCAAAACGAACTTTCATATTATAAAGTATTATTTTTATTCATATGAAGACATCAGAAACGTGAAACTGAATAATTTGAATCGTGTGTGAATTTCCGTTTTATCGTCAGATAAGAGATGATTGACGTGATAACGAAAACAAATACTTGTTATAAACTTGACTCCGTTATGGCAAGAATTTTCTAAGAAAAACTAGACATAGGATGCGTTACGAGTATTTTTTATAATAATTAGAAACCGGTCTAACTTGACATTATTAGTAGGGATGAAGAATTTTATTTTATTTCCTTTTTTGTAATTTTATACCTATGGTTTTACTAACAACTCACTCTCGCTCTGCTCGGGTTCGTCTCTAGATACGGTTTAACGTTTAGTATAGACTTCTCAGAGGTGAGAATTTTCCCGCAATAAAAAGTATCCTATATGTTGACCCGGATAACCAGCTATCATCATACCAAATTTCATTATGACCTGTCCAGTGGTTTTCTCGTGATGCAGTCACAGACAGAGACAGACAGATAGACAAACAAAAATTCTAAAAACTATAGATTTGTTCTGTGTAACGATAATAGGTAATGAATAATTCAAAAAGATTTTCCAAAAAATATTTAATGTACAAATTCGGCTTAGAATTTTATTATATTAATGTATAGACTAAGGACAGTTCATTATGACAATTTAATGTGCTTTGGATTACTTAAGATTGTAAAAATGTTTGTGACAAAATTTACCTACACAGGCACAAAAAAAAGTTGTCTGTACATTTGACCAGACCCACCTAGTACGAGTACATTCGATTTGGTCTTTCGCAATTTACTCGAAATGAGGATTTATGAGTCAAACCGGCCTCAGATTCCGATTCAGTACATGTACTCGTAGGTAGGTGGATCTAGTCAAATGTACAGACGACTTTTTTTGTGTGCCGGTGTTACTATTAATACCTTAACATTATAACATATATTGTATGTATCTATGGGCGTGAGTTTGTTACTTTACTGTTTACTGTTTTAGCTGTTTTGCCAAACCAAGCGAGGGTAAGCCGCTAGTTAAAAAAAAAAGCCAATGGCGCTAGAACATTACACCATATGATTATGTCTTCAATTCGTTTATCTTCCAGCAAAAGGTACGAAGTGACAAATTATATATTAATTAGAGAGAAACGATTGCATTAGTATTGTAAGGAGCTAAGGTGATTACGTCCACTTTCGCTTTCACGTTATTTATCCAGCATTGTTGAGATCGTTAGCAATTTTACAACTTTAAAATTTATTCTCATTTAATAGCTTTATATAACATATTTATATAATATAATATAATTAATAAGTTAATAAAAGAAAAACGTTGTTTCCTTATTGTGAAAGTTATTTTATAAACTAAAAAAAACACAAAAATTTGCTTCAGTAAATTAAAAATAATATGATTACTTTTTATCAGTTTCATCTTTAAATTACAAAGTTGTTATGACATACTTTCAATGATGTTTTAACAAGGAAAACTCATTAAAAACTGAATTTTTCTTCAAAAATTAAAACAGATTTACCTGATAAAACGATTATAATCTAATATTTTAATCACGAATAAACAACGAGTTTCTATATTAGGGTCCTGATCCTCCTGACCAGCCAATCTCACTTGGTCTGGTCATCTGCACAGGAGGAACAGGTATATGCGTGAACACAAGAGCACTTTCTATTCCTGTCACCCTCACTTCACCAGTGGGACGATAAGTCGCGCTTTCTGAGGCAAGGGGGTGAAACACCGCAAGTTTCCCAATTCTGGGCTCATACTGAAAATTTCTTAACAGAAAAACTTAAGCAGGACTTCAAGATCTGCCATACCGTGTTATATATAATAGCAAATGGACCACAGGAGAAGTTAAATTTTCTATACTAGTTTTGTTCTACATTCGCGCAGCAACCAATGGACGTATATATTAATATAATCAAATGCTTCTACTGTGATATTAATATCTTCAAAATAGTTATTACATTATTACATAGGCCGTGGTAGCCCAGTGGTAACGCGCTCGCTTGGGACACCTAGTGAAGTAGGGTCAAATCCTGGATGTGATCTGATATTTTACCATGATCACCACTTATCTTATGGTGAAGGAAGACATCGTGAGGAAACCTGCATGTTTGAGAGGACCTAGCAAGTTTTCGAAAGACATTGCTCCGTCCGCCCGCACTTGGCCAGCGTGGTGGACTATGGCCTGATCCCCCTCGTATTGACGGGAGGCCCACCCCCAGCAGTGGAACGTTAATAAGAATACATACAGAATACAAATTAAAAATGACCGAACAGCTTAATATGGTCACCCCAATGCCACTATCCCCTAATTTCATATCACCTTTAACATTTAGCCTGTAAGAGTGTAAATTGTGTAGCAATCATCGTACTAATACTTGGACTTTATTACAATTGTATAAGGTCTAATTTGTCATAAAAAGTGAAAAGATTTTTCACTTTGGTATTTATAACTAGGCGATAAGGGTGAATATTCTTTGAAGTTTTATGTTTACTGAATCAAATGACAGATGCAGATCTATAAATAGTATCCATGGGATAGAGAAGAAAGGTTCATTGATTAAAAATAATACAAACATTGCTAACTTTTGTTACAGCGCCACCTTTTGGCAAATTTTATTATTAACAGTAGCCTATATATTGCACTTCAGGTCAGGCAGTCTATCCGTATACTAAATTTAATTCAAATCTGTCCAGCCGTTCCAGCTTGAAGTAAAATTTTCGCATTTATAATGGTGGAGGGATTTATTTTAGAACACGTGTAATGCAAACTATCTATGCATCCAGAGCCGAATTCAACCTTAGCGCCGCCCCTGTGCATAGTAAAAAAATGCCGCCCTTCATAGGGCGGCATTTTTTTTTCGAATTTTGGCATAAACTGGGTAAAGTTTCGATACAGTTTAATTTTTTTTAATTATATTTTTTTTGTAAAATGTAAAAAAATAAATAATAATTTATAAATGATTTCAATTTTCTTAAAAATGTACCAGTAGATTGTTTTTAATTATTCATTATTTGGAAATAAAAAAAAGTATTTTTGATAACGCGATGAAAATTTTTCTCCCGCCCTCCGAATTTTGACGCCCTAAAAATTTACCGCCCTGGGCACTAGCCCCCGAGTGCCCCTAGTGTAAAAGTAAATCCTGCGCTGTATGCATCGATAAAAAGTCAACTGCTTGCCGAGTGTAGTAAAGTATCGGTTTCCAAATAATATTCAAATCTACGTTTAATGGGCACAAGTCCAGCTACCGTTGAATAGGACATGGAATAATATTGTTCATGTAAGATTCATAAGGTACGAGTAGGTATACCGAGACATACTTTTAAAAGGATATTCAACTAGCTTCTGAGTAATCTATGTGATGAAATTTTAGATAGAACGTGTAAGAGTAAAAATTTATTTTTCGTAAAATTAAATTTATATAAAAAAATTATAATAAAAATCCAATAAAACAAAGTTTCAGAAAAATGCAATAAACCTAACAACTATAGGTGTTTGTCTTATTCAAAGAAATGTCGACAAATAAATATACCTTTTAGTTTTAACATTAATTAATTCCTTACGATATTGTCAAGTATGGAAAAGTGTATCTATTTATGAGAAAAATAAACTTGATGTGACATTTTATAAGTTAAAGATATTTTTTTCATTAAAAAGTGCAATCTAAATTGCGTTATTGAGAAAAGTATCCATTTTGGACAAATTGTTATTAAAAATGGCACCAATTTGAACAAAAATATTAACTGTCCCCTACGCAAAGCGACGCCAAAGGAGCACCTATAAAAACGTAATTATTAATAAGACAACAGGACGTTAACTTTCTAATCATAAATCAATGTAGTTAGTAGTTACTCTAATGATCACTTACAGCATCCCTATAATTGAACTTTGACCTGCCCCGATCTAACCGAGTCGTTAACCACTTAAGAATATGAACAGATAACAACAAATGTCAATGACACGGGCGTGCTCTTGAATTCTGTAACGCTATTTAAAATATTTTAATAAGTATTAGATATTACAAAATTTTATACTTATTGAGTTTTATAAAGAAACAAAAATATTTTTTAGACTTAAAGCGGAAAAATATGATCACTATAAATAATTGCGAAAGTTTGTGCGTTGGTATGTTTGTTACCTAGAACGGCTAGACTGATTTGGATGACATTTATTCGATTTATATAGATATGTACAGTGTACACAGATACGTTATGACCTGGCTGGAATAACACACACACTCGGAGACGAGTCGCTAAGTCGAAAATATACATAGATTTCTCTCTAAACTTCGCGAAGACGTGACTCATACAGGATATTACTGTATCTATAGTTAGTGTCTAGATAGTGAAGGAGTTCAAAGCTTTCATTGACCCAGTGTTTTTTTGTTCTACGATAATAGCGAAAAAGGAAACTAGACAGTAGCGAAAAGAAAAACATACCAATCTATGTAAACAAGTAAATTAGAACAAATCTTATAAGACAAAAAAAGCACAGGTAGTTCAACGAAAGGCAAGCAAACACGCAAATTGCATAACAACTTGTATCCCACATAACCATTAGAGCTAATCGGCACTGGGTGTGCATTTCAGTAACACACACGACTAACGTTACTCCGTGTCGGATTACTCAAGTGCGATATAATGTGGTATAATTGTTTATTGTGATTTCTTGTCAAGGTTTTGTTATAACAAGTTGTCGAATCATCCGAAAGACATTATCAAATAGCTATTATAAATGTACAAGTTTTTATGTATGTATGTTTGTTACTCCTTCACGCTAAAACGGCTCAACAGATTTGGATAAAATTTAGTAAGGTTATAGTATAGATTTCTAAGAAATGGGATACTTTCCCACAGTAAAAAGTATCCTATATATTGATCCGGATAACCAGCTATCATCATACCAAATTTCATCAAAATCTGTCCAGTGGTTTTCTCGTGATGCTTTCCCAGACATACAGACAGTCAAATATTCTTAAAACTATAGATTCGGCCTCTGTATCGATAATAATGACTATTTCAATAAGATTTTCCAACAGATATTTAATGTACAGATTCGACTCAGAACTTTATTATATGTATACATAGATTACAACTCGGAGTAACACTTACGCTACTACTATAAGTAATAAAATTTATCAAAAGATGGGATTATTTTTACTTGTATAAAATATTAAATACAAAAGGCAATTGGGACGCACCCGAGCGAGGCGAGTTAGTCGCTAGAGCATAATAAAATTGAAAGTGGAAAAATGTGATCTCAAATTACAGCATTTTCCCAACAATAAATTTCTATCAGTTATACGCAGCTTATTTTTATACCCATAAAAAGCCTTTTCTTCAAGTTAATTTTAGATGTAGTTAGTTCATACTTTGTGAATCGCAATAATAACAATAATTCTGATTACTATTTTTTGTCTATAAAAGTAGCAATAGTGTTACTTAATTAATATTTTAACTTTAAATAATAGTAATCTAAATTTATATTTTAACTTCTTTTAAATTACATATACTAAACATTAAAATAAATCCGCGAAATAATCCGAAAAGATAGTTTTATTTTAAAACTAGCATTGCCCGCGGCTCCGCCCGCGTTTAGATAAGCAAAAACCAAATTCTAAGGTTTTACATATTAGTATACTATTACATTGCAGTTTTTGTATTTTTTCTCAGAAATAATAGATTTTCCCGCGGTAAAAAGTATCCTATATGTTGATCCGGATAACCAGCTACCATCATAACAAATTTCATTAAAATCCCTCCAGTGGTTTTTCTGTGACACGGTAGCAGACAGACAGACAGACAGACAAAAATTCTAAAAACTATAGATTTGGCCTCTGCATCGATAATAATATCTTTTTCAATAAGATTTTCCAAAAAGTATTTAATGTACAGATTCGGCTTAGTTACAATTCTGTTATATCTCAAATATTTGCGTAAATCTAAGAAAGTATTAATTTCCTTAGTAGTAAGACAAAACATAATAAACAGTATTTCATCTATTAGTCAGACAAACTGAAATGATGCTAAAGTATTAGTAGTAGTATTCAGCCCATTTTTAACGTCCCAATTTTGGGCTCGGGCCTCCCTTCAATACGAGGGGGATCAGGCCATAGTCCACCACGCTGGCCAAGTGCGGGTCGGCGGACTTCACATGTCTTCGAAATCTAGCTAGTGTCTCTCAGACATGCAGGTTTTCTCACGATGTTTTCCTTCACCGTAAGACAAGTAGTAATCATGTTGGAAATAATTCGCACATGAAAATATCAGAGGTGCGAGACCCGGGATTTGAACCCACTTCACTGGGTTTCCCAAGCGAGCACGTTACCACTGGGCTACCACTGCCTAAGCTAAAGTATATCATGTAATAATTAGGTAGTAGGTACAATAAGACGATGGACATTGGTCCAGACAGATAAATGAAGTATTTCCTAATATCGGCCTCAAGAGCTTCAATCTGGCCCTTAATAACTAAATTGACTTTCTAGAATTGATGTCGATAATAGAGAACTATTTAATAAACTAAAAATTGTACATCCAGTAAAAAAATCTCTTAAGAGCAATCATTATACTCTCACAAATATTTTTTTTTAAATTACAAGGGCGGTGGACACTCTTGAGAAAAACTATTTATGAAAAAAAAAACTATTAGAAAAATCAGTGCACAGATGGTGAATGTATTGCGTAACGTAACACTAACTAGCAAAGAACACACAAATATCACGACCGGCGACGTATGTTAGTAATTAAAATAACATATGAGCTACATATCTAGCAGAAGTTTAAACCAATATATACATATATGATTCAAGGTATTGTAAATCTATACATATAATAAAAGTGTAATTGATCGCTGTATGTACATGGAAGATACTCGAGAAAAACTTTTATTAACGCAACAGAGCCCAAAACAATGATTTTTAGAATTTTTATCTGTTTGTTTGTGCGTTTGTGCGCGCTTATCTCAGGGTCGCTTGAATCGATTTGGGTGCGGTTTTCACTAATGTATCGTGGTAAGCTAAAAGCTTCACTTAACATATGTTTTATTTCAATCGGTTGATAAATAACAAAGGTATGTCAATTTAAAGAACCAGCTAGTAATGAAACCGAGCAAAGCGAGGGTAGACAGTAGTAGCAAAGTAAGAATTCTAACGTGTTAGGCTTGTCAAATCAAACAAAATAAGCCCAAACTCAAAGTGTCTACTATTAGCCGTTAAAGAACCTATCCGTCTTCTGGCCTTACCATCAGATCAGATCAACAATATAAATTCATCATTCGTTATTTTTCCACCCTTAGGCGTGGTACTTTTTTTTTGAAATTTGTCCAAATCGGTTAATAAATGACGGAGTTCTGAGATAACAAACATAAAAAAAAGCAGCTGAATTGAGAACTCCTCCTTTTTGAGGAAGTCGGTTGAAAATAAATAGAGACGCCAGACATTGTCATTTGCGCAATCATATATTACAGATAGCTACGCCTTACATTCCTCAACAAATGCGTTACAAAATGAATTATGCACTAATTTATTTAATTAATAGCTTTTGGTCTTAATATTTAATTTTAGTACTAGATCTAGATTTTTGCCTATTAGTGTATTAGAGTATTTTCTTTCTAATTAAATTTACTTTTTACATCACCAGTTGTACATAAACATAAAATTATGTATGTTCGCATAAAAATATTACCAACGAGTAATTTTTGGAGCTTTTCTGTGTGTTTATACTCGATAATCATCTATCACTCGAAAATGTAATAATTAAATTAAATAAGTTCTATATCATTCGACAAGGTTTTTATCATCAGAAAGATCTAAAATCATATTAAGATATACATAGTGTACATTAAAAATGTTCAAGTATAAAAACAAAGCTCTCCTTTTTAATTATAACAATCCACTTTTTGTTCCATAAGGTGAGCTGTTGTTATATTTTGTAGGAAATTGGACCCAAGAACTTCGGTAATTCATACATACTTGTACATAGTATTCTATACAATATACATACATATACTAACACTCACCTACAAACACATTTGAATAGTATTAAAAATTAACATAATATGCTAAACACACAAATCGTTTAAAGCATTTTTGTCGTGCAAATATTTATTTAGACACTTTTAAATTCTACAAACGCCGTCGATGATTTCATATTGACGTAAGCGACTGTCGAAATGAATATCAATTCGCTTTCGAACAGATAGGTTGTAAATAATTGTATAGTTGATAGGGCAAATGATTTATTTGATTTTGTATTACGTAAGGGACATAATATCGTGTTTTCTACATAATTATTCAAATATGAACTAAAAAGGCACACCTAATCATCAAAAACTTATTTAAAACTTGCGACTCATCCTCGCTTGGCTTGGGTTCATCCCTAGGTACGTTTTAACGGTTAGTATGGAATAGATTAGTCGAACCCTTGCTCTGTGAAAACGAAAACAAATCTATCCTACGGGAACAATACATTTTTCCAGGAAAAAAAGTAACCTATATGCTATTCCAGACTATAATCTATCTCTGTGCCAAAATTCATCCAAATCCGTTCAGCAGTTCTGGCGTGAAAGAGTAACAAACAGCCATACTCACAAACTTTCATTATAATATTAATACGGATGGGATTATAAAATTAATGTGATTAATAATTTCATATTTAGTTAAGATCACTCCTGACAAGCTATACAAAATTTATTTTAATAAAAATCATAAAAATCACGAATGAGCAAAGACATCACGTAACATAGGTACATACACAAAAACACACACACACACACACACACACACACATTAAATACTCTTTTTTAAAAATCGGGAAAATCGATGTCATGAGATAAGCCAATATATTTAAAGATTCTCTTAAAATACTGATCTGTCGCAATTACTACTTAATTTATTAAATTAGTATTTATTATATGTTTTGCATTAAATAAATTTTAATTTAAATATTTTTTACAATAATAGGTATTTTAAAAATGTTTAGTACTATGCTATAATAATAAAGCAGGAAAAGAGTGGGACGATTGTGTTAGGGTTTCCCTTATTGTATAGAGTTCAAAGTTGCGTTGCGAGCTATCCGTACAATATATACTGTATACTTGTGTACAATATAATATGTTTACGTACAACCAGGGGTCACAATCGCTTGATGGTGGCACACTAAATAGAAATAACTAAAAAACTGTAAAAGATAATGCAGCTATACACATTGACTACTTACGAGTAGCTCGTTTGAAATCACATAAATACAATATTTTAAATTTCACGCAAATAATACATAAGGCATACGAATACACTTATGTAAATACAAGCACGTTGGACGTTGCATCACCTACGGTGACAATGCCAAGGAAATTTGTCATACACCAGACCCTGTCAATTATATATTCCCACACTGAATGCTGAGAGGAAAATAAAATTATAAATATACCTATCTAACTGATATTAACAATTTTTAACGAATTTTGTTTATTTATTTCATGTCTTTTGACGCTTTAACGGCATCAATGAATTATGTGGCACACAGATGTTTAGCGCAGAAGAAAAATTGTCGTTCTTGAATTATAATATAGTGTACACAATTCAATTTTCGCGTTATGAGGCATAATTTAAAAAATATATAACTATTTACTATTTACTAGCTCCTGAAACACAGTTTATAGTTCATGGCTGTGTGCATTTGTTACCATTGTGTTATTTGCTTGCCTTTTTTTCATTTAATTTAATTATTAAACATTTATAATATGTATATAATATATATTATAACATGTATGAAATAAAATAAACTTTATTCAATTAGACTTATTACAAGCGCTTTTGAATCGTCAATTTAATTTAAGCGTCAGTGTAGTCAGTCCGTGAGGAAGGTATCACCGGCTCGGAAAGCAGTTCTGCCGAGAAGTATGTATTTTGAAGTTATACTATACTAACTATCTGATATCCATAACACAAGCCTCGTAACTTACCATGGAACTAGATGGAGCTGTGTGTTAATGCCCCAACATATTTTTTTATTTTAATAATTTCGCAAGCAATTTTCGCTAATCGCTATGAAATGACATACGCAATTGCTATCCTTTAGGTTTAGACATGATAGTATTTTACATTCTACAATCGTTGACGAATGAAAATAAAATAAATATTTAATTGGTCATTTCAATTCAATTATTAAAGTTTCTATACGTAAACAATTTAATTAAAAAAAAAAAAAAAACAATCCTATTCAATG
Organism: Brenthis hecate; assembly: GCA_951806755.1. NCBI lineage: Eukaryota > Metazoa > Arthropoda > Insecta > Lepidoptera > Nymphalidae > Brenthis > Brenthis hecate. Next base: position 2,249,647 of record OX638257.1, read on the forward strand.
ATTTGGATGAAAAATTAAATAGTCCTTTATTGAAATTTAATTTATTTTAAACAATAAACAATTCAGTGTCGTAAGACTTTTGTCAAAACCGATCAGCGGAAAGTACGGAATATGTACTGTGCCGACCCCAAGTAGGTAATTGAAAAATTGTCATTGATTTAGGAGGACAATCAATATTATTAGTAAGTAATAGTATTCCTAGAGCAATAATAAATCTACAGTGTTCGCACTTACCCGTTAAAATGACTATAAGATAAAAAAGTACAACATAATTGAGAAGATCCTCCTTTTTTTAAATCGGCTAAGAAGAATAAGACCTTCTTATAATTAAAATGACGATTATCATCTCAATATGGCTATAGGATTGGATTACCCTTTTGATGTTTTATGTAAATATCATAGTAATTACTTGTAAATTTATGTTTTGTAATCCAAAACATTGAACAACACTTTACTTAGACAAATCATTGGTTACAATTGCAAATCGCAGATGCATGAATAAAATAACATGGACTTTGTATTAGAAAATTAAATCAATTCTCATCTGTTCTATTGACTATAAATAAAATTGGAGTGTGCATCTGTTAAATAAATGTATGAATCCTACTTAATATTATAAATGTGAAAGTTTGTGAGGATATATGGATGTATAGATGTATGGATGTTTGTTACACTTTCACGCAAAAACTACTGAATGGGTTTTAATGAAACTTTACAATAACATAGTTTTTACATCAAAATAACACATGGGCTACTTTTTATCCCGGAAAAATGTACGGTTCCCGTGGGATAATTTGTTTTGTTTTCCTAGAGGCGAAACCGAGCGAAGCGAGGGTGAGCCGCTAGTTTGAAATAATTTGACTATGTTATATACTTTATATGCTTATAGTAGACATACCAATATAAAACTTTTTTTTTTTAATTATAATTAATTTGATTTATTTTTAAAACATAATTGAAATTTTGTTAAGTTTAAATATTATTTACCTGTATGGAAATACAGACACCGGAATAGCCCAAACACAATTTAAAATTAGAAGATAAACTTAGAAAAACTATCTATAATTAATTATTTTAATCAATATGCAAAAATATATTTTTAACATTTTTACACCATTCATCCGTATTTTTTAAAATATTTTTTAAAATAGCACTTGTTTTTCACTCGATTCCTCGTTGCACAACGTCCTCACTATATGTATTATACACGTGACCGAAAGAACAAGGCAGTATGTAAATTGGAGGATGTTTACGTATCACCTAAGGACATTAGATTAGATAAAATCGTTCGAATTGTACTCGACTCATCTAGAATACAGACCAGCATTACTACGAGATAACTAACCAGAAATAATCTGATAAAAAGTTTGACGACGTAAATGTTATAAGATTAACCTGGTATTTTATAATGATTTACAAAATTTCGCATAAAAATGAACACTAACGTATGATAATAATAGTGTAGTACCGAATTGTCCTTATAATTGTATTTCTGAGTCGAATCGGCTTGTAGAATTTTTGTCGGTCTGTCTGTCTGTGACACGAGAAAACCACTGGACAGATTTTAGTGAGATTTGGTATAATGATAGCTATTTATCCGGGTTAACATATAGGATACTTAATACTTTCTTAGATTTACGCGATATTTTATTAAAAATATCAGATACTTTTTACTGCGGTAAAATATTTCATCTCTGAGAAATCTATACTAAACGTTAAAACATAACTAGGCACGAATCCGAGCCGAGCAAGGGCGAGTCGCTAGTAAATATAATACTTATACTAAATAATACACACATCAGATATCTATGTGAAACCAGAGCTAACAAACGCTAATCATTAGCTAGAATAAAAGCTCATCTTATTTATTATTATTCCATGCACTTATTCTCCTTCATACTTTTTTACAAAAACATTCGCACATTACACAATGATCTTTACAAAATGTACACGAAATATAGTACATTAGAAATCAACACTATTATTTGTGACGACAATCGGTTTTAGATTACGAACTATGATTCAATAATTTTACATATCAGTTTTTAATTTTTATTGTTATATCTTGCATTGTCAACTATAATCTAGGTCACAGGTTTTTGACCGCCTTATATTCTAGAAGGGATTTTTTTTAAAACATTATTTAATTTAATAGAAACTTACTAACTTTTTTTAACGGAAGCCTAATTCTTTTTCTAAAATAAAAGTAGCCTAAGTTATTCATTATAGCCTCAGCCATCTGCCTGTGAAAACCCCTTCAGAATAGGTCCAGGCGTTTCGGAGTTTAACCGAAACAAACAGACCGACAGACAAAAAATATTCAAAATTGTGTTCATTTTATATAATTTCATATGCATTTAGTAAAAAGCTGTTATTTTGATATTACAAAGAACAAACAGACACTCCAATTTTATTAATCTATACAGATTACATTACAAGAGCACACAAATTAAAAATTAGTCATAATACATTAATGCATGCAAAAACAACAACAGATATTTAAGAAAGTCAATAAAAATTTGAAATATCTTGTCAAGCTTGTCATATTCAAGGGCAACCAAAAAATGCTGTTAATTATTCATATAACCTTAAAGAGATGATCAACAAAAAGTAGAAGAAAAGTTGTCATATCCAATTGCAGTGAATACAAACAGTGAATCAGGTGATCGCTACTTTCTTGGCAAATATTTGAAAATTTACTTAATAAAATGACGTTCACTCAACACAAGCAGTATTAATAAGTAAAGTAAAATAATAAATATATATGTACATATTGTAAAGCTGTAAACCATGGAAAGCTATAATAAAACGCTATAAAAAGTAAGTATTTATTCTTATTCGACTGCTGAGCACTACCTTTTATTTTACAGCATATTTTCTATTAAGGTATGGATTAGTTAGATATCATCTCAGCAAAAGATCTGCACAAAGGTCATGAAAAGTATTTTGTGTCTAGTGAGTTCTATTCAAAAAGGTGCGCGTTACCAGTGGTAGCACAATGGTAACGCGCTCGCTTGGGAAACCGAGTGAAGCGGGTTCAAATCCCGGGTCTCGCACCTCTGATATTTTCATGTGCGAATCATTTCATCGTGATTACCGCTTACCTTACGGTGAAGGAAAACATCATAAAGAAACCTGCATGTCTGAGAAAAACCTAGCAAGTTTTTGAAAGACATGTGAAGTCCGCCACCCCGCACTTGACCAGTGTGGTACTATGGCCTGATCCCACTCGTCTTGGCCCGTGCCCAACAGTGGGACGTTAAGAAGGGCTGAATACGTTATACGAATTCTATTCCCAATCGAGTCAATTATAACTTCTTAAATATAGTTTATCTGTGTATGTTTGTTCATGCACATTGAAACTGCTGGACAGATTTTGATGAGTACACAGACAGACTATGACCTGGAGTAGCACATAGGCTACTGTTAGGCACCTAGGGAAGCACTCGAGCGAAGCAAGGGTATATCATTAGTTATTAGAATACGTAGACACGCTATAATTTCACAGTCAGATATTAGTACTAAATATATTTAAGCAGGACTAGAAATAGAAATTTTAAGATTTATAGCCTGTTTGCGGACGCATCACGTTTAATACAGATGGACTGATTTCAATATGCAACTGTGTGTATATTATAATATAAAAATTACATACAAATATATTTTAAAGAGCTTATTTTAGGTTTTTGCACATATATAAAATATATACGTATCTTCAATAACATCTATGATCTAATATGAAAAAATAAGGAAGAACATCTAGGTCGGCAAAGTTGGTAAACTCTTATTGGCTTAAAACAAGTAATTATTAATAAGATATGAAGAAATCTAACAATAAATAATCTTTTCGGATTTTTTCGCGAATTTACTTTGATTTTTGGTTCCCGACATTTCGAATGCTTTACAACAATAATTATGATCGCGGGAGATACTAAAGTTTTAAACGTCTCAAAGGTACTTATATACCTACATATAGTAATTGTTACAGACAGTTGGGTAGGCAACCTAGAAAATTACAAAATCAATTCAATAAATTCAAAAATGGCACCGAAGTACCTTACAATATTTGTTAATTTTAATTTAAACATTTTTTTTTAATATTATTAATAAGTTTTATTTGGGAATATTGTAACATTATTAATTTAATTTTCAACCGACTTCAAAAAGGAGGAGGTTCTCAATTCGACTGTATGTTTTTTTTTTATGTTTGTTACCTCAGAACTCCGTCATTTATTAACCGATTTGGACAATTTTTATTTTGTTTGAAAGGGTATACTTTCAGATTGGTCCCATTTAAATTTCAAAAAAAAATACCACCCCTAAGGGTGGAAAAACAACTAATGATGAATTTAACCTACTTCTAATTGTCATAATGACTTGAAACTTTGCAAGTATTTCTATTTCCGTTGATAGTACAGTGGTTCGGTGTTGTTGACCTGATCTGATGGCAAGGCCAGAAGGTGGATAGGTAGAACTCTTCAACGGCTAATAGTAGATACTTTGAGTTTGGGCTTATTTTATTTGATTTGACTAGCCTAACACGTTAGAATCCTTACTTTGCTACTACTGTCTACACTAAAAAGGGAAAAATAAAAACTTTTTAATAAAAAAATAAAAACCGACTTCAAACAAAAGCACTAAAAAGTGAAAAATAACTGATTGGTAGTTTTCATTTACTATACATACCTAATCAAATATTTTCGAAGTCGGTGTGCTTTGCTTTGTATAGGCTGGGACCGATTTCAAAAATATTTGATTAGGTATGTATTTAATAGGTAGGCTTTAATTACTTAGCCAAAGCACACCGACTTCGAAAATATTTGATTAGGTATGTATAGTAAATGAAAACTACCAATCAGTTATTTTTCACTTTTTAGTGCTTTTGTTTGAAGTCGGTTTTTATTTTTTTGTTAAAAAGTTTTTTAGCACCTACTATTGTAATTAAACGTCGAAAACCCAAAATCAAAATAAATCCGAAACAAAATGCGATAAGATAGTTTTATTTAAAATGTCAAATATTAGCGTAAATCTAAAAAAAGTATTAAATCTAACAATCTTAATAGATTTATCAAATATGCCTTAATACGAGTAAATAGTTAAAGTTTGTGAGTTTATGAATTGTGAGTTTATGACGTTGTAGGGGGTAATCTCTGGATCTCGTGAACCGATTTAGATGAAATTTGATAAGAAGATAGTTTCGAGACCCTGGGAAGGACATAGGACACTTTTTATTCCGGAAATCATCCCTTAAGGGGGTGAAATAGGGATGAAACTTTGTATGGGAAATCAAGCTAGTGACGAACCAGGGCGAAGCGAGGGTGAGTCGCTAGTATTCAATAAGTAAACAATGAGTCAAACACCCATCGGTACTTTCTTTGAAAGTGATTCAGAAAATTTAAACTTACACTTGTTCTGACATCTGTTTTATGTCATTTAATTTGGTCATAAATTGTGGATGACGTGATGAGCAATACAATATTGTATGATGTTTTTTTTCTATAGTAACGTTCTCACACTTCAATGGTTGGGTTTTAAACTTTATACTGTTTATTTAGGAGATACCAAATAAGAAAGTGGCGTTGATTTTGGATTGCTTATTTTTAGTTAATTATAATTTTTCTTTGGGATTGAGAGCTGTTGCCTGTGACCCAACAGTTACAAATTAATACATATAATAAACTTCTAACTGAGTCGAATCTGTATACCCCTTGAAGTCTGAAATATCTAAATTAATTGTTAATTGACACCCCGGGGTTTTAGCGCCTTTCAACGAGTTTTTTTTGGAAAATCTTATTGAAATAGTCATTAATATCGATACAGATGCCGAATCTATAGTTTTTAAAGTTTTTGTCTATCTGTCTGGGAATTTATCACGAGAAAACCACTGGACAGATTTTGATGAAATTTGGTATGATTATAGCTGGTTATTGGAGTCAATATATAGGATACTTTTTACTGCGGGAAAATATCTCATCTGTGAGAAATCTTTACTAAACGTTAAAACGTAAGTAGGAACGGATTTGATTTACATTAATTAATTAATATTTATAATTAATTAATGTAAATCGGATGTTATGCAATGTGTTAAAAAATAATATTTATATTATTTTTATTAACAAATAAATATGTATATTGCATAACAATAACCACCTACAAAAAAAAACAGCCATTACCTTCCCTTTTTGAATTCGGTCAAAAACTGACATGAACTATTTCCTTTTAAATATTTCCCATAAGAGTTGTAATCTATACATATAATAAAATTGTAACTAAGTCGAATCTGTACATTAAATATTTTTTGGAAAATCTAATTGAAATAGACATTATTATCGATACAGAGTCCGAATCTATAGTTTTTAGAATTTTTGTCTGTCTGTCTGTTACCGCATCACGAGAAAACCACAAGACAGTGTTAAAATTTGGTATGATGATAGCTGGTTGGTTATCCGGGTCAACATATAGGATACTTTTTACCGCGGGAAAATGTCTCATTTCTGAGAAAAAATACAAAAACTGCAATGTAAGAGTATACTAATATGTAAATCCTAAGAATTTGGTTTTTGGTCATATAAACGCGGGCGGAGCCGCGGGCAATGCTAATATATTATAAAACGACGCAAGTACGAGGTGTTTATTTGTAGATATATAATATAGTACCTACTACAAGATTCAAAACAATTTATACAATTTCTAATTGAAAATAATCATGAATCATTCGTTTCAACGTATTAAGATGAGGTGATTTACGAAAACATACGGATTCCAGCTATCATTCCTTCGTCACAGTGCAACTGTGCGCCGTCAAAGAATAAAACAATCATCAAAGAGGATCTGTCCTTAAGTGCAATGTTGCAACTGACGATTAATATGAAAATATTTATGTGAATGCACCTTTTTTAATGTTAGTTAAATGCACGGTCAATGTCGTATTAAAAATACTTTTGATCATTTGCAAATACATTGTATGGATAATAATAAATGTATGGTAATAATAAATTAATAAACATTCACATTTTAAAAACAATACTTTATAATTAATCAGCAACATGAACATAACAGTATTTTTAATCTATTTAAAACGTACTAAGAACGCACCCGAGCGAGGGTAAGTAAAAAAATAAATAAGACATATTATTTACTAGCAATTCACCCTCGCTTCGCTCAGGTTCGTCTCTAGGTACGTTTTAACGTTTAGTGTGGAGTAGTCGATCCCTTGCTCTGTGAAAAAAAAACCAAATCGATCCCACTGGAATAATACATTTTCCGGGATAAAAAGTAATCTATGTACTATTCCAGACTATAATCTAGCTCTGTGCAAAATTTCATCCAGATCCGTTTAGCCGTTCTGGGGTGATTGAGAAACAAACATTCATCCATCCAAACTTTCTTAAAAAAGCTTACATGTGAATTATGCAAGATAAAATTAACCAAACGAAATTTTACATTTCTCGTTGTTTACTTAATTATATTTAATTTTTCCCATTTAACTACAGTTACAGTTCAAAAACCGTACAATCTAATTCAATTATTACGAATTTTTGTGTTTCTGTTATTGCACTTAATTAGACCTCTTCAGGAATTTTAAAATACCTTGTAAAGAAGAATACCAATTATAATACTATGAGATAACAACAAAATGATCCTAATCATTGACTAACCCGCAATTATTTTTACTAACAATAAAAATGCGAAAGTGTATTTGTTTTATTACTCGACGAAAAAAAAGGTGGAGGCTCTCAATTCGACACGTATATTTTTTTTGTAGATTTTTATATAGTCTGTGTGGCGAGGAATTACGAATATATGTATGAATTTTTTGTTCTGATACGTAAAGAGATTTCTCTCGGGTATCAATACGTGGGAAAATTAACCGAAAGTGTGTTACTTATAAAAACAAATTATTAATTTCGAATTCGATATCTTTCGTATTAAAAATCCTTTACTGTTTATACCATTTATGTGATTTATTAGCACAAATTGTTTCGCCAAAAGTCCTTTTTATTAATAATTTTTAATTATTAGTACCTACTAAAATATAGATATACATGTTACTTAATATACATTGTGCGTGTTACGGTTTATATAAATAATAGAGGTCACTAGATGCATTCGTTATACAATCACTACACTCTCGGCGAGATACTGCGATAGGCATGCTGAGTACGAGTACGTAATTTGCTAGGACCCGCCTTCCTCGGTTCCGGTTGGTTATTGCATTCGTTATACCAGCTCTATTGTCTACACTCTCGCCGAGGACATAAATGTATTTTGTTAGTACCTACGCTCCTTCCTACACATCGGTTATTGTGCCGGAGTCATCGGGCCCGAGTATTAGCTACACTCCGTCCGGCGTCCATGACTGAATATTCGAGAGTGTGTTGGGATTTGCGTATTGGTTTCTGGCGAGGTAACTCCCAGAGAGATATGAAAAAGCTCGTAGACTCGTAGAGTGTAAAGCCGCCTTTATACCGACTATAGGTTAAAACTTTAGTCATCTTCAATCTCTTCAATCCTTGTTGCCATATTTATAGACAGTTCCCAAAAACCTATCAGCCTTTTCCAATTGCGTTAGGAATTTACATAATTTATATGGTGTTTATGTCAACTTTTTATCTTTGGTTTTAGGAAAACTAGACATATAGTAAAATAAAAAAAAACTTTATAGTTGGCTCCCAAATTGTCATTTCTATGACCGACCTAATCTATGACATAAATAAATTAAATTTAGACTAGAATAATCAAAATCTAAATCCTAGTATATCTTTGTTCTATAATCTATGATCGCTCCAGGAATAGAGGAGTTCATTCACCTATAGTTGCATCAATCCTACTTAATTGTTACTGCATTCGGTCAACTGTTTACTGACTTTGATGTTACGCTTCCCTTTTAATGTTCAAATAAACATAGAATGGTCATTTTGGTTTAAAAATGTTTTTATTGCGGAGGGCGTTTGTACGCTTTTGATCTATGGTTGGTAGGTTATAAAATGTTGCTTCAGAGATTCTGATACATTTATATATATATATATATATATATATATATATATATATATATATATATATATATATATATATATATATATATATATATATATATATATATATATATATAGGATGAGTCATGATGAAGAATTTAACCGTTTACAGGAGGTTGCCGGTTCGAACTCCGCACATGGCACCGTAGTTTATATCCAATACAAATTTTATATAAGCATAAAATATTTTACAAGGTACAATTTCTAACGATACCTAATATTTTAGCATAGTTTTTTTTGTCTATTAGAGGTTATACTAATTTATGTATTCCCAATACAAATACTGATACATACTTCACGCTTCGCGTATAATAGAATAATTCATTTAAGTAGGTATAATATATCTATACATATATAAGTTAGTTAAATATTTTTTTGGAAAATCTTATTGAATTAGACATTATTATCGATACAAAGGCCGAATCTATAGTTCTTTGAATTTTCGTCTGTCTGTCTGTTAGCGCATCACGGAAAAACCACTGAAGGGAGTTTGATGAAATTTGGTATGATGATAGCTGGTTGTCTGGGTCAACATATAGGATATACTTTTTACCGCGGGAAAACATCTCATTTCTGAGAAAAAAATACAAAAACTGTATTGTAAGAGTATATGTATTAATATGTAAAACCTTAGAATTTGGTTTGTGGTGATCAGAACGCGGACGGAGCCGCGGGCAATGCTAGTACTCGTATTTTATATATTAAAATTTCTATAACCATTATTTCATCAAAGTATACGACCGAAACATCATAACGCAGGAACGTGGACATAAACACGCCAAAGTGTATGTCGTAAGAGTTTAAATTTATATGTTAACTTAAACGCTTATTTCCGTACCAGTAGGTAATTCGTGGAAGACGAACGTGCCTCACAATTGAGTATTTATTACGTAACGAATGCACTGTTGCTGTACTTTAAAAGATATAAAATTATTATTTACAGTTTAAATAACTGTTTTTTGACTTTGAATGATTGAAAGATTTTTCATATTTGATTTTTGGTATTTGATGGTTCATATAAGACCCGCGGATTTATATCATAAACATTATTTAGATTTTAGTGTTACATCATATTAAATTACTAGAACTCACTATCCACGCTAATATTATAAATAGGAAAGTAACTCTGTCTGTCTGTCTGTTACCTTTTCGCGTTTAATCCGCCGACCTATTTAGATGGAATTTGGTATGGATATAGTTTGAGACCCTGGGCCTTAAGCGCATAGGATAGTTTTTATCCCGTTAATAATTCTTTAAGGGAGTGAAAAGGGGGAGGAGCGGGGGTGGGGTGTATGGGGTGTTCACATTTGTTACTCCTTAATCCTTGATGCCGAGATGGCTGGATAGATTTGGATAAAAAGCACACAGATAGACTTTGGCCTTTGACATTAATAAACATGTAAAGATATGGTGCTGTCTCAGTATAATATTATAAAAATCAAACGCCTGGGACACACCCGAGCAAAGCGAAGGTAGGTAAGATAGTGTGCTATAAAAATTGAACAGAGAAAAAATTATGGGATTTGGTCTATGAAACCCGAGACCACCATTAGACCAGATCTACACTATAGGTATGTCGACTTAAAAATATAAATCACAATATAACATAAATATAATAATCAATATGGTAGGTACTTTATTTACGAGTAGTACAAATAAGAAAATTACAAAGTAAAGAGTAAAGTACATAGTAAAGAGTAAGGGATGTTTTTATATAACAGAATTTCCCTACAATAATTCTTTTAGACATACATACGTCATACTCATGTATTTGTATGACTTCTGATTTCTAACCTTGTAAACCGTTGTCGCAATAAGATTATACACGCACAAATTAAATATCGTAATATTAATTATGCAGGTGAAGGTTATAGCTTACTAGTTATTATACTTTTCATCCATTTAAGAAAATGAAATAATATCTTATAAATATTGCGAGCAATGGTAGCCCAGTGGTAAGTTAACGCGCTTGCTTGGGAAACCGAATGAAGCGGGTTCAAATCCCAGGTCTCGCACCTCTAATATTTTCATGTGCGAAACATTTCTAACATGATTAGCACTTGCCTTACGGTTAAGGAAAACATCGTGACGAAACCTGCATGTCTGAGAGAATCTAGCAAGTTTTCGAAAGGCATGTGAAGTCCGCCAACCTGCACTTGGCGAGCGTGGTGGACTATGGCCTGATGCCCCTTTGTATTGAAGGGAGGCCCACCCCCAGCAGTGGGACGTTAAAAAGGGCTAAGTACATACCCATTACGAACAGATTTATTCTACGGATAAATCTATATAAATAAATTTTTTGTTATTTTTTCTGTATCTTTACTTGTTTTCTGTATATTGTATAATGAAAAAAGAATTTTTATATTTTGTATACAAATAATGTACACTAATTCATATTACACGTGACAGTTAGAATGTTTTGGAATTTGTGGAGGTGGCATAAATATTCTAATTTAGGATATTCATCATTTTGGTATTAAAAATCAAGTTTTGCGTTTAAAAAAAGGCTCCTATTTTAAATTTGAAACTTAAATATAAGTATTTTCTTCGATAATAAATACAATATGAAAAATCTGTTTAGACCGACTTCAAAAAGGAAGAAAAAGATATACAAATCGGATGTATGTTTTTTTTTGTATCTATAATAATATGCGATATATTCGCCAATTGGAAATCGGTTTCATGATTATTTTTAATAAATAAGATTATACCCTTAAAAGTAAAAACAAATTACTTTTAAAGTACCCTCGAAATCAATATACTTTGTAAAAAATAATTACGTACGAGTATGTTGGTATACCAGTTAGCCGTGTAGCGCTCGGCTTAGAATATGGCTACCTCATCACCTCCTGTAGGTGTCGTAGAAGACGACTAAAGGATCTAAGGATATCGCACCTTAATTCCTTTGCCCGATGGCGAGCGAACAACAGCATTCCCAAACAGGGTTGAGGTCAGGCAGGCGGCCGGTCGGAATTTTTTTGCCAAAACCAATAAGCAGTATGGACGTCCCAAGTAATTTGGGAAATGGCCAGAGAGATGATGATGATGTTAGTATACCTGTTATCTTATTCATGTAAAAACAAATACAGTACAGAATTATTATAAGCGCAAGTAAGGAAATACAAAATTACCATCATAAACAATTTCAATACATAGGCATAAACAACAAGTCACGCGCAATTTGTCTTACATACGACTAACATAGGCTCAAGGCCTCTGACGTAAGCCTCTTGATTTCAGACAATACGGTTTCATTGCTGGCTATTAAAATACAAATACTAAAGTACCCAGAAAACACATTGTGATATGTGAAAAATAGTTATGGTAATATTGATACAACATAAAAAAAAAACATCACTCTACTATTACGAGTATAAAAGGCAGTGGTAGCCCAGTGGTGACGCGTTCGCTTGTAAAACCAAGCGAAGCGAGTTCAATCTCCTCATGTGCGAATAACTTCAACATGCATACCACCCGCCTTATAGTGTAGAAATATATCACGAGGGGATCTGCATGTTTGAAAGAACCTAATTAGTTTTAAAAGATATGTGTTATAAATGTTGATAAGTTTTGATTTTCTTCGCATTTAAGGCCAGTAGTGGGATAAAAAAAAGTGCAGAATACAATGACATTAAATAAAAAAATAAAAATATCATTGGCTGAATACGAACAAGTTTCTATCATTACCACATTTATAAAAAATACTACTGAACATTTATTAAAAACAAAAAAAAAACAAGGCGATTACGAGATTAAAGATTTGCAACAACAAAAATAATGACATATTTTGTAATGAAGTTATCAAAATCTTAGCAACTTGACGGATGAGTGGCTATTTGTTAATATTCATTGAGTTACCTCCTTTCGTTAGCTTAAACAGTAAATTTATACCAATCTATTGTAATGCTTATAAAAATATATTATGAAACTTGTTTGTTTGAAGGCACTAATCAGAGTTGGAACTAGTCGGATTTGTAAAAAAAATATATAATATAATAATATAGTATATAGTTTGATAGTATGATGAGTTTATCCCTTACTTGAGAAATGATTGATTCCCCATACAAACTTCCACTTATATAAATATGAATAAAAATCTATATAAATAGATAAAAACTAAACTGTGTCCCAGGGTCTCGAACTACCTCCATACCAAATTTCTTCTAAATCGGTTTAGGGGATTAAAGGTGAAAAGGTAACAGACAGACATACGCTTTTGCATTTATAATATTAGTATGTGTCTATTGAGGAAAGCTATCTAGAAATAAGATTCTAGACTGTAAGAGTCCTAGACTAGAATTAAACATAAAAAACAACGTGGGCGGAACCGCAAGCAAAACTAGTATTAAATAAAATACCGCCATACGAAGTGAAGATGGCGAGTTTTATTTCTTATTGGATGGGACCGGTAACTTACTCCAGCCATACCAGATACCTTGAATTCTTTAATAATTAGTCAGTGAATATTTACATAAGAAATCTTTCGGTTAAAACATCCTGTATATAAAGTTACAGTTTTTTGTACGTGTCCTTTCTATCATCTTTGCCTTAATATTAGGCAATGTCTAGTGAGTCATCAATCATGATTGATGCAGAATGTAATATGTAATCTAATCGACACAAACAATCCTTAAGCGGGAATCAAACCGTCAATACCGGTCCAGTTAAAACTTTGCAAAATAAAACCACAAAACGTAACATTTAATACACGAACAGAACAGAACAGATAGAACGAAGGTAATGAGTAATTTTTCGCTCCGCTGACCATCCCCGGATGCTTTACATCTAAATAACGGTTTAAACAAATTCCGCCTTTAAAGCTTAATAATAAGCATTACTCTAGTTAACACCTACACTTCAAATCTTACCATCCATATCGAACGTCCATTTGAAAGTTTTGCTGGAGATATCAATTTCAAATTAATGTTTTTGCTTTATGCTAATGTATGCAAAAGTTTTATGATGAATCCATTTATCTTTGTAATAAGAACTAATAGCTTCATCCACAAGATATTAATAATATGCATTGAGCCTTAAATAATCTCATTAAAATACAAAATCGTGTTGAATGAAAACCTGTTTTACACTATTGCCAATTTAAAATAGACTCTAAATACATCGATAGAGCGTACAAAATTAATTATAGATCCAGATTGCCTTATATAGACGTATCCAATGCCGTACCTAAACAGTCAAGGTAACTATACTGACCTTAAAGCGCTTCCTTGCTCCCGAACATCGACTCCATTGATCGGGTCGTCTGCCCTGCTCGGCAATCCCGACATTTTCCACCAATCAGCGCTCGCGACACAATCCTCGACCAATCATGTGCGAGATCACGTCATCGCGACATACGCTCAACCAATAGGAACCATTATCTGTGGAAAGACAGTTGCAAATTTAAATTCCGAACGCAAATCAGCCAGACATATATGGCGAAAGGAAAGGAAGTTTGTCGATATGAATCGCCGTTATGTAACTGTTAATCAAATATAAATTGGATTATGGTGGTTTACATGTGGTCGATTAAGTGGTCACGCAATCGAGTGATATAATGTTGTTTTTTGTGTTATTTAAATAAATAACTTTCATTATTCAGAAAATTAAAACGGTATTTACAATTTGAAATGATTTTTTTTAGTTTTTACCCTCGAACAAAATTAAAATAGAAACCAAATTGTATATATTTTTATAATAGCATATACGTAACTCCAGGTAGGCATACTAAATTACTTCTATACATATAATCAAATTGTAACTAAGCCGAATCTGTACATTAAATATTTTTTGGAAAATCTTATTGAAATAAACATTATTATCGATACAGAGGCCGAATCTATAGTTTTTAGATTTTTTGTCTGTCTGTCTGTTACCGCATCACAGAAAAACCACTGGAGGGATTTTGATGAAATTTGGTATGGTGATAGCTGGTTATCCAGTTCAACATATAGGATAATTTTTACGGCGGGAAAATGTCTCATTTCTGAAAAAAAAATACACAAACTGCAATGTAAGAGTATACTAATCTGTAAAACCTAAGAATTTGGCTTATGGTCATCTGGAGCCGCGGGCAATGCTAGTATAAATCGTAATTCATAATATATGTACATATGTACACTGTATATCAACAAACTTTCGTAATTATGCAATGTGTAATTGTTATTTGGGACCTTAGTGTTTTCTTCTGGCTTTATAAAGTTATGTACAGTCTATTATGTGATTTTTAAAGTTTCAGAGATCATTAAATGGTAATGATCCATGTAGGTATATTCTAGTTATAATTGCGTACTGAATCTTGTAGGTATTATTATAAACGCGTTTGTCTTACGACATGTTGAAATAAAAAATATATAATTGCAATGTAATATACAATAGGGACTATTTGTGTCTTAATGGAAAATATAACAAAAGCAAAAGTTTTTATATTAATAACTAATTATTATTATATTATTATTTTAAAATACATATTATTAATTAAGTAAAAAATATTAATAACTATGCCAATAATTTAATTTATAACTTTACTATAGATAAAATATACTTCATTGTAAATTGCAAATAATGTTTGCTATAAAATAGCAAAACAAATTGCTTCATGAAAATTATTCATATTCAAATGAGTGGCTGTACCAAAAAGAGTAATGTTCTTATTATCCAACGATTCTAAAATAAAGTTTTCAGGATAATAGTAAATGCACCCTAGTACGTAAGAACCGACGATCTTCATCGGGACTTCAATGTAGAATTTTTCGATAAAGTTATAAAAAAATACCCAGAAGCTCACAAGCAAAGACTTCTAAAAACATGTGAATATCGAGGCAATCCGAGGGATTTTGATTAAATTTGGTATGATGATAGCTGGTTATCCGGGCCAACATATAAGACACTTTTTACTGCGGGAAAATATCTCATCTCTGAGAAATCTGTACTATAAGTTAAAACGTAGTTAATCATAAAATTTGCCACAAGTGGCGCTGTCTGTATATAAATTTCTATATATAAAAGGCACCCAGGGATGCAATCATGTACCAAATGCTACGAGGATAAATCGCTACTAAAAACTAGTTTACCGTCAACTTTCAATAATACGCTAAATAAAAGCAGAAGTGTATACGTTGGTTTGTCTATTTATTAACTACAACACTTCCGCTTTCTTATTCGATCTACTTTTTGACCGACGTCAAAAAAGAAGTACTTAATTCGGGTTTAGGATTCTTTAAAGATAAAATAAATATGCGTCGAGGTATTTTATATAAATATTAACAAAAGTCCACCTCTAAAGTTGAAATAATGATTAATTACTTTTTAAGGATTTTGAAGTCAGTTGGTTTAGGTATAGGCTCTAGGTTGGTATCATATGTTTTAGGATACCTTCTATCTCAGTACATTAACTTCTTGGTTCTCTTTGGTTAAATAGATTATTCGCACAACTTTATTGACGTATGGGTTACACTTAAGACATAAGCGAAGCGAAGGCAAATCACTAGTCTATACTAACATTAAAAAGAGGTTAAGTTTGTGAGTTTGTGACGTTGTAAGGGTTAATATTTGGAACTAATGAACCGATTTAGATAAAATTTGGTAATAAGATAGTTTGAGACCCTGGAAAGGACATAGGATACTTTTTATCCCGGAAATCATGCCTTAAGGGGGTGAAAATGGAGATGAAATTTTGTATTGGGAATCAAGCTAGGGACGAACCCGAACGAAGCGAGGATGAGTCGCTAGTCTTAGATAAAATTTCATTAAAATTTATCAACTTCAGCAAATGAAAAAAATCTATTCAAAGTCATAAATTCTCATTTAAAAGCTATAAATTGTCAAAATCATAATTGAATGTCGCCGCTTCGGTGATTGAGTTAAACGAATATCCTCATGTATGGGGGTCACTTGATTATGTAACGTTAAGCATATTATAAATATTCTTTCTGAACCCTTTAGAGTTGCAAACAAGAAAGTTTTAAATTGTTTTGGTTAAAAAAGAATAATTTTTGAATTGATTTTTGAAATTAAATAACTCGTATTATCTCCAAAACTAAACGGTTTTGATAAATCCGATATATAAATTCTCAATCTCGTGTTACGGCGTTTGTGGTCGCACTCCGCCGAAATGGCTCGACCGATTTTAATGATTTTCTTTTTGTATATTTGGTATATGTATATGAGAATTGGTCATAAAGTATTGTCCCTTCTCCTCAGTTTCTTCGTTTAATTCTTCTATAGCACGCATCAGATTTTAATACGGTTTTCACTAATAGAAAAAGCGATAAACGAAGTTTTGTGTACATAATTTGTAAATATTGTGTACAAAATTACTGAGTCTAGACGGTGTTTTGTCAAAAAAAAACTGTTTTTGTACGATCATATGACTAACACTGGCTAGACCTTTAGAGATAAGTACACTAAAACAATGGATTAGAAAATTGTAGGTTAAAAAACTCTAGTCTTCTGTAGTGTTTTTTTCTTTTTTTTTCTTTTGTCCGCGATGGCATGTGTGTATCAAATATTTTTGGAAAAATCTTATTGAAAAAGTCATTATTATCGATACAGTGGTCGGATCTAGTTTTTAAAATTTTTGTCTGTCTGTCTGTCTGTGACCACATCACGAGAAAACCACTGGACAGATTTAGATGACGAAATTTGGTATGATGATAGCTGGTTATCTGGGTCAACGTATAGCATACTTTTTACTGCGGGAAAATATCTCATCTCTGAGAAATCAATATTAACCGTTAAAACGTAACTAGGAACAAACCCGAGCGGAGCAAGGGCGAGTCGCTAGTTATATATACATATAATTTGTCCTTAATTTTTATTCTTACTAAAACCAACTAACTAGACAAGTCATACAAAACTGATAGATCTCCAAATATACAATACTCTTTCATAGTAACCTTGTACATTTAGCCCATTTTCGTTTCAAAACAACAGCAAGCTATCACTTACATAAGCGCTAACAATCACTATACTGCGAGATTTGTTTAACGAACGAACATTAATTAAGTAGTGGCGTAACCGGACCGTTATTAATAATAGTATTACATACATAGACGATATACGCTAAGTTTGTTGTTTTTTTTTTATGAAAGAAACATGTAACATAGCTTCTGGCATAATTATATTTAAAATAAATGAAATTAAAATGTATTTCATTTTATAAAATATTTAATTAACAAAAAAATTGTACACTAAACCAAGCGAGACTGAGTCTAGACTGGTATGAAACTTTGCGTCATATTTATCTTATTATATAACAATGAAGAGCATTATAATTAATATTTTGAAATCATCCCTTGAATAAGTTTAAATAAGGGATTAAAGTTTGTATGGAAGTTCGTTATAACAAGTTTTTATTTAGTTTTTTTTTATAAAAATATTTTATTCAGCAAAAATGTAAATCATCACAATTTTAGTGTACCTCTCTACCTGAAAATTCATGGTTAAAACTTTTATTTAGTACTAGCGACTCACCCTCGCTTCGCTCGGGTTCGTCCCTAGCTTGCTTCCCAATACACTTTCATCCCCATTTTCACTCACTTAAGGGATGATTTCCGGGATAAAAAGTATCCTATGTCCTTCTTAGAGTCTCAAACTATCTTTTTACCAACTTTCATCTAAAACCGTTCAGTATATCCAGAGATTACCCCTTACAACATCACAAACTCACAATTCACAAACTCACAAGCTCACAAACTTTACCTCTATATAATATTAGTATAGATTGTAAAGAATTAAAGATTGGGCTCAGAGAAATACATCTAAGTGAGAATATTTATGTCGATAAATATACTCTACTAAATGTAGGAAGTAGTTATATAGTATTTATGTCACATAATACCAGATTTTTTTTGTACATTAGGTACTTCGTTCAGAACTAGTAATTTTTTTTTATCTCGTTTCAATTAATTTGTGAATTTATTTTTTATCTGTAATTTGCATAGAATGCTGATATATGTCCACATCAACACGCATATTAAATTATTTTTTCACAGGTATTTCATTTTTAAAAGTTTTTACATAATATGTTGAAAGTGCATTTTCTTGGAAATAAAAAATACGTATAGCAGTGTGATTTTAAAAGAAAAAACAAGGATAAATAAAAAAAAATAAAAATGCTTCCTACGGTAGGTACTTATTCTTTTTACAAACTTGTTCACTTTACTTACATAAATTCTTATTCAATTTATTCTTAAATCCTTGTTTAAACATGCTACTACTAACATACATACATACATATATGTACTTTGCTCAGTAAAACGATGCACAGCTATATTAATTTTTCTAGTCGCACGAAATAAAAAAAAAACAAAAAAAAATAACTACGATAATTATTTAGCCACAGTTAAATTAATTATTTTAATTAATATACTTCACATATAAGCAAAATCTCGTGAGAAAACATGCGCGTCTGAGAGAACAGTACTAGGTTCTTACTTAGTCGAAAGACATGTGAATTCTCTCAAACCCGCACTTTGCCAGCCTGGTGACTTTGGCTCGATCTCCTCCAATGGAAAGGCGACTCGTGCTGAGCAGTGGGACGTTGAAAAGGGTTGAATACATATACTTCACCACGAATAATTTAAAGTTTCTTTGAAAATCGCTCTTGACGCGGTGCCGTTATCAAATGCAGTCGGTACATTAATAAAATTCGCAATTCGAGTATAAAACGAAGACTGGCACAACGCCATACGCGCATGCGATCCAGTCAGGAAAGTACAGGCCTTATATATAATTATTGATGATACTATCCATCGGACTACTATTATAGATGCGAAAGTTTGTGTATGTTTGTATGTTAGTCCTTTACGGTAAAACGGCTAAGCAGATTTGGATGAAATTTAGTAGATAATAAACTATGACCGATTGAGTGTCACAAGCTTCTGTTTAAACCACGGGAAGACATTTCATTTTCACGGAAATTGTAACATCGCTAAAGCATTTATTCTTTAATTCTTTCATCCCAAAATAAAATCCATACGGTATACGTTTACAGGAAAACATTACCGTTTTAAAATTATACGTAAAAATGTTATTTTTTGCACCATCATAAACCTTATTACTTTGAATATTTAAAGATAAATTCACATTAAACCCTGAGTCACCAGTAATTTAATATATTGAATATTATTAATAATAATGTATGAATAGTGATCTCATCACATTGTTTTTTAATTATTTTTTTTAAAGAAAGACAATATGGTGCCAATATAAAATGTTTCATTATTTATTAAACAATTGTAACTTACAATATTTATTAAATTCATCACTTTAAATCACAGTCAAGAATCATATTATTCGTATATAATCTATCCTACACGAGTCCATTATATATATATATATATATATATATATATATATATATATATATATTGATGAAAATATAGCAAGTCTATTTAAAAAGAAATATTATCAGGAGAATTCTAAGTTATGACAGACGCTAACACTAAATCCGATGGTAAGTGTCTAAATCTTGCAGAAGTTACGTAGAATAGTGTAGTAGCAGACACAGAGGAGACTGGCACGCAGCCACATACAATAAATGTAAGCTTTAGGTGAAATCAATGGTACATCTATAAAAGCAATGCCACAGTCTACTAATCCATACAGTTCTCCAACGAAGACGCCTAGACAGGACAATTGTGCCGCGTGCAGGGACACGCGGGTGAGGCGCACCCGACCGTCATATGTACTTTTATATGACAGTCGGGAAATGATTTTAGGGTTTGTAACCTTTGGGAAACCGGTGGCCATTAGGATATTATTTGAAAATCCTTGCATTTGGTGGGATTGTTGTTAACATCAAAAACGATCATGTATGAATTTTTATTCTGTGGTACTTAATATTTTAAAACATTATCAATACGGACATTAGTATTCATTATTTAACTCAATGCCAAAATATGGTAACATTACTCTGTATCTACGCAATAAGTAAAAATTTTAACTAACAAAATCAAACTTAAAGCTCTCTCACTTACAATAGTGACTACTGATCACTATGCTACATACATAGCAGTATTTTTTATCCAAAATTACATCATAATATGTATATGTAATTCTTGTATATAAGTATATACATATAAAAAGTAAATAAGCAACCGAAACGAAAAATTATTATCATAATATTATGTACATAAATTACTTCATAAATAAACAGATTTTGAAGAAACATTTTACATAGCAACTACTTGCTCTTGGTTTAACTTTGAACGCAAAGTAACAATACTTTAGATGATTTGCAATTAAAATCAGATTTAAATGTGAACAGCCGTTGACCTACAAATAATAGACACTGCAAATTCCACTAGTAAAGTAAAACAACGTATAAGTAAGTGGTTATAATCAATCAACTCGCTTAGTTTCACTTTGTTCATAATATATCTAATTTTCTCTTTGGAAAATATATTACTATGGCAATATCAAAGAGCTTTTTTAATATATACTTATATAATTTTTAAAACATATACCTATGCTTAATTAAAAACTTAGCTTGATTTTAATGTATGAGGAGATTATCATCTTACCATACTGCGGTTCAGTAAATAAATACTCTTTTTTAATATTTTAATAGAAAACAGAGTAATTTTAAATAAAACTATCTTTTCGGATTATTTCGCGGATTTATTTTGATTTTTGGTTCCCGACGTTTCGAATGCTTTACAGCATACACACAGCAAAATTATAATAATGTTTAAAGTTATAAAATATTGTAAGGTACTTGGTGCAATTTTTCATTTTGTTAATTGCGGGTAGGCTGTCTGTAACAACTATACCTCCGAGACATGTAACACCTCAGTCTCTCCCGTGACCATGATTGCTGTAAAGCATTCGAAACGTCGGGAACCAAAAATCAAAATAAATCCGCGAAATAATCCGAAAAGATAGTTTTATTTAAATTGTCAAGTATTCGCGTAAATCTAAGAAAGTATTATGAAAACAGAGTAACTTAACAGGATGCACTGAATAGTTTCTAAATAATTCCTTGCATATAAACAAACACCTGTCTAGAACTAAGCACATATTTAATTAAATAAAAAAAATGTATGTAATAAAAAAATGTCAATTCCATACTAAATTGTCAAGTACATAGAACCATTAAAAATAGATTACATTTAAGTCATTAAGATAATATATTTTTCAAGAGATACAAGCAACGCTTGAGGCGGTCAGCGTAAAAGTTGTCCAAACTAAATATTACAGGTAATATAAATACAAGCTTTTGTCTGTCACAGCTTATTTATTTATGTATTTATTTTTTGTTGCATGTCTCGAAAACTACTGGCATGTAGATATGAATGCAGTTCATAAGATCCTAAGTTTGAATCCCAGGTCATACCAATAGTCATTGGGTATATTATCACGAAATTCCGGCTCTGGTTTGGTAAGATCCTGTGACTGTTCTTTCAAGTCATGTTTGATTGTAACATTATTTAATTATTTAATTTCTTATAACACAAAAGAATATGACAATAATATAAAGAAAACATAAAAGCTACGTAAATAGTTACAATTGTCTTTTTTTGGTTTTGCAAGTTTAGACTTAACCCCCCGACGCAAAAACGAAGGGGTTTTATAAGTTTGACGTGCATGTGTGTCGGAAGTGTTCTTAACTATGTTTGATGAAAATCGGTCCAAGATTGGACGGTTTAAATTTTTAATTTATCACTTGTAATCGGTACAATATCATCATCCAAATCAGAATCAATCAGATCCAAAAGTACTGTTGAATCCCTAAGTTGAGAGTTGAATAGGTCCATAACTACAAACATAAAAACTAAATAACATAAACACAGCCGAAAATACAGCAAATATCTTACATAAACTTATAAGAATATTTTAATATTATCTACATAATAAATCTATTAACCCGGCGTCATTGAGGTTGGGTCAGGAAGACCCAGTGTGTTTAAGAATGCGTATATTTTTTTATGTGCGCGCGCGACGTTTCCATTCTTCTCAGTAGCTGGACCCAACGCTGTGTTCTAAAAGTTTTTGAAAAGAAATCAGTCGAGCGGTGACCACGCTGGGAGCTACACAAGTGCATTTGACAAAAAGGTAAATTTGACCCATGCTCACAGTTGGCGTTACAATTTCGCACCTTGTTTTTGTATGATTTTTTATCACTTAATTTTGTTTTTTGGTGTTTATTTAAGTTTTTTTTATTATTTTGATATTATTAGTTTTTCCTTGCTTCAAAGTAGTTAGAAACATGGATAGAGAGAGAACCAACGAATTTTGTCAATTCTTGAGGAACACGGATAGAGAGAGCCACCGAATTTTGTCAATTCTTGAGGAATCTGAATCAGAAGAAGGCGAAAAATGCGTAAGAGAATCCGGGAGTTTACTGGTGATTTATCTGAAGAGCCTCCTGCTAAAATACTAAATACCCGCAAAAGATGCCAAATATGCCCAGCAAAAAAGGATCGCAAAACGAAACAAACATGTCGAGGTTGTGACAAATATATTGGCCCTGAGCATATCATACCTTTCTGCAGTGATTGTGTAAATAATGAGGATATCAATTAGTTTTGTTAAACTTTTTTTTCATAGATTTATTAATAAGGTATAATTGAAGTTACATATATGACTGAAAAGATTATATTTTAGAGTAATAAGGCTGTAAAACTCGAAGGGGTCTCATTTTTGTAAAGTTTTTGAGAATTTAAGTTTAATTTAAAAAAATATCAATAAATGTTCTGTGATTGAATTTTTTTTCTTTTATTCCTATAATTAGAGGGTAAATATACACTATAATGACAAAGATTACGAATATATTCTATAAAACATGAAAATGTCGTACATTATAAATACGGGTTATATTGACCCACCTCAACATCCGTGTAACAATTTCGTACCACAATGACGCCGGGTTAATATCCATTCGTCATAAAAACTCAAAAACTTGAGCGGTTGACCTCAATTATTGCGTACATAAAAAAATACGTAGCATTTTCGTTACAAATACTTGGTCATATAACCATATATAAAGCTATAATGTCAAGGTAAATATAATTAAAACGTATGAATGAATTTTACAACGAGACTCATTCTGTTTGTCACGATTTAATTCTTTGGTAATTACTTTGTTGTAGTTTTAATCAGTAGCTTTTGTTTTACTATCGTGATCTGACAATTCCGTGAAGGCTGATTGCACATATTCATGTACCTATTTATAAATGCTATTATCTTTTACTTGTAGTGTAAGTAAATAATGTTTCTTTTTACCCGACTGCGGCAGAAAGAGGGTTATGTTTTTCGAGTGTATGTATGTATGTACATATGTATGTATATTTATTTGGCACGCTCTGTAGCCTAAAAGATTCGTTAGATTCGTCTTAATTGTGAGAGTGACACTGGATATATCAAAACGTTTTTTCCTCAGAACCTATCGAGTGGTGTATCAAAATAAACGGTTTTATAAATTGCTTACAAAAATATATCCAACTTATATGTTTAAATATAATTTGGAAGTCGGAATGCTAAAAATAACAAATATTTACAGTTGTTATTGTCACCGACTGCATAATACCTACTATGTTCCTTAGTCAACTTGTTTTCATCTTTTTAGTTCGCTTTTTACGCAGTTTTTTTATTTATGTAAATAATTATTTATATGTTTACTAGCTTATCCGATAGACGTTTTCCTGTCCAAACATATAAATAAATCTTCTGTATGTCTGTATATAAAAATAATAAATTACATGACTTCACCGGATTTTAATTCTAAACCACTCAAACATAAACAAAAAATATATATTAAAATCGGTACAACCGTTTAGGAGGAGTTCAGTGACATACACACGTACAGAAGAATTAAATTATATAAAGATTTCCTTATTTATTCTTGGGAAACGGAAAATATTACAATATATTTTATAAATTATCAATAAAATTATTTACCAATTAATAATAACTAACCAATCAAGTATCCGCAACTTTCATCTTTCTCTCTTTGATGTTTTATTAGATAAACAATCCGTCCATGTATGTATAGGAAGAAAATACTAAAAATGTTGACCTTAAGTATAGCAGTTCAGAATATTTCATTTTATAGTATATCTATACATATAATAAAATCTAAGACGAATCTGTACATTAAATATTTTTTGGAAAATCTTATTGAAATAATCATTATTATTTAATATCAGTACAGATGCCGAATCATATATTAATATATAAACTCGGTTTTTAGAATTTTTGGCTGTCTGTCGGGAACGCATCACGAAAAAACCACTAGACAGATTTTAATGAAATTCGGTATGAAGATAGCTTAGAGCCTTAAATAGAACATATAAGATACTTTTTGCTGCAAGAAAATATCTCATCTCTGAGAAATCTATACTAACCATTAAAACATTTTTGGGACGAACCCGAGCGCTATATACTCGTGCGTTTATAAACACCAATAACAATCCATCTTTCTTCTGAGGTTTTCTCTGAACGCTACAAAATGGGGCTTTTTGAAAGTGGTGTATTCAAGTCCCTCAAAGGACGGCAACGCATTCCCAACTCAGCTTAAAATATAGATAACGATGAGCGACGGAAGCCACTTACCATCAGATGGATAGCTTGCTCGTTTCCCCTTTTTCTATAAAAAAAATCTTCGCATGCAATAGGTACCGGGGACAAAAGATAGTATGTAATTAAGTTAAACATATTCCCGAGAGAAATACACTACAACATTTGCCGTATGCAGTTCCTACTCCATTAAACAGTCATCTCGTTTGATAGCTTATAAAATATTGATTAATTGAATTAAACACACTAATTATGTAGTAATTGGCTTCAGTTTGTTTAAATTCGTTGAAACAATCGATCAATTATATGGTCCAATTACTAAAGCCAGCATTAAGCCTAAATAAACCATAGCGTAATATTAAAAACTATAGATTCGGCCTCTGTATCGATAATAATTTTTATTTCAATAAATATTCAATATACCTACAGATTCGGCTTGGTTACAATTTTATTATATGTATAGATTTAGTGCCCTTTACCAGCACCATATGCAATAAGAACCATAATAAACTAATTCCTATTGAGGTATTAATATTTTTTCGCAATTAACTATTAAGTAAGTGTGTCAACTTCAATTGTAAAAAAATAAAAATTATATTTGAATTATATTCGTCAAATATTAAAAATATTTTATACGTAATATATTCTCTTTAAAAAATTAACAATTTCGTTTGACTTCATTTATTATTACAATTGCAAAAGTTTGTATGAGTGTATGTTTGTTACTCCGATCACGCTGATACGGCTGGATATATTTGGGTGAAATTAAGTGCACATAGTGTTCTTTTTTTAACGTTGTGAAATGCATTTACGCATACCACCTGTATACAGGTGGTTATGTGGGACTCACTGGCTTTAGAGAAGCCTGTACCCACTACGCACTAAAACCCAACAGAACCTCCCCAGTCTTAACGGGGCGTCGCAAGATCACTTACGCACTCAACCACGACGCCAGATATAGTATGACATGAAGCGACATATTCTACAGTTAGTCACCAAGTCGCTAGTTCCATAAGCCCCGTCCTACTTAATCTCTCAGTATAATAAAACGCCTTAAATTAATTAACCATGCCATTACAGACGTAGGACGCATGACCTTAGTTCGAGGGCCTCATTACGAAATGCACAACTTATGTTGACGGAGTTGACATAATATATATATTATATACAATATACATTTTTAATATAGTTGAGAGTTTGTCTCTGGTAATTAATTCATACTAAAAATAACACAAGAATATGTAATCAGTAGATATACTGACTATACTTACATTTTTATGTGATGTTAGTTCTTAAAATTATTTAAATGGTATACAAAATACTACTATATTTTATACTAGCGACTCACCCTCACTCCGCTCGGGTTTGTCCCTACTTAGGTTTTAACGTTTAGTATAGATTTCTCAAAGATGAGATATTTTTCCGCAGTAAAAAGTGCTGACCCGGATAACCAGCTATCATCATACTCAATTTCATCAAAATCCCTCCAGTAGTTTTTCTGTTATGCGGTCACAGGCAAGTAGACAGACAAACAAAAATTCTAGAAACTGTAGATTTGGCCTCTGTATCGATAATATTGTCTCATGAACGAATTAGCCACTCGTTCATGTATTGTCTATTTCATTAAGATTTTCCAAAAAATATTTAATATACAGATTCGGCTTACTTACAATTTTATTACCTGTTAAGATAAAATTGAGCTGTTAAAAACGGTAAAATCTGTTCTGAAAATTTTCCTAACTTACGAGAAGTAATTCCCGATTTAATCCTAAATAATTATACTATTATTTTCATGACGATGATTAAATATATAAAGTTTATGTAAAGTTGACATCGTGATGAGGAAACTTGCATGTCTGTGAGAATCTAGCAACTTTTCGAAAGACATGTGAAGTCGGCCAACCCGCAGTTGGCCAGCGTGGTGGACTATGGCATCATACCCTCGTATTGAAGGGAGACGCGTGCCCAGCAATGGGACATTAAAAAGGGCTGAATTAATTCATACAAAGTTGACTTCTATAGTTAGTCTTGCAAAGTCATAACTTTTCACATAATCGCAAAAAAGGACCGGAGATAGAATAAATTGAAAATTCACACAAATCTTTTGTAGGGTTCAAATGTACGTAATATTTACATTACCTATATTCGTACCCTATTTCCTTTACTCCTTAATATTTAAACGGAATAGTAAAATACGAAAATTTGAGGAAACTATAAATTAAGCAAAAATAATCACTATTAAATTAGAAATAGACATGGAATTCGTGTTAACAGACGGGAAGCAACCTAATACCACTGTAACCGTATTCATTTAGAAAACGTTAAGATTCACAATACTAAGCCGAGTCGACGGAACCATAAACGTTGGCCTAATTAAACTATCCCGACGTTCCTGTTGTCATAACAAGTTGGGTTACGCTGTGTCAATTTTCATTTAACACATTTGGTATAATAGATATTATGTATGTATGTACATAATATGTGTTATTTTCTATTTATCATCCTACTTCTTAATCCCGTATAAATATTATAAATTAAATTAAGAAGAATTGGATGGATGTTTGTTACTTTATCACGCCAGAACGGCTGAGCGGATTTGGATGAAAGGCTCAGAGATACATTATAGACTAGAATAGCATGTAGGCTATTTTTATCCCGAAAAATATAAAGTTCCCGTGGGATAATTTCTTTTTTTTTCACTGCGGACGAACCCGAGGGAAGCGAGGATGATTCGCTAGGAAGCCATATTTCTGTATTATAAACTAGTAACACGTTCACGAGCCTTAAATTATTTTTAAGCAAAAAAAATCAAACAATTACAAGTTTGATTCATGTACTGAGGGTTCCCAATAAGAGTTTTGTTTTTGCCTTTGGCTTTGAAACGCTAAAATATTACAATCCGTTGATGCGTCAAAGAAGAACAAGTTAACAAACAAACTTTCGTATAATTGATATTAGTCAGAATTGTACAAATTATAATTAGTGTGCCAAATACATATATTATGAGTAAGAGAATCGAAATATAAAACAAACACTCTAATGGTTAGATAAAAATATTTTGGAAATACCAATAATTGAGAGAGAAAGCTAACCTAAAGTGAACCTTACTTGTTTGGATAAATAATAATGTTTTATATGTAATAAAAATATTATCTCGGTTTCCACATTTCAAACTATAATACATACGTAAAATACCTATATCATATTAAAAATATTTAAATAGTTTATTTTTTTACATTCCTTAGGTATATTTTAATCGACTTCAAGAAACGAGGAAACTATTGGACTTAAGGTAAACTTGTTTCAAACCTATGTACCAAAATATCATAAATCACATCTCATAGTTAAAACATTTTTGCTAAATAAAAATTAAATTTATGCCAACACTATTAACGAAAATTTTTATTAGCTGATAGTCACAAAATAAATGGAAAGAAATTATTTATTATATAACATTTATATACATATACATATTTGTTTGATTTCAGATTTTTTAATCTTAAAAAACTGCATATAATATAAAAAATAAATAAAATAATAATAAAAAAAAAATAACTCATTATTACATAAGAATCAAACTTCTAAAAAGAGAGAGGCACTTTCATAATTTGCTTAGGGGTTTTCCGTGATGCGTAAGCATGAAGGCCGCTGTAGTGCGATAGAAGCGTGTATTTACCAAAACGGAGAAAAGTGGATTCTATCTTAAATTACCAAAAAAATGTATGGATTATACACAGTTGTATGTAAGTCATAGGTATTCATCAAACAAAGTACATTAGCTTGTAGAACGCAAAATAATGTTGTTTTTTTTCTTGTTTGGTTACAAATTTACATATCAAGTATAGAATTAATGTTACGTAGCAGTCACGCTTAGCAAAGCATATTTACATAAGAACCATTATCGTGTACACTAAAGACAGATATTATCAAAAATTTTGTACACGGCCGCTTGGACAATCGAGAAATAACGCCGAGTCACCCTATTCTTTGTGTGGTCTAAAGTGGACGACCATATATATATATATATATATATATATAATATATATATATATATATATATATATATATATATATATAATATAAATTATCATAAAATACCTATGTTAAATACCTACCTATATTTAATAATTTCAACTACATTAATGACTTATCTTCGTTTGCTTTGAGTGCATCTCTAGGTGTAACAGTAGCCTGTGTTATTCCAGGTATCTAGGAAGTCTATCTTTTGGGTACCTACTAAATTTGTTAAAATCCACCCAGCTGTTTCAGCTTGAAGTCACACGCACACACACATACACACATACACGCACATGAACACGAACAGGCGCACGCACAAACAATCACACAACGCGCGCGCGCATGCACACACACACACAAAATTTATAATTTGTAAGTATAGTAACCATGTTGTATTTAATGCGCCTTAATTGACTTCTCAATTTTCTAGCAGTTATCACCAGACACTTACATATTTACCAAATTTCAGGATTCTCAGAGTAAAATGGCTGTGAAAAGACATACGTGATGAGATTATAAAAGTTCAGTTTTTGGAACCTTAAAAATGCTAATACAAATCGTATTTTACTCGCGTCGTCTCTGTCCTGTAACTTGAACTAAACTTCAGTAGGTACATTAGAAAGTGATCGGCAATCGCAGTATAGGTAATTTAGACAATTTATACATTATACATGCGTTCGGTACGATAATGGGCGGGTCAGAGAAAGGAATCGATGGCGACAACAAAGGTCTGATCGGTTTGATCTTTGATATTTAAACACCCACGTTTAAATACTTTCTTTTAACGTTTAACTATTATTAAGTAAATTACTTATACGATGTTACGTCGCAAATTATAATCTCTGGCGATATTAGCTAAACATATGGGTAGATTAATAACTTTATGGTACATAACTTCATAATATATGAAAGCGGTTATATAGTGTAGTGGTCGTATCTGCCTGCGCATGAGGTAAGCGGGTTCGATTTGGTTTGGTTACATTACTTTTACTTCCATCACAAGGTAGCACCTTCTTAGTACCTTGCATCGAAGCGGTTAGTATTATTATATCACAATCGGGAACAATTCTTTACACAATTACTATGAGAAATCTGACCATCGCTTCACCATTGAATCAATGGGACTTTAATATGGTGCTAAAACATATATCTGCATAAGATAAACATAAACTATTTTTACTTGACCACTCGATCATATACCAAAATAAAATTAGCTTTCACTTTAAGCCCTAAAATTATCACTATGGTAAAAAAACACTTCATTTGAATGTTCCGTTGTTAAGTAAAAAGAGAAAAAATACTTTCTTAGATTTACGCGAATATTTGACATTTTAAATAAAACTATCTTATCGGGCTATTTCGCAGATTCATTTTGATTTTTGGTTCGCGACGTTTCGAATGCTTCACAGCAATCATGGTCACGGGAGAGTATAAGATTTTAGACGTCTCAAAGGCGTTATGTACTTGTTACAGACAGTGCGTACTCACAATTTTACAAAATTTAATGACTAATTGTAAGTAGAAAAGATAATTTTAGATTTTTATATTAATAAGGGCAAGAAAGGGTATCAGCCACTAAGCCCAATTAAAACTTTAAGCGATAGGCATTACCGAGAGTTAGTAAGAACTAAGAATCAAATTGCTCTTATCGCTGACATCGGATGCTGTAGATAAGGATAAGCGTGTGTGGGCTAGTTTGTTTTTCCTACATACCTATATTTTGAAACGTCGCTCACCTTGCGTCCTAATTTTTTGTTTAAACTAGTCGTCAGCATCGTTATTTTGCAAGTAAGTAGATACATTTATGTACATATGACTCAGGAACAAAAAATGTATGCAGGTTAACTTTTGCCTAATATGTACCAGGAAAATAGTAAAACGTCAGTTCTCTGCTGCAATCAGACTACCATTATAAATACAAAAGTTTGTAACTGTGCTTCCGCGTGTGTGTGGATGTATGTTTGTTACTGCCATGCGCTTTTTATTTATTAAAAAAATAAATAAATTTAAACAGCTGGACGTTGAAAGTATATCGAAAGACTACCAGGACACATAGCTTACTCCTAGGAATATAGGGACGCACTCAAGCAAAGCGAGGGGCAGTCGCTAGTATAATGAATGTTCCTGGACCTCTAATTAGTGGCGATCTAGTAGGATTTGCTGAAAGTGTAACGTCATAATTAATCAGCTTGGTTGTTAACCCTCTGACAACTACAAATATTTGCCATGAACAAAAATCCGGGTTTTATTGAACAATCAACGTATAGGCAGCTACCCTAAAATCAGAACGACTAGATAGATAGACATTAAATTACACAGCAAATACTTTGATAAAACAGCTTTTATTTAAGAATTAAACGTATAGTATCCACGTAGAGAAAGACAGAGAAAGGTAACTACTACGATATGAAAATCATTATTTACGACCAACTATGAGTGTATGAAATAGTAGCAAGTAGGTAAGCTCATAATTGTTAGAAAAAGTACGTTTTGTAATTTCTGCAGAAGTAAAATATTTTTATGGTGAATTTGTTCTTTCATTCTTCTATACATATACCTAATAAAATTCTAACTAAGCAAAATCTGTACATTAAATATTTTTTGGAAAATCTTATTGAAATAGATGTTATTATCGATATAAAGGCCGAATCTATAGTTTTTAGAATTTGTGTCTGTCTGTCTGTCTGTTACCGCATCACGAAAAAACCACTGGAGAGAATTTGACGAAATTTGGTATGGTGATAGCTGATTTATCCGATTGATTTTTAGTCATCTGAACACGGGCGGAGTCGCGGGCAATGCTAGTCTATACATAAATTATTACTATCGAGAGATTAACATGAGGTAAAGGAAAAGTGAACATTACGCCCATTTCATAGAGATGACACGTACAATAAGGACCTGTTATTTTCACCCTTTACAGAAATCGAATAGCAAACAGTATGCCTTTCTCTGCCTTTAAGTTTTAATTATAGATAACCATATCTATTCATAGCTGAATGAGGCTTGTGTGACTCGTGTGGTTCAATGTAGAGCTTAGGACTAACAATTAAAAGTACATAAATACTAATTGTATAGATAATAGAGTAGGTACACTAGCTTTTTTTACCTTACTTGAGAAATAGCTGATTCCCCATACAAAATTCCATCCCATACCCCCCCTACCCGACCCTATGAAACTATCTTATGCCCTTTCCAGGGAATTAAACTATCCAAACACCTTTCATCTAAATTGGTTTAGCGGACAAACCGTGAAAAGGTAACAGACAGACAGAAAGACAGACTGAATATTAGTATATTAGTACGAATTTAATTAAGGAGTTAAAGAAATCGTTCGAAATCACTCACCGCGGATACCAAATAACTTATCTATAGTTTTTATTACCAGCGACAAGAATCACACTTACTATTATAAATGTCAATTATTTATGTGTATGTATTTTTGTTACTCTTTCATGCTGAAATGGCTGAACGAATTTTGGACGAAGTTTAGTATACAGTCTATAAACTGGAGTGACTCGTAGGCTAGTGTCAGTATTAAATAATGCCAAAAGGTGGCGCTGTCTGTACAACACTAACACACTAACACTACAAGTACAAAATACACAAAGCAAGTGTAAGTCGGTAGATTGTAGTTAGTAATCAAACCTTCAAATATATTGAATCCCGATGTTAATAAGAGATAAGAAATTCTAACTCCGAGATACTGCATGTTAAAACCACTAACACAATTATTACATTGCAGTACTATTAAACATAAATAAAACAAGATCATATACAAAACATAAAATGACCTAACAACGTTGGTATGCATCTGTGTTCCTAGAAGGTGTTATATAAATAAACTGCCATATTTCAAAACGAATCGATTCGTAGAACCGATACTTAATAGACGCAACGTATCATATGCTTTGTAGGGCGAAGACCTGTAATTGGACTCTCTATTATCGCATCAGAATTAGCTTTAACTGTGAATATTCACATTCCATTATAAAATACTAGTGATTCATCCTCGTTTTACTCGGGTTCGTCTTTAACGTACGGCGTGTTTTAAAGGTTAGTATGAAATCGATAGACCATATATTATTATATGATATATAGCCCATAGCGCTCCTCAATAAACGGGCTATCTAATGCAAAAAGAAATTTTCAAATCGGATAAGTTGTTTCTGAGATTGCGCGTGCAAACAAACAAACTCAGCTTCTTCATAATACTATTACAGATTAAATAGTTAGCTTTGTAATCTGACCATTATTATAAATGCGAAAATTTGTTTGTATGTTTATTACTTCTTTACGCTGCAATGGCTGAACGGATTTAGATTAAATTTAATTCATAGACTATGACTATGACGTGAAATTCTTAAGTTTCACGTAGGCCACTGTTGAGCCACTTGTCTCTTATTAATTCAACCTTTTGACATTTTTAGAATACTACGAAAAGCACAAACACACCTATCCCACGGGAACCGTTCATTTTTCCGGGATAAAAACTAACCTGTTGTTTGACCGGCAATATAAGGTATCAGCATGAACGAATAAGTCACTGGACCAGACATATAAGCGGACGTACCTTTATCTGTCTTATTAGTAGCCAGGAAATTTCAGCCTTTGTCGTTTGTTTTTTGCGTCAGTCTCAAGCATTTACTTGTCAACAAACAATCTGCCAAAAATGACTAAATGTTCTGTTAAATGGTGTAAAAACTATAGCGGCGGAAGCAGCACTGTTTCTTTTCACTTGTAAATACATTATTTTATTACATTTATTGTTATTTATCACACAATTTAATAAAATTGTAAAATAAAATGTCATATTATCCAACTATGTTAAATATAGTCGATATTTCTATGTATTGTTGACATCTGACAACCATCATAAAATCGCTGGATTATACCATTCAGAACAAATGACTAAACTGTCGAGTGAGTCCATTTGACATCGACTAGTGCTTGACAATGTCGAAAAATATATCGATATTTGACGAAATAACTGAACGAATTGTGTTATTTGTACAGTGCAATCTGATGACAATAAATTTATAAAAATATTTTCTAAATCAAATATAAATATAAATGCAAAAATTATAATTAGTATGTACTTAATTTTTTATTTTATTTTATACCACATTTATATACTTTGGAATATTATTCCATTGTAATAATAATAAAGATCATTTTATTTCAACACATAAGTTACACAAAATCAAACAATAATGTTTTAGCACTAAACTTCTGGGTTGGCGATTTGTAATAAAACACTTTACCACTTGCACTAATTATTTTACTTTCACGATCCAACACTCACTTTTTCACAATTTCCAATCACTTTTTCTTTTTCCTAATTTCACAAATGCTTATTTAGAACTGAGCAATATTAGGACAGTGTCACATTTTTATAACTACCCGAGACAATCAAGTGCCAATTAAAATCGTTCAATAACAGAATCAACAAAATTACTTTATTTAATTAAATTAGTTTATATATTTTTTTAATCTTTACAAAATAATATTTATTATATATTAATGGAATATACACCCGATATTCATTCGTTCATTAACATTATTATAGGCCAACAGAATGTTGCCATCAATGCCATCGTATTTATATAAACCAAATTAATAAATAATTATTATTTAACACATTATTACTGCCTCTTTAATTCATTTATATTAATTTATTATAATAAAAACAGATATTTTAAATTAAAAGATGTAAAATTATGATGACTATGCTAACCAATGTCTAAAATGTCATTCATTCGTTCATCGATATATGTATTTTATCGATTACGTTCAAGCACTAGAAATATTGTATTGTGTACCTGTGTGTATAATAATGTAATAAAATCTTTGTGTGCGTTATGCGTCTTTTGGTTGAACGAGTTTTCATACATTTGTATTTTATGTCTCGTCCAGTGGTTTATTCGTTCATGGGTATCAGCATGCCAAATTTTACTAAATTAGATGCATAAGTTGTTGTGTACCAAGCTGTATAAGTTACTATAGTTTTTTTTACAGTTTTATTATATACATATAGATTATCTATTTTGGGATAAGTCCACGTTGGGTTTATCAGACGTACATATGTAAGTACATAGAGAGATGAAAAGGGGGTCAAGGTAATCTTACGTGATAAAATCGAATCTGCAACCTCCATCTCAACATCAGCTAATTACTTTGAAACATAATTATTAATAACAATAGATATGGAGGCAGTGGTAGCCCAGTTGTAATGTGCTCTTTTGAGAAACCGAGTGAAGTGGGTTGGAATCCCGGGACTTGCACTTCTGATATTGTCCATATGCGTATCATTTTCAACATGATCATCGACGCGCGAGTCTTGCGGTGAAAGAAAACATCATGAGGAAACCTGCATGTCTGAGAGAATCTAGCAAGTTGTCAAAAGACATGTTAAGTCCGACAACCCGCACTTGACCAACGTGGTGGACTATGGCCTGATCCCCCTTGTATTGAAGGGAGGCCCACGCCCAACAGTGGGACGTTAAAACGGGTTGAATACAATAGATATTAAATATTATTCCTAAGAGATACTATAAAACGCATAACTGAACGTAAAATGTTGTCATTCTTGTACTGCCCGACCCAAAAACGAAGTTACGACAGCAAAATATGACAGATATGAAATAAACGCGCGTAGAAATTACTTAAAGCAATTCTCACTTGACCTCTGAGGTCAGCAACAATCCAACGCTACTGATATGAGGAATTTTAAAAGTTTAACTGACTGGTCATTTTACGAAATAACTGAATTTGTCTCTTGGTTCAAGACATTAGCTATTTAGGTTTTGATTAAAAAATGTATTTAGATTTTAGACCGTTAGGATATTAATCTATTATGGATACAGATATGAAATTATTTCCGTATCCATAATTTAATATTAGAAAAATTGGTCCGAAGAGTGATTTTTTTTTATTATATTATAAACTAGCAGCTCATTTCAGCTCGCTTCGCTATACAAAAACTAATCTATCTCTCGGGAACCGTATATTTTTCCGGGATAAAAGTAGCCTATGTGTTATTCCATACTATAATCTATCTCTGTGTCAAATTTCATCCAGATCCGTTGAGCCGTTCTCGCGTGAAAGAGTACCAAACATCCATATATACTCATAACACTTTCACATATATGATATTTATACGGATCATTCATACACTCAAATTATATTAATACATTAGCGACTCACACTCGCTTCGCTCGGGTTCGTCCTGAGGTTGATTCCGGTTCCGAGGTGATTCCAAATTTTATCGCCATTTTCACCCCCTTAAGGGATGATTTCCGGAATAAAAAGTATTCTATGTTCTTCCCAGCGTCTCAAACTATCTTCTTACCAAAATTCATCTAAATCGGTTTAGTAGATCCAGAGATTACCCCCTTTAACTTCACAAACTCACAAACTCAGAATTCACAAGCTCACAAACTTTACCTCTTTATAATATTAGTATAGATAGGGAAACAAAGTTATACGAGTAATTACTTGTATAATATCTCTCGTATGGATCCATCCCTTACCAAAACAATTCTAAATTTTTATATCTGTTTCTATTAAGGATACCAAATTATTTCTGATATCCCATAGCTTCGATTATAGGAACGGATAACATCTTTGATTTTGACAATGCAAAAATTTAACTAACCGCAGAATCAATATCTATAGGTAGGTAAGTAATTTTCTACACATTCTTTATATTACGAGTATATATTGGTAAAAATAAGGTATTGAGTATTACCTATTGTTATTTTATACATATTTCTATACACATTTGCTTAGTTCAATATTGAACCTGCGACCAATATTGTAATACAAGTAGGTACTTGAGTCATATAATATACGCACTGCGGTACAATATAAGTACTTAATATTAATGAAAAAACAACAAAATTATTCTCTTTATAGTACAACATTAATTATTTCGACTACAAATGGCGATTGTTTCTTAATTTACATAGTAATAATTACATAACGTCGTAGGTACTATTAACATAACTTTAAGCCATTAAAGGAAAATTGCTTTCATTACCTTGTAATAAGGTTAAAATTTTAATAATCGTAAATTGCTGATAAAGATGTCAGAAGGATGAAAGAAACTTGTTTAGCTAATAGCTGGTAACGAGATAAAAACATTATGACGTCACCCTCATCTGTTTCGCGAAACTTAAAAAAATATTGCACTTACATAATATACAACTACGTTTTAAGGTTAGTATAGATTTCACAGAAATGAGATTTTTTCCCTCAGTAAAAAGTAAATTGAAATCCTAATTATTGATCAGATAATCTGCTATCACCATACCAAATTTCATCAAAATCCGTCAGAGGTTTTCTCGTGAAGCATTCCCAGACAGACAGACAAAAATTGTAAAAACTATAGATTCGAACGCTGTATCGATAATAATGACTATTTCAATAAGATTTTTCAAAAAATATTTAATGTGCCGATTCGACTCAGAATTTTATAATATGTATACTGTACAGATTACATAATAATATTAGATACTAGCCACTCACCCTCATTCCGCTCGGATTCGTTCCTAGTTTTAACGTTTAGTACCTATAGATATTTTACAGATGTCAAGACATTTTTCCGCAGTATCAGTAGATAATAAAAGTGTCCTATATGTTGACCCGGATAACCAGATATCTATCATAATAGCAAATTTCATTAAAATCTGTTCAGTGGTTTTCTCATGATGCGGTCACAGACAGACAGACAAACATTCTAAAAACTAGATTCCGCCTCTGTATTGATAATATAGGACTATTTCAATAAGACTTTCCAAAAAAAAAATTATGTACAGATTCGACTCAGAATTTTATTATACGTATAGATAAGAAACAATTTTGAAATAAATGATATAATTATTAAATACCATTGACTTATAAATATTAAATACCATTGACTTATAATACCATTGAATTATGCTTAGGATGAAAAATTGCAAATTAATGTTCAAACACGAAACTTTTATCGCAGTATTTCTGGTATCTGTATTCTAGTCTTCTAGACATTCAGTGACTCTGGTGGGTGACTAATCTTTAAATAATCATACTCTCAAATACAATTTCAAACCGTATAATTATAATAAATAAGGATCATAATCGCAAATTTCATTTCACAAGCTATTTGCATTCTCAGATAGTTAGTAATAACTGTATTGACTTTGATAAGCTAAAATGTTGTTTATTTAGAGAAAATATGTATGTACCTGTGTTTGTAATTATCTATTGAAAAAGCGGTGAGCTCACACATAAGATTTATTGATTGTCCTAAATATCACCTCCAGGTAAATTTCTAAGAAATTAATTAAATATCTAAGAAATCTATTGTTAACTGTAACGCCGGCGTGTCCGCGGTTGTGGAGGGAATATTATAATAATAGTATAATAATAATATTCTTTATTTAAGTGACCAGTGACTCATTATGGCTAGTAAACAATATTTCTTAGAGACTAGGTTAGTTGTATTATTATATTTTTTTTTTTACATTATATGGTATGGTAAATATTATCACGACATAGAATAGCCCAACCTCGTCATTCATCAAAAGACACTTATGAGAGTGAAGTATGTACAGATTACAGAATCTCCCAGTAATTGATCCATCACATGCGATTTTTAGAATACTTTTTAGTATAGTATGCTTTTCGCAAATTAAATATCTATACTAATATTATAAAGAGGTAAAGTTTGTGAGTTTGTGACGTTGTAGGGAATAATCTCTGGATCTACTGAACCGATTTAGATGAAATTTGGCAAGAAGATAGTTTGAGGCCCTGGGAAGGACATAGGATACTTTTTATCCCGGAAATCATCACTTGAGGGTGTGAAAATGGGGATGAAAGTTTGTATTGGAAAGCAAGCAATTTGACGACACGTTTGGCTCAGTTTGTAGTGACCCTACTTTCTGTGCCAGCGGTCGCGGGTTCGTGTCCCGCTGGGGGCATTCATTTGTGTGATGACGAAGGTTTGTACTCCAGGCATGGGTGTTTATATTTATAATATGTATCTATTTAAAGTTACATATATGTAGTGTATCATCTATCTGGTATCCATAACACAGGAGTCGTAGCTTACCATGTAATCAGATGATGCTGTGTTTTAATGTCAAAAAAAAGAAAAAAAAGAAAAAAAAAGCTAGGGACGAACCCGAGCGAATAAAGGGTGAGTCGCTAGTGTATAATAAAGTATCAACTATGTAAGGACAGCTTATAATTCAATGACAAACTAACTGCGCATGAAAATGGCATAAACCGTTGTTTCTCTACGTAGTAGCTGTGTGAAGTAGTTCATTAGAGTACACATTGTATGATTCAATAGTGGCACATATCATTTCTGTGAACTCTGTTCTGCATACCTAGCCATAGATAAGCTAGAATGAGGGCGAGCTCGATCATTTGAGACGAAAATAACATTACATTTATGATTGACTATTGTCTTTGGGATTAAACGAATATGTTATCTTTTGTAATTTATATTCAAAATTATGTATGAATAATACATTAAAATGCTTGAGCTATATTAATAAATAATAGCTTACGTAATTCTGTGTGTTAATTTCCATAGTTAAATCGATTTTTTATGAGATTTTTTATGGGATAGTACACATTTAACATTGGAATGAAATAAAGGCTGTTTTTAAAATTTGGCATATTTATTAAAAATATGTTTGAAAGTTTTGAGTAAGCAAGATAATATTCAAAAAGTTAGAAAATAAGCTTTTTTTTTAGTGTTGCCATAATGTTAATTTATAAGAATGTGTTACATAAATACATTATTGCAATATTTTTTTTAATAATTCTGTTTAAATTTGTCATAAATAATATTATATATGGGTGTCAGATACACCCACATTCCTACGAACATTTACATATACGGCAAATGTTTTTAAACTATTATCTATTTCTAACTCGGATTATTAATTATCTAGTAATATTTATGCTATACTAGTAGCATGCCCGAGCTTTGTTCGGCTGCTTAATTCGACACTAGAAAAAATTGTTTCTCATACAAAAAAACAATAACTGCCCATTTAATACGGGGCTAGGTAGGAAAACCAAGTGATATGGGTTTAAACCCTTGTCTCACACCACGGAGTTGGTGGAATTGTAATGTAATTTTATAAAATAAAAAAGATAACCTCCTCCTTTTTGGAAGTTGGTTAAAAATAAAAATAGATAACACGTACCATAATCTATACATATAATAAAATTCTGAGTCGAATCTGTTCATTAAATATTTTTTGGAAAATCTTATTGAAATAAACATTATTATCGATACAGAGGCCGAAGAGAATAGAATTAGAATTTTTGTCTGTCTGACTGTCTGGGAACTCATCACGAGAAAACCACTAGATAGATTATGATGATGATGATAGCTGGCTATCCGGGCCAACATATAGCATACTTTTTACTGCAGGAAAATATCTCATCTCTGAGAAATCTTTACTAAACCTTAAAACGTAACTAGGGACGAACTATTTTATATACCTATGCGCTCGAAAGTGGTCGAAAATCCATAATAATTGACCATAATAATCATTACGAGAAAACATATATGAATAGAATTTATCTATACATATAATAAAATTGTAACTAAGTCGAATCTGTACATTAAATATTTTTTGGAAAATCTAATTGAAATAGACATTATTATCGATACAGAGTCCGAATCTATAGTTTTTAGAAATTTGTCTGTCTGTCTGTCTGTTACCGTATCACGAGAAAACCACTGGACAGATTTTGATGAAATTTGGTATGATGATAGCTGGTTATCCGGGTCAACATATAGGATACTTGTTACCGCGGGAAAATATCTCATTTCTGAGAAAAAATACAAAAACTGTAATGTAAGAGTATACTAATATATAAAACCTAAGAATTTGGTTTTTGGTCATCTGAACGCGGGCGGAGCCGCGGGCAATGCTAGTCCATCTATATATTTAAAAAACTGTGTACTTTCAATTTTTTAATCGATAAAACTAAAGCTCGTCAATACCTAGGTACTAAACGTAAAAAAAAAAGAAAAATGTTTCACAAACAGAGAAGAAAAAGGCATGTTTTTTCTTTATCTATTTATATATAGACATCAATGTAAATGAACAAACAAACAAAATTCTCATATTAAACGAGCGTATCAGACCCAGTTTGAAATAAATTTGAAATAGTTTGTATGCGGAAGTCAGAATCATCTTTTCCGGGATATTTTCGAATTAACAGAAGCTAAGCCGTGCTAAATGGATATGTCCGTTTGTATACTTTAAGGCATTTATTCTAAAAACTCAATAGCTTATGCGTTTCCTTTTAAATCTATACATATAATAAAATTGTAACTAAGTCGAATCTGTACATTAAATATTTTTTGGAAAATCTAATTGAAATAGACATTATTATCGATACAGAGTCCGAATCTATAGTTTTCAGAATTTTTGTCTGTCTGTCTGTCTGTTACCGCATCACGAGAAAGCCACTGGACAGATTGTGATGAAATTTGGTATGATAATAGCTGGTT
Source organism: Brenthis hecate (assembly GCA_951806755.1). NCBI lineage: Eukaryota > Metazoa > Arthropoda > Insecta > Lepidoptera > Nymphalidae > Brenthis > Brenthis hecate. Next base: position 2,291,746 of record OX638257.1, read on the forward strand.
ATCCGGGTCAACATATAGGATACTTTTTACCGCGGGAAAATATCTCATTTCTGAGAAAAAATAAGTATATATATAAATAATGAGTACACTAATATGTAAAACCTAAGAATTTGGTTTTTGGTCAACTGAACGCGTGCGGAGCCGCGGGCAATGCTAGTATTGGTATAAAAATGTCCTTTTCGAGAATAATATTCATAACTAGTTTTTGTACGCGGCTTTGTCTGCAATTCGATTGCTACTAAGTTTTTTTTTATTTCGAAAAAAGGAACATTTATACCCGGCATTTGAACGCTTCTTTTCGTTTTTTAAAGCAACAGTGTTTCCCCCGAATTGATTTAGCATGAACATTGTACAACTTATAGTATATACATATATTACGTAAGTGAGATCTTTACTCTTGGTTACATGATCAAAGCGAATTTTAAAATTACAATATTTCACTGTAAAACCTTTGTTGCAAGTTAGCTGGGAAAAACGTCGAGCATTAGTTTCGGCCAGACACGAATGAACTGACGGTCACGCATGACTGTTGACAAAATGGAAGTTTGTACAGTACGAAATCCATAATATTTTATATAAAATTTTACAATATTTATAAATTAGAATGGAAATAAAAGAAAATTAGAAATGGGATACAAATTCACCTAATCTCAAAAAACAATTAGGCTGTCCTATTATGGCGTTAGTCATATACGAATATATAGTGATGTCATTGGCCTACTTTTAGTTAGCATTTAAGCCAGTATATCTTATATTATATCAGAATTAAAGTGTAATTAAACCTAATGGTTATCTCATTACACACCCGCTCCGAACCCTATACTATAAACACGTCAGTCATCTTATAAAGTCATGTCTTTTTAGCGGATATATAGAATCTAGAAGAATAATAAGAGGTACGGCATTTATTAAAATAATTTGTTGTATTGTATACAGATTCTTTTAAAGTCCCACTGTTGGGGGTGGGCCTGCCTTCAAGGCGAGGGGGATCAGGCTATAGTCCACCACGCTGGCTAAGTGCGGGTTGGCGGACATTAAAATAATTTAATAATTACTTTTTTTTAAATATTTCTATAATGACCTTTTTTTTACACAATATGTTATATTTATTGTACAACTTTGAACCCGCCTATATAATTTATTATTAAATAAAACATTCAAGAGTATCTTCTTAAATTGGATATTATAGGCGTAAATCTTTAGTAACGTTATAAAGAGGCAGAGTTTGTTTGTTAGTTTGAACGCGCTAACCTCAGGAACTACTAATCCGATTTGAAAAATCCTTTTGCATTAGATAGCCCGTTTATTGAGGAAGGTTATAGGCTATATATCATCATCCTACTACCCAAGGGAGCGGAGCAGTAATCATAAATGTCAACAAATCGAGCAGACTTCCATACATTATAATTGTAAAACTGATATTTATAAATATTATTATAAACACAAAAGGCAAATCATTCAAAATATCGCTGGATATTGAAGACAGGCACGTGGACTAGCACAAATAAGCATTTTTTACTTAATTACAAAACAGAATAAATATTTAATGGAACAATGCGACAATGCGTTGCATCAGGTCACTTTTTTGCACTCATTAGCATTCTATACTTTAATTATCTCACAGCTGTGTGAAAAATTAAATTGATAAGATGTATTGAAATAGTTATTCTGTACTTTACATATTATAACAATATATAGAACTAGCATTGCCCGCGGCTCCGCACGCGTTCAGATGACCAAAAACCAAATTCTAAGGTTTTATATAGGTATTAGTATACTCTTACATTGCAGTTTTTGTATTTTTTTCTCAGACATGAGACATTTTCCCGCGGTAAAAAGTATCGTATATACCCGGATAACCAGCTATCATCATACTAAATTTCATCAAAATCCCTCCAGTGGTTTTTCTGTGATGCGGTAACAGACACACAGACAGACAATAATTCTAAAAACTATAGATTCTGCCTCTGTATCGATAATTATAATATTTATTTCAATAAGATTTTCCAAAAAATATTTAATAAGATTTTCCAAAAAATATTAAATAAGATTTTCCAAAAAATATTTAATAAATATTTATATAGATTCGGCTTGGTTAGAATTTTACTACTTATTTTTGATATAAAAAATAATTCGATGACATCATATCTAACTGGAAGGCGCTAGGCACTAAACAAACCACAAGTGAAACAAACGAAGCGTATTAACAGTAGATTAACGCGTCTATAACTTCGCGACCGCAAGATGTACGAGAACATGATGTAATATTTTGTGAAATTGTTTGTTATTTACATATATAAAATACCCTTGCTTCAATAGATTTTTTCTGTCTGTCTGTCTGTTACCGCATCACGGGAAACCCACTGGATAGATTTTGATGAAATTCGGTATGACGATAACTGGTTATCAGGGTCAATACATAGGATACTTTTTACTGCGGGAAAATATCTCAGCTGTGAGAAATCTATACTTAACGTTAAAAAGTACGAGGGTGAGTCGCTATTTGAAAATATACATTATTTTTAGTAGGTAAATGGAACTTTTGCTCATTTTTCTATATAAATTTTATATATATTTAAACATTTGCGACTTATCTACATATCTCTGTACTAAACTTCATCAAAATCTGTCAAGCCTTCTCGCATGATCATGTGCCGGCGTGTAACTAGTGTTTTATGTATTCAGCCCTTTTTTTGACGTCCCACTGCTGGGGGTGGGCTTCCCTTCTATACGTATACGTACTGCATTTTTTAACGAATACATACGCTTACCCAACGTGGATTCAAATGTAAAAACGTGTAATCAACGGCGTCGAGGACACTGATAGTCTAACATGACCAACGATGGTCAAAAATAGTTTCTTCATTCGTTATTTTGATACAAATTAGCAAATTTGAACGCGATATTTCATATTGTTTTTATTTATACTGTATTATAATATGAAAATGTCGTAAGTAGGCCACCTTGAGAATTTCTAAATGATGCTGTATACCTACTTAATTTGAACCAACGCAAATTTCCCACATTTGATATGAAATTCAAGGTAAGTTTTATTACATTTTTTAACTCATCGTATTAAAACAGTAGTATTTTGGGAACACAATTGAATCATCTTTTGCCACCTACGTTTTTTTCTAAAACTTTCATCTATATCGTTTATATCGCTATAGTGCTCGCCCAAATTTGCCTAGTTATATACCGCTCAATAGATTATGACTTTGACACTTCTTTACTACTCAATAAAAATAAGCTTAAACTATGTAATAAATTAATATAAAAAAAAACATTTTTAAAAACAAGCTTTTATTCATATTCATACTTCCTTATTAATATTATAAATTTGAAAGTGTGTTTGTTTGTTTGTATGTTCTTCTTTCACGTCGAAACGAAGAGACGGATTGGCGTGAGTTTTTATGTGGAGATATTTGAAGGGTTGGAGAGTGACACAGGCTACTTTTTACCGCGGGAGATCATCTACTTCCCACAGGAAAACGCGTTATAATACAATCCAAAAAAATATTTATGATCAGAATTACTTGAAACTTGGTATTAATGCTATTCAATAAAATTAAATAAATGCGTGTTTTAGCATTTTTCGAAATTCATCCTATAAGGGGGTAAAATAGGGGATGAAAGTTTGTATGAAACTACCTATTTAGAGATTTTTCTGTAGTTTTAGCGCGAGCGAAGTCGCGGGTACTGCTAGTATTGTATAAGATATGCTAATATTATATATATAAATTGTGTAATAAATGAGTTTGTTTTAAATTTAAACTTGATTGTTTATTTTTTCGGTATTTAATATTTATTCATATAATTCTAAGCAGATCTTTCATTTGATAGCCACATCATGGGGGGTGCATAAAAAAACATACCATCGTTGGGAGTCCACCATGTTGGATTTAAAATGACGTCACTTATCTAACCATGCATTGTCATAAAACTAAACGTGTATCAAAATTTCAGCTCCATCGATTAAGGATAACTGCTTTAAAATTCAGTTGTAAAATTTGACCCGAACAAACATACATACAAACATTGCAAGTTAAACAAAAGCTTGTAAAAACCTTTAATTTATGTCACCAAAGCGCTGACAAATACGTGATAACAGGCAAAAATATAAAAAAAAACTGCATTTAACCTCGATACTGCTTCAATAGTATGTATGTAAATTAGATTTTCAGGTTATATCGTAATAAAAACGGGACTAAAAGTTTAAATGTGTAGCTATACCCGAGTGTTAGCGCATGACGTACCGTTTCGCACCTTCAGTTAGAGTCAACAAACTGGATGACCTGAAAATGACCTAAGACAGAATTACGCATTGAAATATATTAATGCTTAATTAGATCGTAAACGAACCAAGTTTTATATGTTTTGAAATCATCAAACTATTATAATAAAGAAGAAAAACAAAAACAAATCTACCCCACGAGAACAGTACATTTTCCGCGATAAAAAGCCTATGTGCTATTCTAGACTATACATATATCTATCTTTGTGCCAAATTTCATCGAGATTCATTCAGCCGTTTTGGCGTGATTGTGGAACAAACATCCAAACATCCATTTAAACTTTCACATTTATAATATTAGTAAGACGTGCAAGATTGTTTGTGTGTATGTTTCTTACCCCTTAACGTTGAAACCGCTGAAGGTATTTGCATGACAAATGATCTTGAATCTTTTATTAATGAATAGGTGAGACCTACAGTGTTGTCATTTAAATTGTAAAAAACACCACCTCTAAAATTATAATATATTATATTTATTTACTTTAAAAGTAATTTAATTTAACAAATCACCTTCTAATGTACCATAGACGATCTATGCAGTAATAAAATTTAAACCGTATCTAAAATACTTTATAAAGAGAGAGTCTTATTCATTACGAGCACAGCTGCTTCCATTTGACCAATAAACACTTAAGTGGTGTCAGACCGATCTATTAGCGGCTTAATCGACAATGATATCATATAATGGCCGACAGACCTACATCGAATTGTATTAAATGTAGTGAAATATCGGGATGCTATTCTCTTGAATAATTTTAAACGTCAGTTTCAGAATAACCACATAATATTCACAACATCGTTGTAAGTGTTGATGTAGGAAGTACATCCGGAACTACTGATCCCATAATTTCAAAAACTACGAGTTCGTTTCAAATACAGCAATCATGGTCACGGGAGTCTCCCACGTGACCATTATTGTTGTAAAGCTTTTGATACGTCGGGAACTAAATCAAAATAAATATGCGAAAAAACCGAAAAGTTAGTTTTAATTTTATTGGTAGTAATAAACTATCAGTCAGTAAAAAACGTTTGTGTGTTCAAAATTTATTTCTAAATATATAAAAAATTACATTAAAACTTTAAGTAATATAATAAAAAGTGTTTCAAAAGAGAACAATGTCGAATGTGCATATATTACAAAGCATCCAGGCAGGCAGGTAAAACTTTTGTCAAATCCTATCAGCAGTACAGAAGATGAACTGCGCCGACCCCAATTGATTGGGAAATGGGCAGAGAGATGATGATGATTAAAATATCAGTCCGATTTGAAAAACTACTTTTGCGTTATAAAACCTATTTATTAAAAAAGACTTTCCAATATTTTTTTCATTCCGTTTTCCTTCTACACAAAGCTGTAGTCAACATCTCAAAGGTAAAAGCGGCAAAATGTGTGCAAATAATAGGTATATTTTCTATTATGCAACGCTAAATAAATATATTATTAAATATGTACCTAATTTCTGACCGAATTAAATTCTTAGAAAAAAAATACTTTCTAAATGATTTTCGTCAAAAATCGAGATTGAGGAGTTATAAAATGTAGAACCTTATTGACTCAATGTATGGTGGGCGTTAGAAAGTCATATATTGTAAGGATTAAATAGTGAAATATTGAGATTAAGATTTCGTTCCGGAAGCTAATTTTGGGTGGTTTCTAAATTTGATAGGATAAGCATTGTGTGACAATATATTTGAATGTCTAGTGTTTCGGAGGTCGCAAGTTCAATTACCGAAGACTCGTGTTCGTATTGTAAGAGAATTAGCCAATCCTAATGCTTAATCCTTTTATTTTAAATATGTTCAAGTCAAATTCAAAATATTTTATCCAGCATTAAATTATTACAATTGTTTACTGAAGGTCATGGAGTCTACTACCAGTTCGGTAAGAAGAAGCCTCAGTCCTGAGAAGAACTAGCTAAAAAAAGTATGAAAAAGATTCTTCTGAAAAACTTTAATATTTAAGTATTTGTGTAACATTGTTTTTTGATGCTCGGGCGAGTCATTAGGTGCCTAACAGTAGCTTACGTGGTTCTAGGTCATAGTCTATCTATATCCTTAGTTCCCAAAGTGGTCCAAGTGGACCCCCAGGGGTCTGGTCAGGGGTCTGGGACGAAATCTTCGAGTTTTAAGAATACGGTAGAAATATAGTTGCAGGGGGTCCACCGGAACCAGCTAAATTTTGAAAGTGGTCTATGAGAAAAAAGTCTGGGAACCTCTGAATTCTATATACTAAGTTAGCAAACCAAATCCATCCAACCGCTTCAGAGAAGAAGTGTAACAAACAAACATACAAATTACATACACACATACATACAAACATTCGCATTTACAATAGTAGTGTGATTGATAAATTCACTCTTGCTGTCAATATTATTTGTGACTATGACGTGAACCTAAAAAAAGTATTAATTATAAATAAATATTTTTCCTGTTTGCTACACATGAGAAACAGCTGTTTTGTTTTTCTGTTCAGACACTCAACATCTGGACTATGCGGTCTATTTAGCTAAGTAGACGCGCACTTCCTTTAACACATTATACTGTTGAAACACACAAAAAACATTAAGTTAGGCTTTATTGTTACACTATGATTACCAAAATAGTAAATTTCTAGAATAATGATTTTCTAGAAAATAAGGAAGAAGAGTGAGAATTTGAAAAAAAAATCTAATACACATAATCTATTCGTATTCTACCCTGATTTAACTGACTTGATTTTGCAAAATGTTTATATATCATTTCCTTCTAAGAAAATTCCATTTTCTATTGATGAAAACCGTATCAAATATCGTGCAGTAGTTTCTGAAATAAGCCCTAACAAATACAACTAGCGACTCACCCTCGCTTCGCTCAGGTGTCCCTAGATACATTTTGACGCTTAGTATGGAATAGATTTTATTTTTCAATAATTTTTTTAGTTAAAATTTCCGATGTTTTAATAATTAATCTGCTATTCGGGGTGAAGACAAATCCAACAAAACAAAGATCATAAAAATCGGTCCAGCTGTTCTCAAGTTATAAGTGTTGTAACAAACCCGACTTGTTTTATATATGTACTAGCGGACCCGACAGACGTTGTCCTGTCTACACGTCTTTAATTTGAAAATTTCAAACTTTTTGGACAAAATTGTGAATCTAAACCATTCCCAGATCCCCTTGAACACACACAAAAAATTTCATCAAAATCGGTCCAGTCGTTTGAGAGAAGTTCAGTGACATACACACTCACAGAAGAATTATATATATAAAGATATGTATAGAAGGCTAGCATTGCCCGCGGCTCCGCCCGCGTTCAGATGACCGAAACCAAATTCTTAGGTTTTACATATTAGTATACTCTTACATTACGGTTTTTGTATTTTTTTCTCGGAAATGAGATATTTTCCCGCGGTAAAAAGTATCCTATATGTTGACCCGGATAACCAGCTATCACCATGCCAAATTTCATTAAAATCATTCCAATGGTTTTTCTGTGATGCGGTAACAGACATACAGACAGACAAAAATTCTAAAAACTATAGATTCTGCCTTTGCATCGATAATAATATTTATTTCAATTAGATTTTCCAAAAAATATTTAATGTACAGATTCGGCTTAGTTACAATTTTATTAGGTATATGTATAGAAGATAATCTCGCATACATGATTGTTCAATGAAGACCGTCGATTAATAATTACTATACATACTTTTTTTCAGAGATCGCAAAACGCTAAATATGCAAGGAAGTGTTCCGCACAATTGGATCTTCATAACGCGAAGGCCAGGTGGCAATTAATTCAGTTCCTCTATAATTGAGTGAAGCAAAAAACTTGTTCTTTTATTTACTGCACTATGCTATTTTTTATTATTATATAAATGCATATTGTCTGCGGCGATTGCAAAATTCTTTGAAATTATTATAAAAACTAAGCAAGGATCATAATACGTTGTTTAATAGTGAATGGTTGTTTTTTTAAAAACCTTTATCACCTACAAAATTTTACTTGTTTAAAAAAAGTAATGAATACCAAAAACTTGTAATTATTTTTTAATTTACCACGTCTACCATTTTTACGCACAACATGTGAATGACGGTTCTTTTTTTAACTGTATTTACTGCCTAAAACCATCCATTAATTCCATTTTTAGCTTCTATATAAAATATCTATACTGATCTATACATATAATAAAATTCGAACTAAGCCGAATCTGTACATTAAATATTTTTTGGAAAATCTTATTGCAATAGACATTATTATCGATACAGAGGCCGAATCTATAGTTTATAGAATTATTGTCTGTCTGTCTGTTACCGCATCACGGAAAAACCACTGGAGGAATTTTGATGAAATTTAGTAAGATGGTAGCTGGTTATCCGGGTCAACATATAGGATACTTTTTACTGCGGGAAAATATCTCATTTTTGAGAAAAAATACAAAAACTGCAATGTAAGAGTATATGAATATGTAAAACTTAAGAATTTGGTTTTTGGTCATCAGAACGCGGGCGGAGCCGCAGGCAATGCTAGTATAATATAAAATATTATAAAGAGGTAAAGTTTGCGAGGGTGACTCGCTAGTAAAATATAATATAACAAAATTTCTATCCTGTAAAAATTAATTTAGTAAAACTTTGATATGGTAACCCTGTTCAAAATGAGAGAGAGCATTATAACTGGGCTACCATCATTGCATCCTGCCGGCCTAATTTCACATGTATTAGACTGCTCAAGTACTGTATAACATGATGAGACTAGTTACTTTTAATGTGAGAATCTTCATCCGACCACAGACTGTTATACTATTATTAATAATACTTGTGATTTGTAAAACAACATTATAAATAATGTGAAAATATGTGAGAAGCAGAGATGCAAAATGATTTCAAGTTATTAGAAATAGATTACATTAATTTGCAAATATTATAACAATTAACTAATAACTTGAAAACAACATTTGATGAAAAAAAAACTTTCTTTTTCTTTCCATTACTTAAAGGGATAAAAATATAAATAAAAGTTGTTATCAAAAACAAAGTTAAGTAACTTTAAAAAACCTTGAGTTTAAAGCAATTTTTGTTTTATATTAAATCTTTTAATCAGCTACATTTTATTTGGACATGAAAATGTATGTATATTAAATTCATATAAAACCCACTAAGTAACTTCAATCAATAAAATGCTGGTTCAGTCAATGGCCAGCCTTATGTTTCGATGATTACACAAAACTAATTTCACACTACTGTGCATGAGATGAACAACTAATAACATTTAACTTTAACAGTTAATACTCCTACAAACATGATACTATATTTTTTAATGTTTATGTGTATGTGCATCAACTGTTTAAGAAATTTCTACACTGCAGTTGATATATTTACTGATGTAGAACTTTCAGTCTCAGCAACTTTTACTATAAGCACAGTGTCACGGCTAATATAAAAAGTTATAAACAATGCTATATAAAATATAAGATGCTTATATATTTAGATATGTTCCCCCTACAACCGCGGAAACACTGGCATGTCAGTTAACAATAGATTTCTTAGAAATTTAATTAATTTCTTAGAAGTTTACCTTGAGGTGTTAATTTACATATTATGCTGCGATTACATGTTCTTGCTTTTTCTGAATTATAAACATAATGAATTTTAAATAAATTAAAAAGTAAGTACAATTTGCTTCATATAAAAGAATTTGACTAAATTACTAAATACAATTAGTAGTTCACAGAGTAAAAAGTTTTAAAAAATAACCAAAACAAACTCAACAGGTTGTAACTAAATGAAATCTTAAAGCAAAAAAAAATTCTGTAAATGTAAGTGGGTAATTGTATTTTTTATGCATAATATTTTATGATATACATAACATGTTTATTGTGAATTTAATAATGCTATTACTTTATTTACTTTTGCAAAATCTCGCTCTTGAAATTATTATAATACCGCTGAAAATATTTTAAAAGTTAAGTCAATTTTGATATTCGTACTATGTGTTTCATTCGAGATTTCCATCGAGGTCAAGCTCAGTGAGGTTAAAAATTGCAATGAAAGTCAAATAAGGCAAAAACGTTGCCTTGCTCATTACTGGTTTGGACAAGTTTAAGATTGTATAAAATAACCAAAGTAAGAAATTATAACACAAACTCACCTTAAGTAAAAGATTTTAACACAAAAACTCACTTTAATTTAAACGACGTTGCAAAGTACATAAAAAACCAAAACAATCACAATTTAAAAACATGTCGAAATTTACTTTTACCAATCAAAATTCTAAATTTATGTATAGTATCACAGCAATACACAACACACAATATTTTAATTCAATACTTTTAAAATAACTAAATATATAAGACAAAATAACTTTACTAAAAAAGGTAAACAAAATAAACACAAGCGGCGCCCACCACACTCAATGACTAACCAAAGCAAACTGAAGTTGTCGCTTAGTGCGGGCTAAAAATAAGAATGGCCACAGATTCTACACATGAGACTGTCAGGTTATTGCTACTCTACATATAGACAACGTATTTCCACAAATGTATTATAATATTTTGCTCGTATATAGCTACAACTACTAATAAAATATAATAAACTTATCTTCTAATTGCAATAAATGAATTGAAAAATGCCTATAATATATGAAATGAACTGATTACTATAACTATTATTTCACGAGTGAATTTAGTTGCAACTCGTAACGATTTTATACTTGCATAAATATTGGTATATTTATAAGCAACATAAATATGGATGCTGTAAACTACAAAAAGCATAATTCACAAAAGAACTATATTAAAGATACTAAACATAATACCTGGTACACGCTGATCTTACTATCCATCGGATCTCACTACGTGAGATCTCTTATGTGCAAAACATTGAATTTGGCCCCTTCGGCAAAGTCGTCTTTAATATAATGACAAAATTATAATATTTATTTTAGGTAGGACAACGCAATAATATACACTACTACATATATACATTTTATTCTTCACTGTGTCTAAAAAATAGCAAAAAACATACTTTTTTAACAAACATTTATACACATAAATATGAATCACCGAAATGTATGTACACGCATAACTTCCGATCGACTGTACCAAATTGGATAATTCCTTTTTTGTGTTTGTTATTGTCAGGACAAGCTATGTATAGAAAATTAAAAGTAATTTTTTTTTACTAAGATAAGTGAGTGAGTAAGATAGTTTTTATCCCGGAAATCAACCCCCATAGGGGTGAGAATCGGGATGAAAGTTTATATGGGGAAGGAAGCTAGGGACGAACCCGAGCGAAGCGAGGGTGAGTCGCTAGTTTATAATAAAATATCGATATCATCGTATCACATATTGACATGTGTCAATGTCTAATTGGTCTTTAATGAAATTCAAATATGTCAAATTTGATAGCTTATAGGTATTATTTATTAATAAATATATTTTATATTAGAAAACTATTGAAAACAAACAACCGAAAATATGAAATTACTCGTATATTCGTTTTTTTCTATAGTGATTTACCTTTATCACACACCAAATCAGTGAATATTAGTCAAAATTCATGTTATATCATGGCGAGTTATTTTACGAATCTTAAATATCAAGATTCGTTGGACGAAAAAATTCGTTTTCGGCACGAATTCACTACTCGAAAAGTTTTAAATTACACAAAAACAATAGCGAATCGCGCGCGCTTTGCAACAATTTTCGGGGCGTTTAACGTTGTCGTCATTTAATTAAAATTTTGTTTTATTATATAGTTGGTAAAACTTGTAAAGTTTGCGATTATCACTCATATAACAAAAATAAACAAATTTCGTCATGCAATAAATTATAGAAGTCTAATGGTCGAGGTGGTGCCTATAGGCACCAGCGGGGTACTAGTGGTTAAAACGTACCTATGGGCTTTACACTTTGAGGTCAAGCCTCCATACAATTTTCAAAAAAAAATCTAAGACGACGTTAATTTATAGGGTTCTATAGACATAAGGCTACATGCGGAGAATACGTTGAGTAATTAGAGTCATGGAATATTTTCCGTTTCACGTATTTGGTTATTAACTTTGTTTCTCATAGTAATAGATTCTAATCAATCAACCTCAAAAAACAAATACCTACCGAAGATGAGGAAATATTTATGTTTAACATAATAAATTAGTTTGTTAAATAAAACAAAACATTTTTATGTTTCATGCAACGCATCTCCCTGTGTGCGAGTGAAACTCGCACTTTTCCGATATTTAAAAACAATGTATAAGTATCTAGCAGATATTCTAAAACCCATGGAACTTATAAAAATAGTGATTTAAGTTAAATTATTTATTCATTTTCTTTTATGTTATTTAGATTTATTTATAAGACGAGAAATAAATTTAATAGGCTATTACAATAATGATTGACTCCTTTGCATATATATTTGGTTCGGTCTGGTATAAAAACAGGAGACAGTTTCGAATTTTCATACTTGAAATTTGGTCGTCCTAGTGAACAGTGATAAGAATTTAATATACCTATTACAAAATGTTTTTACAAAATGTTTTTACCTTTATTGTTTTGTCTATGTAAGTACAAAATAAACGAATAGTGTATTAGGTATTTAATAAGAGAAAGTTTTTAAATAAATCAATCATGAACATCTGTCCGATGCAAAAAACGCTGTCTGAATTTTTACTAGGTAGTCATTAAATTTTTTCGTAAATCCCTAATACATAAATACTAATGTTTTCTAACGTCAATGAATGTTTTGTGTGTTTGTCCACCTTTCACACAACAACGAAACAAGTGTTAAAATGATTATTTTTTTCTAAGAGATTTATTTTGCTAGAAAGCGTTATACCTAGATAAAGTTCGGAGAGGGAGACGCAGGACGAGGGGGAGAGAAGGGGGTTCGAGAGTGCTGCAAACCAGGTTAGGGGTCTCGTCAAAACCAAGGTACTCGTAAGTTTTAGCTTGCTATTAATAAAAAGAAAAATGGGCGAAGTACTGTAGAATGTAAACTATAAAGTATCTATAATTAAACAAGCAATTTGTTAGCATAAAAGAACTAGTGCATAACTTAGGTCTCCAATATTAATAAGTGTCACTATTAAATAAACATTTGCGTATTACTTTTGCAGTACCATTAACATCGCGATATGTTCGGATGAACAGATAGACGTTTCTTATACGGATGATCCAAGACAGCCTTGCTGGTGCCCTGATGAAGACGACCCGAGAATACCTTGCGCATGTCATACAAATCTTAAGAGAGACTATGCTGGAATGGATTGCGAATGTACAAACAAACAGGAGGCTTGTGTATGCGCTAATGATTTAACTGCGTTAATGAAACGTATAAGAAATTATAGTGATCTGCAAATTAAGCCCATGAAAATATCGATGCATAAAAAATCTAATACAAAGATGTTCGTAAGTATTAAGTTCAGTCAGGGTTATTCTGGAAATACACAACTCGATATCTGAATCCGCGAAAGTACTTCATATAGTTGTCTGAAGTGTACCTAAACATGTCAATAGTCGAATTACGTAGAAGTTCTAACAGAATAGACTCAGAGTAAAAGCAAATTAATATAAAATCGTTCACAAGTTTTCGTTTGTGTTGTTTTTATTTATCTTCTATACATATAATAAAATTCTAACAAGTCGAATTTGTACATTAACTATTTTTTTGAAAACTTATTGAAATACATCGATACAGAGGCCAAATGTAGTTTTTAGAATTTTTGTCTGTATGTCTGTATGTCTGTCTGTGATCGCATGACGAGAAAACCACTGGACAGATTTTGATGAAATTTGGTATGACAACAGCTGGTTTTTACTGCGGGTAAATTCCTCATCTCTGAGAAATCTATACCTACTAAACATTAAAATGTAACTAGGGACGAATCCGAGCGGAGCGAGGGTGAGTCGCTAGTTTACTATATAATTAAAATGAAATACTTTTCGTTGGTATGCGCATCACTTGAGAACAGAACAGGACCGATTTACCTAATTTTTATGTTAAAATGTTCACATTTGAATATAAAAATTCACAATATCCCTAATAAGGTTTTTAGGGGAAACATTTTAAATAGTTGCCGGTATATTTAGAAAACTCAGGATAATCTGAAAGTGGTTTTTTATAAGATTTTTGTAATAACTCAAAGGTTACATATAGATTGGACAGAACAATATTTTTCGGGTTCGGTAGTATTAAACGAAACACATCTCATTTTCTATGTATTTACTTATCTTGTAACTAAAAAAATCTAACGATTTCTTTATATTCATACACTTGTATGAATGATGTCTGAGCGAAGACAACTCTTATACATACATATAATTAAATCCAACTTTAATTTAATTACTATGTTTTAACAAATTTGCAATTATTTCAGCTTCAAAAGGTTTTGCAGAGAGTCAAGAATGACGCAGGACCAACACCAATTTTGTACTTGTTAAAAATGGAAGAATAATAAATAATACTCTATGGGAAACTGTTTTCGTGAATGGATTGAATTATGTTATGGTAATAGAAAAACATTTCGCAGCACTAAATATACTATAAGTAATAAGATATTTAAACCAAAGACAAAGGCGTTTATTTAATCGTTGCATTAAATGCAATAAAAAACTAAAAAAAAAAATATTAGTTAAATGTAACCGACCACAAGAAGCATTAGAATAAGGGTTAAGGCCTAAAAATAAGGTTTTTGGCTACTGGACCCTAAAATAACAAGATTAATTTCTATAAGCGTCAAATAAATATACAACTATATTGTTGAAATATAAATTAAGTATTATGAAATTTATGTTAGTGCGTATTGCGTATATTAGATATAACGAATAACGAAATACAAGAGTATAAAAATAATATGTTTATTATTTTCTACAAAATGTCACCCAATCTTCAATTCTTCAATTCGTGGCCATTTTATAGTTTTCCATTCAATTTAAAATTAAGCAGGTATAAAATTAAGTTGATAAGTGCTAATAATCACTACATCTTTATATATATAATTCTTCTGTGAGTGTGTATGTCACTGAACTTCTCTCAAACGACTGGACCGATTTTGATGAAATTTTTTGTGTGTGTTCAAGGGGATCTGGGAATGGTTTAGATTCACAATTTTGTCCAAAAAGTTTGAAATTTTCAAATTAAAGACGTGTAGACAGGACAACGTCTGTCGGGTCCGCTAGTATTATATATAAAAGTACCTCGGCCACCGAGCTTCGCTCGGAGTTTTTGTTTAATAGGTACAATTTTCTTTAAAAAAGAAACTAAAAACTTGAATAAATACAAAAAGAAAAACAAAAGTAAATTATACCTTTGTATCCGAGCGGGATTGTCAATCTTGCGTCTTTTTCAAAAAGAACTAAAAACTTGAATAAATATTAAAAAAAAATTTAACAAAAAAATAAACACCCGACTTTAAAAAAAGCATTAAAAAGTAAAAAAAATAACTGATTGGTAGTTTTCATTTACTATACATACTTAATCAAATATATTCGAAGTCGGTATGCTTTGCTTTGTATTGGCTGGCACCGACTTTGGAACGTCTCCCGGCGTAAACGCGACTCCATTGAGGGCACCAGAGGACGAGGACGATCATGCATGCGTTGGACCGACCAAATTAAGTTAGCTGTGGGTGGTCCCCTGCATGAGTGCACCAGGATGTCGGCCAACAGGGAGAAGTGGCGATCAATCGTGAGGAGCATCACATCTGCTCCTACAGAGACTGCTACGTGATGACCACGACCGCTCTGTCAAGAGTGTCACGAAGAAGAAGAAGATCTATATATATATATATATAATATATATATATATATATATATATATATATATATATATATATTTGATTCCCAACGAATGCTTTGTATGTTATGCCTTTGCGTTAGGTTCTACTGGCTAGAAGACTCATTTCTGCTACTTCCAACTAAAACCCACCGCGTGTATGTACCGTACCGCATTCCTGTAATACATTTGGAAAATAGGCTATTTTTCAAGCTGATGATCGATGAATTATTCTGTTTTATGCCAGACGACGCAAGCGAAGAAAATATAATAATTTCCACTCTCAGCCTCCATTATGAATTTAAATATGTCAGAATCGATGATCAGTCTAGCGTTAATAGTGATTTATTTATTTAGATTTATTTTAAGAAGTTTTTTTTGAAATAGGCAATTATAACAACAATTGCGTAACTTAAATATTATTTATATTATAAAAATGGGGAATACTTTGAAATTCTTTAGTCAGAACTAAGGTTTCTGATATTTCGACCTTTTTTATTTCTCAGGGCACGAGAATTCTCGACCAGGATTTCTCGAATATATGTACTTACTATACAATTACTATATGACTTCGAAAGTATCTGATGAGGTATCTATAGTAAATAAAAACTCCCGTTCAGTCATTTTTTACTTTTTAGTGTTTGGAAGTCAGTTTTAAAAAAGTTTTTATTATTCTTTCACAACTAGAAAAAATTACCTATGTCGTAAATCAAGATTCATATGTATATTTTCTTTTCTCTCTTAGTTTTTTTTTTACATTTACATTAACTTAGTTTATTATAAATTGTTATTTCATGTATGTATTGTTCATACAATTTAATATGTACTCCTGATATGGGAAGGTAAACACAGTGTTCTAGTTCAGGAGTTCGGGCTGTGTGCATTTGTTACATTGCGTTACTTGAATAAAGTCTGTTTTTCTGTATCGATATATTATATACTATTTACTTTTCTATTTTATTTATATTTAAGCACTCTTTGGTACATACCTAAATTTAATTTCATTTTTTTATAGACGATATCTTTACATAGTATAAAATGTAGTCGCTTCCGCTGTGTGTTCGCTTAGATCTTTTAAACTATTAAACGGATTTTAATGCAGTGTTCGGCAATAGATAGAGTCATTCAATAGGAAGGTTTATAATGAGAAACTATAAAATGACCACGAATTGAAGTATTAAGATTGGGTGACATTTTATAGAAAACATTAAACAAACTATTTTTATACTCTTTTATTTCGTTACATCTAATATACGCAATACGCACTAACATAAATTTAATAATACTTAATTTAATTTCAACAATATTTTTGTATATTTATTTGACGCGTACACAAACTAGGCTTGTTATTTTAGGGTATAACTGTAGCCAAAAGTTTAAGGGAACCTTATTTTTAGCACTTAACCCTTATTCTAATGCCATTTGTCATCGATTACATTTAGTAAATATTTTTTTTGCCTTTTATTGAATTTAACGCAACTTTACAATAAATGCTTGTCTTTGGTTTAAATATCTTATTCTAATCTATTTAACTGCGAAACGCTTTTTCTATTACCATAACATTATTCAATCCATTCACGAAAACAGTTTCCCATAGAGTATTATATATTATTCTTCCATATTATTCCATAAAGTATAAAATTGGTGTTGGTCCTGCGTCGTTCTTGACTCTCTGCAAAACCTTTTGAAGCTGAAATAAGAAGGTGAAAATTTGTTAAGACAAAGTAATAAAATTAAAGTAGGATTTAATTATACAATGTATGTATAAGAGTTGTCTTACCTAAGACATAATATTCATACAAGTGTATAAATATAACGAAATCGTTAGATTTTTTTTAATTACAAGTAAATACATAGAAAATGAGATAAATGTATAGTTCAATACTATCAGACCCGACAGATATTGGTTTGTCCAAAATTCATTAAATCTTTATGTGATATTTGATACAAAAATCTTATTAAAAAGCATTTTTAGTTTATCCCTGAATGTTCTAAATACCGGCAACTATTAAAACAACATTTCAATCATTTTAACATAAAAATTAGGTAAGTGATGAGTTTACCAACGAACAGTATTTAATTTTAATTATATAGGTAGTAGAAGATAAATGAAAACAACACAAACAATTAAAGACATAAAGGAAAATTAAAGGAATAGACGAATAATGGAACGACGAACCTTAACACTATTACCACTTACCTTACGGTGAAGGAAAACATCGTGAGGAAACCTGCATGTCTAAAAGAACCTAGCAAGTTTTCGAAAGACATGTGAAGTCCGCCAACACGAATTCGACCACCGTGGTGGACTACGGCCTAATCCCCCTCGTATTGAAGGGAGGCCCACGCCCAGCAGTGGGACGTTAAAAGGGGTTCAATGTACACAAGACAAACGAAAACTTCAAGTGAAAGATACTATATGAACAAAAAAAAGTACTTACGAACATCTTTGTATTCACATTTTTATGCATCGATGTTTTCATGGGCTTATTTTGCAGATCACTATAATTTCTTATACGTTTCATTAACGCAGTTAAATCATTAGGGCATACACATGCCTCCTGTCTGTTTGTACATTCGCAATCCATTCCAGCGTAGTCTCTCTTTAGATTTGTATGGCATGCGCAAGGTATTCTCGGGTCGTCTTCATCAGGGCACCAGCAAGGCTGTCTTGGATCAACCGTATAAGAATCGTCTATCTGTTCATCTGAACATATCGCTATGTTGATGGTCCTGCAAAAATAACATGCATGTATATATTGTATAGAGACTCTTACTATGTTAGAAACCTTATTACTTATTATTTTAGAGTCATCGATTAAAAAAGTACTAGATACACAATCAGCGACAAAAAATGTCCTCACCGAATGAGCGCTCAATTGAACATTTGAGCGCGTTTTTAATTTTTTTTTTTAGTGAAAGCAACTTTAAGCATTGCATTTAAGGTTCAATTTACATTGTTGTATATTTATTTCAACTAGAGTAATTACCTAAACACAATTGGTGACAGATTTAAGAGAACTTTTGCATGGGATTGTGTCTCTAGTACATTTTTGATCGTTGGTTAGAGTTATGACTTATATTTTCGTAATGAAATTTTATTAATATCAAGCTGAAATTTACGAGTAGCTTGGTTTTAACGAGACACCTGACTTTTCTCGCTACGAAAATTTTCGATATTGATAGATACCTAGTTGGTTGATAAAGAACATTTCGATAAGATAACTGTCCAAATTTTACTAACAAGTAACAGTGTTTTGCAAGTTAATCTAGGGATAATTCAACATAAAAATATATTTATCCTAAACAGGTGGTTTAAATCACTCCCGAACACCCTCCTCCCCTCCCCTCTCCCTCGTCCTCAGCGCCCCTTTCCGAAATTTATCTATAACTACTAGTCTAGTATAATATTATATGATCTGTGCTATAACGCTTTCTAGCAAAATAAATCTCTTAGAAAAAAAAGTAATTTTAACAGTTGTTTCGTTGTTACGTGAAAGGCGGACAAACACACAAAATATTCTTTGACGTTAGTAAATATTAGTAGGGATTTACGAAAAAAGTTAATACCTAAGTAATAAAACTTCAAACAGCGTTTTTTGCATCGGACAAGATGTTCATGATTGATTTATTTCAAAACTTTCTCTTATTTAATACCTACTAAACTATTAATTAATTTCGTACTTACATAGACGAAACAATAAAGATGAAAGGTAAAAACATTTTGTAATATATCTATGAAGTTCTTAATCACTGTTCACTAGGACGACCAAATTTCAAGTATGAAAATTGGAAACTGTCTCCTGTTTTTATACCAGACCGGACCAAATATATATGCAAAGGAGTCAATCATTATTGTAATAGCCTATTAAATTTATTTCTCGTCTTATAAATAAATCTAAATAACATAAAAGATAATGAACAAATAACTTGACTTAAGTCACTGTAGCGCTCTTTTTATATGTTCCGTGCGTTTTGGAATATCTGCTACTTATAATGAACTTTTTTTTTAAATATCAAAAAGCTGCGAGTTTGACTCGCACACAGGGAGGTGCGTGAATGAAACATAAAAATGTTTTTTTTTTTTTTATTTAACATAAGTATTGGTTACGTTAAACGTAAAATTAAATATTTACTCATCTACGATATTTGTTTTATTGACGTTGATATTACTATGAGAAACAAAGTTAATAACCAAATACGTGAAACGGAAAATATTCCATGTCTCTAACTACTCAACTTCTTCATAATAATTTTCGTTTCAATTAAAAGTATTTTGTAAAGCATTGTTATTACAAATTTCTCAGCATTTTACAATAGATACTTCAAAAGTTAGGAGGGTAGGGGTACGTTGTTTCCGACTTTTAAAGCATCACAACTCAGCATAATACATTTATAATATGTATTTAAAGTTATATATGTGTAGTGTATCAACTATCTGGTATCTATAACACATTACACAAGCCTCGTATCTTACCATGGAACTAGATGGTGCTGTGTGTTAATGTCCCAACAAATTTATTTAATTATAACCATTGTTTTTTTTTGTATTTATTCAAGTTTTTAGTTTTTTTTTTTTTCTTAAAAGGAAATTGTACCTTTGACCAAAAACTCCGAGCGAAGCTCGGTGACCTAGGTACTATATTATAAATCAAGCAATATCATAAAATGAAAAATATATGTTTTCATTGTATTTAATTTATTTATAAGCAAATAACACATTTTTCTTATATATTTCAATTCAAAGTTATAAGGAAACCATCGGTATACATTTCATGCAAATTACTCGTTTACTTTTAAAATACATTTTATTATAATATTGTACTATAATTATGCGTATGTATTTATTTATAAATAAAGCCAGTCCTTTGGGTTTCGAGTTACTGCTTCTTGGAGTGCCTGGAAGGAAAAGCAATTAAAATATCTTTTTAAATTTTATCATTTACTAGCGACTCAACCTCGCTTCGCTCGGGTTCGTGCCTACTACTTTTAACGTTCAGTATAGATTTCTCAAAGATGAAATATTTTCCCTCAGTAAAAAGTATCGTATATGTTGACCCGAATGACCAGCTATCACCATACCAAATTTCATCAAAATCTGCCCAGTAGTTTTCTCACGATGCGGTAACAGACAGACAGACAAAATTTTTAAAAACTATAGATTCGGCCTCTGTATCATAATAATGACTATTTCAATAAGATTTTCCAAAAAATATTTAATGTGCAGATTCGGCTGACTTAGAATTTTATTATATGTATAGATAAGTCTATTTAGATATTAAATGAGATAAGTGAATATGGCTTCTACATTTATTCGGGAATCAAACCTAGGATTTATATCGTAAAGTTGGTATACAGTGCCAACTAAACTTCATAAGAAACTTTAAAACAGAATGTTTACTGATATGAATATATTATTTAGTTCATTAAAATAATGTACTTATTTTTTAAAAGGCACTTATACTTGGAACAAGTCAGTTTGATCGGGGATGTAAGTAATTACCTGAATTTAGGTGAGAAACGACGTCTTCTGGTCTCGTTGTATTCAAAAGATTGGTTTGCTTGTTTCTCCTAGAAAAATATGTTATTTCAATATTAATATTTCAAATATGTATAATGAATATAACTAAAGGAATTTTTTTTTATATAAATTTTTTATATTTTTTTACAATAAAGAAAATTACAAATATACTTTATTATATATTATACTTTATTATATTAAATACTAAAGCAATTAATGTTATCAGGTAATTTGGGATATTCATAACTATAAATAGGTCTATGAGGCCCTGCTGATTGTAGTTTCTATCCTATAAAGATCATGAAACTGTCAAAATTTAAGTTTTTTTTTTTTGGTTTTTGCACCCATTTCAATCCTGCTTTACACAGATAGATTATGTCGTTGGCTACCACATGGGTTAACTGATTTTTGACACTGTCTTTTTGACATATGTAATATAATGTCAAAATGAATATATTTTATATTATATTGAAATAAGGAGAAGAAGAAGGCTTTTACGCAGGCGAAACCGTGGTAACCGGCTAGTTTTCTATTCTTACCTCCTGATTCAAATCGCCTTTAGGTGGGCCGTACTCAGCGAAGCCAGGGGGTCCGTATTCAAGGAAACCCTCTGGTGCTTGTTCAAGAGCTCTGAAATTAAATTTTCAAAATACAGTGTATATATTAATATTTAGTTAAATAACTTTAACATCAGTGCGTTAAAAGATATTCATTATAGTTTATACATATATTGGTAATTAAGATATTGAGAATAAATAAAGAAATATAAAAATTTACCCAAATTCAGACACTTCGCTAACAACAGCTTGACTTACTTCCGCCTGAAATCAAAATATCATATTTAATTTTATAAAATTGTTCTATTAAGAAAATTCAATTGAAATTACCTATATAAAAATAGTTTGCTTACCTCTTGTACTTTTGCTTCTTTTTCTAAGCTAGCGATAATATCAGGAATGTTTTGAACCTGTACTAAGCTGACACCACTCTCTAATTGTGATCCTGATAGAGAAACTTCTGACTGTTCAGTAGATTCTGTCTGACTGACTTGCTGTTGTTCCTGTTGTACTGTGGCTTCTTGATTGGCGGACTCTTGAGATACTTGCTCGGATACATTTTCAACTATCAGAGTTACTTGAGATACTTCCACATCTGAGGGAGTAGATTGAGATTCTTCACTCGCAACTTGGGTAGCTTCACTATTTTCATTCAATTGAACAGATTCGGTGGATCCTTCAGAACTGGCTTCATTTTCTAATTGTAAAAGCTCGACCTTAGTAGCTTCAACGTCATCAGATACGGTGGTTTGCGAAGATTCTACAGCTTTTTCAACCTCTGCAAGTGGTTCAGATACTGTGCTTTTCTCTTCTGTAGCGAAGGACTCAGTTGCAGCTTCAGATGACTGCTCTAGTAAAGCTAGAAATAAAATTAAAGACACATATTATTAAAATAAAACATTTATAGCAAATTCTTTTTATATGCATTTAAAACTCTTTCGGAAGAACTAAACTAGATCTAGTGAGATTTAATCTAGAAATAAGATCGTTTTAAAGAAATAAGGCATACCTTCAGTCACAGAGATAACTGGTTGTACCGCGGCTTCATTTTTAATTTCAAACTGTGAAACACCAAAGGTCTGTTCAATAGTAACGTCTGGAAGACCTTGGTTAATCAGGTTTTGTGACACTTCTTGTGCTACTGGAGGTCCATACTCTTTAAGGAAATCAGATCCTGATGCCTCGGAGCCTTCTAGAACAATCTCTTTAGGGCTTTCTGATGAAGTCTTCTGCAAGTAAATTAATATTTTGGTATTAATTGTAATTTTTTTTCGGTTTTGTTTGCTTATCGATTTAAATAACTTTATTTACTTAAATAAAAATAGTTTTTAAGTCCTAAAAAGATTTTTTATACATTTAATATAAATGTTGTTTTCGTAATTAGCTTGTGTTATGTTTTTTTAAATATATAAATATTAAAAATATACCACTTCAGAGGGTAAATAAAATGCTGGTCCCTGAGGTCTCCATCCGCTGGGTAGATATGGTCCAGAACCTTTTGCGGATACTGAAGCTACCACGAGAAGTACTAAAGCAAACACCTAAAATAAAATTGGATGTTCATATGCAAAACTTTTAAAATTGAACTTTAATAAAAGAATAATTAGACTAAAAATTATTTTTCAAAACCTGTTATTTTTATATTAAAGGTAACTGGATAATAATAGAGTTAGGTCATTTTATTTAAAAATCTCTATTTATAGACTTAATTTAATAAAATATTCAATTCAGTTTTAAAAATGTAGTTTAAAATATTTTTATAGGACAATTCTCCATTCAATAAAATATTTATAAAAGTATTAAATTACCTGCATGTTGATCAGATATTGAGATCTTCGAAAACAAGATGCGAATGATGCTGTGCTCTGATCGGGGCAGAATTTATACTAAAAATTGGAGCTATTAAAAAAATTCAAACAATCCAAGGCCTATGGCAAATATTTGAAATTTAACTAATTGTCTTTGAACCTCACGATGCTAAGTAGAGCGGTGGTCAAGGTCACTCGATTTACTTAGGATTAAGATTAAGCTTTTATTTCTTACTAAAAGCTTTCCTTAATTCAGGTCTTAAATAACTAGTAGGGTCTAGTGCATCTTTATACTGTTAATCTATACATATAATAAAATTGTAAAAACCCAAATCTGTACATTAAATATTATTTGGAAAATCTTATTGAAATATTATTATCGATACATAGGCTGAATCTATAGTTTTTCGAATTTTTGTCTGTCATCACAGAAAACCACTGGAGGGATTTTGATGAAATTTGGTATAGTGATAGCTGGTTATCCGGGTCAACATATAAGATACTTATTACAGCGGAAAAATATCTCATTTCTGAGAAAAATACAAAAACTGTAATGTAAGAATACATATACTAATATGTAAAACCTAAGAATTTGGTTTTTGGTAATCTGAACGCGGGCGGAGCCGCGGGCAATGCTAGTACAATACCGAATACAAAGTACCAGAATATATCAAATCCTTGTACTGTGTCAATGCAAAAACATCACTATGATATGCTTTTTCATTGATACGTGATATAAGGGTAACACAATAAAGTAGAAACACAATAATAAAATATACATATAAAACTTTCAATAAAACTATAGTTTTCCATTTTGCCGCAGTTATATCTTTATGCTTTATTTTTTTATTTTTATTTTGTCCGAAAATCCGGAAATATAGTTTTATTTAAAATGTCAATTAGTATTTGTGTAAATCTAAGAAAGATTATAAAGTTGCTATTATTGGCTAATTCATCTACTGGATATTAAGTTCTAAAATTTTGATAGCATTTTCCTATAAGGCTTATAAAAATTGGATGTTTTGAAATACGAGTACAACTTCTAATAGGGCGTTCTCACCCTTTCCTGAGACGAACGTTGTATGGGACGCAATATTTTTAGATGCTCGATTAATAAAAAGATCTATGACGCCAGAGTATGCTAATAGATATGTATATAGTTATTCAAAATATCAATAATGTCAATTTCATCTATACATGTAATAAATTGTAATGAGTCGAATTTGTACATTAAATATTTTTTGGAAAATCTTATTTAAATAGTCATTATTATAGATACAGACGCCGAATCTATAGTTTTTAGATTTTTTTTCTGTTTGTCTGGGAACGCATCACGAGAAAACCACTGGACAGATTTTAATGAAATTTTGATACTAGAATACTTTTTACTGCGGTAAAATATCTCATCTCTGTGAAGTGTGAAATATGTATATACTAAACGTAACTACGTAACTAGTATTTATATGTATTTATTACTTGCTAAAATTTACATTACATGACGTTACATAAAAAATACTCACCTTCATCTAACATTTTAGAAATCTAGCTTAGAGATTTCTTATTATAATCTATAAATTTAAGAGAAAATATAAGTATACGGACCCTCTTCTTGATAACCAGACGACATTGTGAAGGCGGTAAGAAGCCAGTGGAAGGCAATGTCTCAGAACCGCAAAAGAGGAAGCCTGTTTATAGTGGGTAGATATAGACTAGAATAATAATGCAATAATTTGCACCAACTACTTAAAATAAATAAAATACCTTTATACATATATTTAAATAACATCAACTAGTTCAATCGCCCTATTTAAAATATTTAAGTTAAAATAAGAATTTGGCACAAGCGCCATTGATTTTCAATTATGGGTTATTTTGATTTTGACTATTAAAGTAGTAAAACTGTAGCAGTTACTATTGCATACTTTTGTATGAATGTATATATGTTTGTATTCAGCCCTTTTTTAACGTCCTACTGATGGGCACGGGCCTCCATACAATCAGGGGGATTTTATTCCACCACGCTGGCCAAGTGTGTGTAGGCGGACTTCACATGTCTTTCGAAAACTTGCTAGGTTCTCTCAGACATGCAGGTTTCCTCACGATGTTTTCCTTCATCGTAAGACGTGTGTGTGGTAAAAGTGGTAATCATGTTGGAAATTATTCGCACATAAGAATACCAGAGGCGCGAGACTCGAGTTTGAACCCGCTTCACTCGGTTTCCTAAGCGAGAGCGTTATCACTGTGCTACTCAGACTTTAATTTTAATGCCAATGCTTACAAATACAAGGGTTGTCAAAAATAAGTCAAAAAACACCAATTTTTAAGGCAAACGATATAGAAGTAGTTGCGAAGCGCTGAAATGCCATCTCGTGGCAAATAAGAATAAAATGGATTGCATCAAAACCTTATCCGGGAAAAACTTTTATGTACATATTAACAACTTAATCCCGCCTCGAACGCATTTTTATTTACAGTTTAATCTCTCACTCATGAATCTTCTTCTTTATTAATTTCAAAATTAAAATATAATTTTTATTTCATAATTTAAATCTATTATAATAATATTATTTGCTTAAATCCTACATCAAAATTTAATTCCTCAGAATTCTATCGATCACGTATTACTAGATCAATGAAGGTAAATATTGATTGATTTCGCAAACGTTTTGTTTGACGTTGATAATGGGTTACACAACGCAATCTAACTAGCGACCAAGGATAAGGGATTAATTTATACTAAATATACAAATTTTATAAATCCGAAAGTAAGTCTGGCTGTCTGTTACGTTTTTACGTCTAAACCGCAAAACCAATCTTGTATTGCTCGTGATAGTTAAAATTTTATTTAACACAAATTCTTTCCTGTGAGTTCTTTTCTTGAGAATACTTCACACATTTGTGTATATGCCTTCACATATATGTGTATATTTCAGCCCTTTTTAATGTCCCACTGATGGGCGCGGGTCTCCCTTCAATATGAGAGTTATCAGGCCATAGTCCACCACGCTGGCCAAGTGCGGGTTGGCGGACTTCACATGCTTTTCGAAAACTCGTTAGGTTCTCTCAAACATGCAGGTTTCTTCACGATGTTTACCTTCACCGTAAGGCAAGTGGTAATCATGTTAGAAATGATTCGCACATGAAAATATCAGAGGTGCGAGACCCGGGATTTGAACTCGCTTCACTCTGTTTCCCAAGCGAGCGCGTTACCACTGGGCTACCACTGCCTATACTTCACATTTAATTATACGTAATCTTTTAATATTTTAAGATAATTTTTTACCTTCTATTCTTACAATGGTATATTATATGACGTGCTCAATTCGTATATTTGTTCAACTAAATTTATTAAATAGTTTTATTTGCTTTTATATCAAATATCTTGTTAAAACTAAATCTGACATTGGCAATGATAAAGAAATCGTCTTTAAATAGATGATGTCGTGTTAATGGAGTGCGGTGTTCGTAGTTAACTCCTCAGACTGCGGTCTACATTCGGTTCTAGAAGTGCTATACGGTAGTGATTCGTGCATCTTTATCTAAGTTTTTAAAATTCTATTTAAAAAAATTATATTAAAATATTTACAATACGTCTACTATCACTTCAAATAAAACTATCTTTTCGGATTTTTTCGCGGATTTATTTTGATTTTTGGTTTCCATTTTTTTTTTCGGATTTATTTTGATTTTTGGTTTCCGACGTTTCGAATGCTTTACAGCAATCACAGTCACGGCAAAATAAATCCGCGAAAAAAATCCGAAAAGATAGTTTTATTTAAAATGTCAAATATTCGCGTAAATCTAAGAAAGTATAACGTTTACTATCAATCAAAAGTGGTGAGAATAACTGATGAAATAAATTTGTGAACAATATCCCACGAGAGTCATTTAATGTATCAGGATATAAAGCACCCTTGGTGCTAGCTAATACAGAATATTGTCTTTTTAAGTTTTATCCTCATTGGTTTAACAGTTTTTAATATTTAACACCTCCGGGTAAATTTTTAAGAAATTAATTAAATTTCTAAGAAACCTATTGTTAACTGTTACGCCGGCGTGTCCGCGGTCGTTGAGGCATTAAAGATTAACATGATCATATCGCGTTTATATCGTTTGTAGGACGAAATAGAAACACATTTATTTTAACATAAATAAATTCATTTATTTCAAAAACGAAAACGTCAAAAACCAATATACATATTAAATAAACATTTAACTAAAAATTTCAAAAACACAATATAATATTTAAAAGGATAAAAAAACACAATTTTAGTCAATATCCTGACCGTGCATCCTGACCGCTTTTGTATCCGTTACCGATATTACGGGTGTTAGCGTTACCATTGTATCCGTTGGAACGGGTAAGATCTTCTGTATCCTCATAGGAAATCTGGGGTTTGAATCCTCGTTCATCTGCTTCATAGCTGACGGTCTAGAACAATTATTATTAGTTATTAATTTTAATTAGTTACTTTTAACTAAACATTTATTTTTCGTAATACGAGTATTTTTTGTTGCCGGATGGAGGATGTTTGGTTTTTTAACAGAATAATTACATTTAATAACGGCCATTTTAATAAAAAAAAAAGAAATAAAATTCATCAGTTTCACACATTTAAGAGAAGTCACATCTATTATAATAATAAATCACTGTTCCGTAATATTTAGAAAAAAATATATATTTAAATAAGTTAAATTTTGAACCTGTTATCTCTATTACGAAAACGTAAGTTCTAACAAATCTACCATAGGCACCATGAAAGAAATTATGTACATGATTTAAGCAACCATTACCTGCTTTCTACCATCAGGCAAAACCACATGATATTCTCCCTGAGCCCTTTCTTCCAGTCTTTCCTCATGATGCCCAAAATCTGTTCCTTCATTGAAGTCATTGACCATGTACCCAAAGTTGTAATTCGCCGGTTCCTGCACACAGAATATAGTATAAGTACTGTTTGTTTGTTTGATTTTTTTATATATAAATTGATATTTTAGCCTTCTAGTACTTATGCTTTCTTCTGTGCTTTAGCAATTGATGTTAGAACTGATTTTTATGATTGTTTAGTGTTTTTTCTGTATTTGTTAGTTTTCATAATAATTAATTATATACATAATGAGTAATTTACGACTTCAATATTTTTAAGCTGAGTTTCAATGAAAATATGATGATGAGGCTTATGATTATTTTGGCTTTTTATTTTAGCGACTGATTAATAATATTTAATAATGAATTCATAGTGAAAATAGTTTTTTTTAATATTAGTTAATTATTACTGAGATAATTTTATTTAAATATTCATAAAAACTCACCGAGCTTACGTCTACGGTGTTCCTAAACAAGTCGCCCGAGTTTCCATCGTATCCCTGAGCTTGCCCACGTCTTACTTGTCCGTGCTCATGAAGACTGCTCCTGAAGAAGTTACGTTAATAAATATATTTTAAAACAATACATGTCCAAACTGTTTCATCAATGCTTAAAAAAATCATTGAATCTATGGCCTGAAATATAGATAGTTGCCACATTTTTTTTAAATTTTAAACCCTAGAGGTGTGACCAAAATTGTGTTTAAAAATATTTTACTGTTTATATGTCTAAAGAGTGCAACATAAATACTTCTTTTATATGTCATTTATTTTACGAGTACTTACAATAATGTCTTAAGTTTTATCTGTTATTTAATACTTTACTTACAATTAATTATAACAAATCATTATATATTTCTTGCGATGAATATTTTTGTAAAGAAAATTCTTAAACAAAATATCAAACTATTTTTTAATATATATAATTTATAGTAAACAAAAATTTATATTTACTTTTATAATTTCGGATCTTCAGAAATTGTTAAAATTTGAATGGAACATTAATAGACTAAGATAGATATCTTATATATTTTTATTCAAGTAATATAATCCCGTAGCACAAACAAAAATAATAAAGGAAATTTTTTTGTAAGAAATTTCAGTTTCCATGCGATTGTTGTAAATATTATATTTTAACTAACCTTGCCCCATTGACATGACCGTTGGCTAGAGCCCTCGCCGCAACCACTTGAGGGATTATCGGAAGACTTCCATCGGGCCCTTTAGGGTAGCCAGCATTACGATTCGTCGGGGATGGTGGGAGGTAGCTGTGAATAACATATAATATGTAGAAATATACAGTAGATTTAAATACCTGATTCATACAAATCTATAATGTATTATGTTTTTACATAATTAAATTCAGGTCTGTTTTATTAAATTATACATTAAATTTGTTAATATAAAAGACATAAACGCACTCGAAAAATAGCATGTATGTAAAACTTTACATTCATATTATGCTCATGCTTATTATTTGTGTTTGTAATATCGACGTAAAAAAGCTATAAAAATGTAAGCCAATCTAAAATTAATAATTTATTTGATAATTATGGTGATGGTTTGATGTTTAATTTTATAGTAATACCTATAAATTTTTAACCTGAAGAAAAATTAAAAAAGACCGCTGAAAGTAGACGCACAAAGCTAATTATACATAATTTTAAATAATCTTTTTCTGTTACAATAATGTTTATTACACTACCTGTGTGAAAGTGGTGGTTCGGCCAAGGCGAAGGCAGCCACGACCACAACAACAAAAATTGACTGAAACAAAAAAAACAGCACAAAAAAATTCAGCACCATATCTTCTTTGCCATTTCACGTCACGTAAAACAATTCTTTATATTAGGTCCTCGAAGAATAATAAGTAATATAATATTAAAATGTATTTTTCTTTTAATCTTTTATTGTATTGTAACGGACGACGACGGCGGATTAAGATTTGGAATGAAAAAAGCTCATATTCTAAAACATCATATAGGTTATTTTTATATAACATGTATTTATATATCACGCATCGACAATAAATATATACTACTTTGTTTACCTTTGGTTTTAACAATACTTTCTTAGATCTACAATTGGCATTTTAAATAAAACTATCTTCTTATCCCGAAGTTTCAAATGCTTTACAGCAATCATGTCTGTCTCTCTCGTCTCTCCCACGACGTCATAGCTGTAAAGCATTCGAAAAGTCGGGAACCAAAAATCGAAATAAATCTGCGAAATAATCCGAAAAGATAGTTTTATTTATAAAATAAAATAGTACCTATATATTTTTCGGTAAAACAAAGTGGAATATATTGTTAGACGTACAATAAACTTCAAAAATCAAAAACATTTATATCGACATATATAGGAATCATATTCATTAATTTATATGGATTGACATTATCTTTTAGTTTTAAAACAAAATTTTAATGCATAAGCATGTCTAAGAATATATAAAACTAACGCATTTTTACGAGCTAAATTAGCATTTAAATGTTAAAATGAATGTACTATTGAAAAATACTTAAACCGTTACTATAATCGTTACGTTTATTGCGTTTTAATATTTACAATATTATGCAATTACTTAAGCTTTACTATATAATGTGTAGATTACTTAACTCACCTTCATGATAGAGGAACTAGATGACACTCAAGAGACAAGTGAAGTGATACTCTCGTTCTAATTGTACACGTTTTTATACTAATGCTTATTTAAAGGTAGGGGGTGAAAAATTACTCTCATTACCGACATAATAGAAGAGCTTTCAAGGTGGATGATGATCTCAGGACAAAGTTTCTATTGAGACGCGACAATATTAAAAGAATTACTTATTGAAATTTATTTCATATCATAATAAACACATAATATATATAATATAATATACCTAAAGATTTTGATAAGAATATAGAAAAATCGATATCTTAAATTTTATCTATACATATAATAAAATTGTAAGTAAGAACATATTTTTTGGAATATCTTATTGAAATAAACATTATTATCGATACAGAGGCCGAATCTATAGTTTTTAGAATTTTTGTCTGTCTATCTGCCTGTCTGTTACCGCATCACAGAAAATCTACTGGAGGGATTTTGATGAAATTTGGTATGATGATAGCTTACCCGGGTCAACATATAGGGTACTTTTTACCGCGGAAAAATATCTCATTTCTAAAAAAAAAATACAAAAGCTGCAATGTAAGAGTATACTAATATTTAAAACCTAAGAATTTGGTTTTTTGGTCATCAGAACGCGGGCGGAGCTGCGGGCAATGCTAGTCTCCCTACTTAATATTATTTGATAATTGCGTTAAAAATTCATTTTAACTGTGAGTGAACGAATTTCTAAACTGTATTGTAACTGATATAAATACTGACTCTACTGTAGTATACAGTCAGTATTTTTAAGTGTAGTGAGTCGGATGGGATTTTCAATCAGCAATTTATTAAGTGATAAATTTTTGAAAATATTCCTAACAGTTTTCTCTCTGATTCATAAATAAATTCCTTATGTAAATAAGGAACTTTTAAGCAAAATTTTATGTTTATAGTTCCAGCTACTTAGGTTGTGCTTTATCTGTAAGTCAGTGTTAGCATTTAATAAGCAAATAGCTATGTCTTTTATAAAAGTTAATACTATATAGCATTTTTTAATACTCGTATAATTTATAAATTTTAGTAAAAAAATACGCTATATATTCATATATTATGAATTGTTTTGCTACAAGATATAAGTAAAATGAATATAAAAATGTTAAAAATTATCTTTAAATTTTTTATGTAAATCCAATTTTAGTTTTAGTAAAAAATAATATTTTTATGAGATGACACGTACAATGAAATATGTTTTAACAAAGCAACTCTACGTATGACTGTATCCACAGTATAAGGGTGTACATACATATATACGTACATATGTTGTCACGTCGTGATCACAGTTTCCTGTGTATTTTTGCATAGCTAAGGTCACTTATATAAAAAAAATTATTCTATTATATTTGCACACATATGTAAGTAACAAAACTGTTTACTAAATGAGGCTGTATCCATTGGAGATATAAATAAATGCAAAATTTGGTAATATGATTTTTTGTTTATTTGTCATCTCATGACGTCTCTCACCTATTATACTAAGAATATCAAAGGCTATATATATATATATATATATATATATATATATATATATATATATATATACAGGGTTTTATACTATACCAGTATAGAGCAGCCAGCTGTAAAAAGCAAAAAATCAATCACATCTACGAGTATATGCGTATTTATAGGTAATTGATCTATACTAATATTATAAAGAGGCACAGTTTGTTTGTTTATTTGAAAGCGTTAATCTCAGGAACTACTAATCTGATTTGAAAGAATCTTTTTGTATTAGATAGCTCGTTTATTTTGGAAGGCTATATATCATCATGCTGCTACCCAAGGGAGCGGTGTAGTAATCATAAATATCAACAAATTGGGCAGACTGTATGAAACATTATTGTACAACTGAAGTTTAAAATATGTTTAAGTGCTTTAAGCTCAGAAACTATTGAGCCCACAAAAATGCCTTTTGCATAAAGCCAAAGAGTATTTTTTTTTGTTTTAGCGCGAGCGAAGCCGCAGGTTCTGCTAGTATAAATATAAATTTGCAACTTAAATATATGTATTAAGTGATTAAAGTCATCAGTGCCTTTAATAAAAAGCAAAAAAAAAACATACTCGTTTATAAATTAGATTTTTAGTAATACACGTATGTATGTATTTCTGCGCGAATCAGAAGGTGGGGGGACATTATACGTGACTCTACTATGATAAATCAAACTCATCCTACTCCCTACTTAATAATATATTATAAATGCTAAAGTTTGTGAGGATGTATGGATATTTCTTACTCTTTCACGCAAAAACTACTCAATGGATTTTAATGAAACTTTACAATAATATAGCTCAGATCAACGACAGAATAACACATAAGCTACTTTTTATCCCTGAAAAATGCATGGTTCTCGTGGGATTTGATTTTAACCGCTAGTTTATTTATAAATCGGTTTACACTTGGTTTTCGTTCATTTACTATTTCTGTATGCAATATTATTATTTTTTTGAACCTTGAGCTTGAATTTACGGTCACTCGTTTTTGTATAAGATTTAATATTACATACACAGTTATTATAATAATAAAAATAACCATTATACTTTCTTAGCTTTACGCGAATATTTGACATTTAAATAAATCTTATCTGATTTTTTCGCGGATTTATTTAGATTTTTAGTTCACGACGCGACGCTTCGAAATCTAAGAGTGACCATGACTGCTGTAAAGTTTAGAGCAATCATGGCCACTCTCAGAATTACTGTAAGTTGACAATCACAATTACTTTCTGCTCGATAAGAAATCATATGTTACAGTTGAGCTGAAATTTTAAAGAAAAGTGTACGTATGCAATTCACACATGGTACGGTGAAACAGAAAAGTAACCAATTTTTTTATTATTTTAGTCATTAGTTTAGCCAATTTTTACACGCTTAGCAGCGTTTTGGCAAGTTAAGCTGGGGCTTAATTGGTCCTCAAACAAATGAAATATTCATGTGCGAATCTTGTTTTCAATATGATTTATAAGAATATTGTTATAAAACATTTTTTTTCAAATTTTACTTTTCTAATAATTCGGGTGCATATAAATTTACCCTTGAGCTTAACCTCTACATTATGAATGTTTTATTCATGAAATTCGAGTAACATAATATACAAAATAATCACACATTGGATAAATTCTTCTATTTTTAAATCGGTTATAAAAATAAATAAATAGTAAAAAACATTTTAAATAAAAGAAAAGTTTTCATAGAGAATTAGGTCATAATTATCATGAAAAGTCATTGTCAACGGAACTGAACCAACATGTAAAATTTCAACTCTGTAGCATAAGAAGAAGTGGTTCTAAATCAGCTTGCAATTCAGCAATTTTCAATGCATTCAGTAATTTTTGACCCATACAACTAAGATTGCAAGTTAAATTAAAGCTTGTAAAAATAAAAAGCTATAATATACTCGTAATTGTAAAAAATGTTGATTCAAAGATGGTAATTATTATTTTTATGAACTTTCTTCTATTTGAAATATTTAATAACTAATATTTAGCTGTATAAATAGTTGTATAATCAAAAGGAAAGATATATTGTTTTAAGATGTTGGAGGACTTAGTATGAGAGGTCCTTCTTCTAATCATATATGTATGTACAAAAATAATATTAAAAAATATTTTTATTTGAGTTCAGGTTTTGAGTAAAAAATATTATTTATTTTCAGAAAATATTTATTTGCGCATGAACTACAGACGACTATTATGTATATCACTGGAGGCAGCACACAACTTACTATGAGGTACATTTTTTTAATATAAAAATATAAATTAATGGGTAAAACATTAATTATGTTAATTTAAATATAAACTATGTGAAATTGTACGAGATAAAAATATGAAAAACACATAAAGTGGAAAAGTAAAAACAAACAAAATTCGGTACAAGATATGAAGAAAATAAGGTAAAACTTTAAAGACACACTATAATACCAATCAGGGTTCGTTCTAGTCCGATATCGGTCTGGTAAATTATTATTTTTACACAAGCAACAATGAGTGCATTTACACTATCAGTGTTTTTCTATTGAATCAAACTCCAGCAACGTTGCTAGTATAAAAATGCTTTACCAAACCGATATCTGATCGAAAACGGACCGACGCACATAGGTGAAATTTACTCAAAAGTTATATATATTACATGAAGTGTGTTTACGCCTATGTATTGCTTTAGTTTGTTTAAAATAAAAGTTTAAATATAATATGAAAAATAAAGCTTTATTGATACTATATTTATACGAAAAAAAGAGAATACAATTTTAAATCATAACTTCTGGTTCTTTTAAGGGAATTTTAACATCTTGAGGAAAAGACTTAACAGGTCTTTACTTGGTAGTTTTTTGAGACTTGTAATGTGAGGAACTTATACTGTTAAAAGTTGGCGAAACAAGCCTTCCATAGTTTGTTTTCTAGAAAATTTCCGAGTAAAACATTCACAGGGTTTCGGGCCTAATCGTAATTATTTGACGATAATTCTGTTTTAAGACATTTATAAAACATAATCGTCTTTATTATAATGCTAATAAGGTCCATCCCCAGATCGGTCGAGGTCTGACGCGTTGTCATCATACCCCGACCCCGACCTAACCTCCGCTGGCTCTACGGAGATTCTGGGTCTAAATCCACGCTCATCTGCTTCGTATTCTATTACCTGGAAAATGTTTAAAATAATAGAATTATAATATTATTGAAATAATAAACCATAATATTGACTGCTGACTTTGCCCTCGACTCTGTTTCTATTTAATACTCGCTGTCCCGAGAAGCTTTGTCTTGCCAAATTTCAATGGATTTATTTACTATCTTTGATCTTTGATTTCACACAAATAAACTATAAATAAGGCATTTTTGCCTAAATACATTATTCGGGTTATTATGAATGTTTAAAAAAATCTAATTTGTTTTTTTTCTTTCTTGGTTTTCAAAATTGGTTGAACTTTTTTCAAGTAATGCGCTCAACAAGGACAGCACATCAATTTAATTTATATAACAAAAGAGATCCATAGACCATAGAAAATTACTAAGGAACAATTAGTATTCAGTAATGAAACAATATGAAAATATACTTAATATAATAAAATAAATAGTTTGGTAACTATGGTTTTTAATTTAGAATAAAAATCAATATATGATAGAATAATGAATTTATATAGGTTATAAATATATTGTTGGTTAATCTTATAGTCAGACAGTATGAACTTTAAATAACTTACTTGCTTAGTTCCATCTGGCAACACTAAGAAATAAGTTCCTTCTACTTTATTATCTTGCCTGGACTCAGTATGACCGAAGTCGCTACCACTGTCGATATCATTCACTTTATACCGGAAGTCGTAGTTAGCTGGTTCCTGGAAAAAGTGAAGAACATTGTGATTTTTCAAATATCTTATTTTATCTTTCTTGATATTATTATAATTTGGAAAGTCCCGTGTTTTTTTATACGTTTCATTTATTAAAATGTAAAAGTACTTACTTGGCTAAGAAGCTCGTCGAGAGCATTTCGTACGTCGTTATACCCTTGGCTGGATTGTGAGTCGTACTGTTCAGGAACTCTGTACTGATCTGATGGCATCGCGTCTCTAGCTGATGGTACGCCGTATTTAGCAGATGGGTCTGGTCTGTATCCAGGTAAAATACGATAAAATAATGAAGTTAATTTAAGTAAATGAATATATATAAAAACTTAAAAAAATAAATAAAACCGACTTCCAGGCACTAAAATGTAAAAAATAACTGAACGGGGGTTTTCATTTAGAATACATATTTTTGAAGTCGGTGCCAGCCGACGCATAGGAAATCTAATATGTTTTGATACGTAAAATATATATTTACCTATTACATATTCATATCTTAAAATATTGTCCGCTGGCACCGACTTCGAAAATATCTGATTAGGTATCTATTCTAAATGAAAAAATTGATTGAGACTGATTAGGTATCTATTCTAAATGAAAAATCCCCGTTTAGTTATTTTTTACATTTTAGTGCCTGGAAGTCGGTTTTTTTAAGTTTTTATTTTTATATTTTTAGTGTAGACGTAATAAGCAGGTAATTTGTAGGAAGAAAGTTTTTAATAACATATTCGATTAAATAATTTGTTTAAAAAAAATATTTATTGTTTTTAAAAACCGCTCGACCGATTTCGATAAAATTTATATGGGACCCCCTGGAAAGTATACCCTTTTAAATAAAACACAAATTTTCCAAATCGGTTCAAGCATCTTCGAGTAATCGGTGAACATATATCAAAAAAAGATTCCGACGAATTGAGAACCTTCTCGTTTTTGGAAGTCGGCTAAAAATAATATATATTTTTTGTTAGAAATGAATAAAATTCACAAAGTGACACTTAAAAATAAAACTTCTACTTTTATTGCTTTCAATTAATAGTAGTTTCGTACTATTGTGATTCCTATAGAATAATTTAAAATACTGAATCTTTACCTGTTCTCAACGTAAGATGGTGCAAAGGTGTTAGTTTTCAAATTCGTTTTAGATTCTGAAGGTCCGTATTTAGCGGATAGGCTTCGTTCATTTGGTGCTCCATATGTTTGTGATACGGTTCTGGAGCTGGGAAGGTAGGATTGGGAAATCGACTGTGTTTTAGGCGTATAGGAGTCAGAATTTCTAGTGGAAGGTATTTGATGGCGAGAGAAAACAGCACGAGCATTGCTAAAACTTTGAGGTCCATCGCTCCGTGATAAAAGTGATGATTGAAAGTTCCTAGTAACAGCACTTGATGGCTTGTTTTGTCTCGACTGCACAGAGTTTAGAGCTTTTACGTTTTGTACACTACGAAATCCAGGATAGTTTTGAGATGATGAAACAGACTTTTGAGATGATAAGAAATTATTTGGTCCAAATACAGAATATTCTTCGGAAGGGTTTGATTTTAATTCAGGTTGTCCATACTGAGTTGATGGAGATCTTTGTAGAGGTGCTCTATAGGAATCTGAAGGAAAGTCCCCCATCGTTTCATATTTTTCAGAATCTCTTAATTCGGGAACGCCATTTTCTTGAGATATACGTACGTTGGGAGTATTGAAATCGGTTGAGTATGAAGGCGCTCCGTATTCTGTAGAAGGAGTATTTATTTGATTGGGTGGCCTATACTGTAGTGAGAGACGAGCACTGGGAACTCCGTATTCTTGAGATGGACTTAATCTTAGACTTGGAGCGCCATATTCTTGGGACAGACTTGATTGATATTCTGGGAGGCCGTACTTTTGTGATACAGAGGATTTCGATGCAGGAATATAGGAGGATATTTGAGATCTGGAGACAGCAGAGTCATATCCTTTCTGGTTTCTAGCTCCAGTTATAGGTAATCCAAACTCTTGAGGCAGCACTCCTTGGATATTAAGACTGTGGTCATGATCATGACTTGATCGAGCTGCTGGGTATCCACCCCTAGAAAAAAACCTTTATTAAGTTATTTTAGTATTCAATTATGATTCCTATTCGTTTTCTTTGTAAAATGTATGTATTACTTCAATTACATCATGACTTGTCGCAATTAACTCCTATATTTACCATAACGCATGTATTGTTATGTACTTACCCTACAGGTGGCTCCGCCAGAGCACAGGTGAGAAAAGCAGAAAACATTAAGATCTGTAACAAAAAAAAATTATATTAATTATATTAATATAATTATTTTAACCTATTGTTCTTGATTCTACACCAAAATATAATGAAAGATTACCTACCCTCATCCTCGTCTTTGTTCTTTTTTGTTTGTATCTGAAAAATAGAAATATATTTTAGTCAAATAACTTATTCAATAAAATATTTTTAAACATCTCATATAGAGTTACAATACAAAACAGTATCTTACTTCTTTCTTTATTTTAACTACCTTAGTTAAAAAATTCAACTAGAGTTTTTACACGTGTAAAAATCCACTCTTCAGAACCTACGTTTCAATCTGGTATTTACCAATAGACTAGTGACCGTTGAATGGTATCATCCCAACAACATACCACTATTTATACAAAATTTAATTTGTCAATGTGAACCCTGGACAAATTAAAAAACATATTAACTAAATGGAAAAGTACAGATTTTCGACCATATTCCTTTGCAATAGTGATAAAAGCTAGCTTTGCTCTTAGATTTACTATTCTTGTACCTAAGTATCAACATTGAACTTGACTCAGATATACTATTGTTTAAATAAATCGATATGTCGTGTATAATGCAACATTAGCGACAAAACTGGAGCAAACTCGCTTGTATTCAAAAGCAAGGGTCGTAAAACCCGGGTTCAGAATTGCTTAATAAAATGGTTACCCATTCGAAATGGTTTTAGTAAAACCTTGTCTGTCCTTGGTGTCTGACAGGGACTAACAAGCGTACTGTCTGACAATTGACGACGAGATTTTTAATATGATTCCATATAAAATATATAAAAACTTAGCTTTATACTTTAACGATTTGCGGCCCAATTTTATACACCTTTGCTACCTGTTACATGCCCAAGCCATCATGATCCAAGCTTCATAGTCGGGGATCGTTCTTACCTGTATTAGGGACATAAACAGAGAAACAATTTTTTTTTCTTATTTACTCTACTAAATATTTCCCTAATACTTTTATAGATTTACGCGATGTATAGGCATTCTATACATATATTAAAACTAGCATTGCCCGCGGCTCCGCCCGTGTATAAATGACCAAAAACTAAATTCTTAGGTTTTACATATTAGTATATTCTTACATTGCAGTTTTTGTATTTTTTCTCAGAAATGAGACATTTTCCCGCGGTAAAAAGTATCCTGTATGTTGACTCGGATAACCAGCTATCACCATACCAAATTTCATCAAAATCCGTCCAGTGGTTTTTCCGTGATGCGGTAACAGACAGATAGACAAAAATTCTAAAAACTATAGATTCGGCCTCTGTATCGATAATAATGTATATTTCAATAAGATTTTCCAAAAAATATTTAATGTACAGATTCGGCTCAGTTACAATTTTATTATTTGTATAGATTGTAATTGTCGATATTGAGGTTCTTTTTCCAAAATTACATAGATAGCCTATAAAATCCATAAGAATTTTGAAACGGGCCCATAGATTCAGAGATGTACAGACAAACAAACTTTTCATCTTTATATTATGTACCTAAGTACACGTATATTGATGAAGGTTATCTAACATCATGCTGCATCTTTTAGCAGTAAAGTAGTTATATATAAATAAAATACGAGCAGATTCGCGGGTAAAAGAAAAGAAAGTCAATAAATTTTGGGTTTCTGCAGTCCTTTTCTATTGTAAAATTTAGCTATGATAAAGCTCATACTCCTCCATACATACAAGCCATATGCTTAAAAATTCAAAGATTTTTTTCACGTATACCATTAGATAGTCCGAAAAATCCTATTTGGTTTTTTGTATAGTCATAATCAAATATATAAA
Source organism: Brenthis hecate (assembly GCA_951806755.1). NCBI lineage: Eukaryota > Metazoa > Arthropoda > Insecta > Lepidoptera > Nymphalidae > Brenthis > Brenthis hecate. Next base: position 2,332,601 of record OX638257.1, read on the forward strand.
AAAATACAGTTAACATACAATATTTTTAAATTATGATACGTTTAATAATACCTACAATTATATTAATATATAACCTACAATTAAATAACAAAAATATAATTATTTATGTAAGTAGTGTCGCCAAATAAATACCCTGTTCATTGATATTATTTATTTAATCATTTATTTCAGGCAGTATTTACATAAAGATCTTAAATATATAAAAAGAGGTCCATAGCATATTATATATACCTTAAGTTATATATATATATATATATATATATATATATATATATATATATATATATATATATATATATATATATATATATATATATTAATTATAACTATGTATTTAACACGTAGTGCAGACGAATATAACATGATACGTAAATACAACACATATAATTATAAAGTTGAACAAATGATTTCCCGATTGCTGGTAATGAACTTAATAATACTGATTTAATGTACGAGGGTCTGGTCCCTCGCTAGTGGCCTCCAACCTCCCCTATAGCCACCCCGAGCCTCGCTAAACTTGTATCTGTTCTGATTCAATAAACTGATTTAACTAATCTCACATCACTGATCTAATTTATCTGATAACATGTTAACACATGTCTATACTGAATCGAATACTCTGAATCTGATTTCTGATCAAGCAATCTGATCACACGCAATAGCACTGAATATTCTCAAACTGGTAAAATAAATCCACTTGCCAACACACGGTGTTGCGCCTGATCTGCCTCGCTCGCGTCTCGACCGCGTCTGTGTCAAATCTCAATCTATCCTATCGAACTCTTTTCGCACTACCGTCACGTTAATGACAACTACTCGTAATAAGTTGAATAATTAAACATTGATTTCGCGATTACCCTACGGTATTCGCGACAAGTAGGTAACTTTAGTTTTTACCCAACTTCAAAAAGGAGGAGGTTCTCGATTCGTCGGATTTTTTTTTTTTATGTATGTTCACCGATTACTCGACGACGCCTAAACCGATTTGGCAATTTTTTTTTGTTTCAAAGGGACTTCGAAAATATCTGATTAGGTATCTATTCTAAATGAAAACCCCCGTTTAGTTATTTTTTACATTTTAGTGCCTGGAAGTCGGTTTTTTTTTTAAGTTTTTATATAATTTATCTACTAGCTTGACCCATATGTATCTTGTTCTTGTTTGTCTCGTGGCGAGTATGTACAGCTGCACGTCATATCCTGGGTTCCAAGCCCGCGTCGGGTCTAAAGATTCGAACGTGATATTTATGTTTAAGAATTTATCAGTGGCAGAAATTATTGGTGACACCACTGTGCCCCGGCAAATAAATGAAGCTGCCGGTCCTGCGCCTGATGTTTTTTGGTAGCACCAATTATCGCTTAACTATATTATGAGTGTGACATAGAATAGATAGCATAAATACTGGTAAATAATATGTCGAATGCTAGCAAGAAATTAAAGAGTTTAAATTAAAATATTTACATTACCTAGTTGATGGATTGCGTCTGTTAACGCAACCATAAGCCATTATAAAAAAATAAATAAGAATTTTGCCCATTTAATGTCCCACTGCTGGACACTCAATTGGGACGATGAGTGATGAACATTTCTCAAAATATACCTACATCATGACAGGTTTCCTTAGAAGAATTAGCGTTATTTCGATCAACTTACAAAGTTAACGTTGGCAAAGACAGATAATAATATCATATAGTGAGAGAATCAGGGGCGGATTGTGAATTTGGGGCCCTGGACTAACACTTCTTGGGGGCCTAAAAATGATAATTAATTTCATAAATAAGGAATATTTCAAATATTTGTTTAAAAAAATCTATAATGATAGATGGTACTAGACGAAATTAAGGTAACGCTATTATTTGGTTCTGGTTAAGTGTTCTCAGGGTGATTAGGCCAATATTTTCACAATACTATCCATTATTTTACTATCCATGATTTTTAAGAGGCCCGTAAATATTTAATACCCTGGGCTGTAGCCCAAAAAGCCTATATATAGATCTGCCCCTGAAGGGAGTGAACAAGGGGATGAGAGAGCGTCTAAATTGTTCTTCACGTAATAACGGCTCTACAAATTGAAGTGAAATTCAGAACAGATATTTGTAATTATTATTACTATTACACTTGTAAAAAAAGTAAAAAATGTCGGATAAGTTCTTCACAAAAGAGATAAATTTTAAATAAAAAGGAACCAAACTTTTCATTTTGACATATCGTAAAGATTTAAAAGAAATAATTTTATTAACAAGACAAGGTTTAAGGTATTAAGATGGTTTATTTTAAAACAACACTTTAATTGGAGCTAAATATCTCAATACATGGATGAGATAATTTTTTTGTACATTTTTCAATTTGCTACAAAAAAATAAATAAATGAGTATACTTATATAAAAAAGTTTTCATCACAAATAATAAATAACACAAAAGAATGTTCAATTAAAAAGAAAGCGTAGGTGCAACTTTGAGTACAATCATTTTGACGAAAACTTCTGCTAAGTCAGTCCATTGCACGCAATTATCGTTTTTATGTCAATGTCAATAAGGCCCATCCCCAGATCGGTCGAGGTCTGACGCGTTGTCATCATACCCCGACCCCGACCTGACTTCCGCTGGTTCTACGGAGATTCTAGGTTTGAATCCACGCTCATCGGCTTCGTATTCTACTACCTGGAACAATAATAATAATTAATATAGTAATTACACTATGAAAAGATTATTTGAACACTAGTTTCTCTCATCACCTTCACAATATTTAAACTATATCGAGGCATATATTTCATATTAGAGAAAGCAAGGTAATGTCTAAAAAAGTAATTCGAAGGGTTTTAAATGTAGTGACATGTTTTCCAACAAAAATAATATATAGAAAATTATATGAAATGAAATTTCAGAAATTTGTACATAGGTACTTGTGCATTATAATATTTCTTGTGCGAAATATTTGTCGTGAAATCGTCAGACATTACTATTTATTTATAAGTTTAAGAAAAGAATTGGTAATACAAAAAAAAGACAGTAAGAGTAGTTTGCAGGTAAGGAAGCTACCACCGGCTCGGACTGAGTACCACGGGTTCTGCTGAGAAGAGCTAGCGAAAATTTGACCGTTGCTAATGGGTAAAAACTAAAATGATTCCTATTGGAGGCATTTATTTTTTTATGTTTATAGAACTTACTTGCTTAGTTCCATCTGGCAACACTACGAAATAAGATCCTTCAGCTCTATTATCTTGCCTGGACTCAGTGTGACCGAAGTCACTCCCACTGTCGATATCATTAACTTTGTATCCGAAGTCGTAGTTAGCTGGCTCCTGGAAAAAGTTTAACAAATTAACATTTTTTAAATATTATATCTTATCTTTAATTATTATAATTGGTATATATATATATATAATCATCTATAACTGGAAAAGTCCCGTATTTCTTACATGTTTCATTTATTAAAATGCAAAAGTACTTACTTGGTTAAGAAGCTCGTCGAGAGCATTCCGTGCGTAGTTGTACCCTTGGTTAGATTGTGAGTCGTACTGTTCAGGAACTCCGTACTGATCTGATGGCATCGCGTCTCTAGCTGATGGTACGCCATATTTAGGGGATGGGTCTGACCTGTATCCAGACAAAATATGATATTAATTCATTAATTATAGCTTAATTAACTGAACTGGAAATTATAACCCAAATTATCTTACTATTTAAGAAATGGTTTTTTTAATTTGTTTACTTTATTTCACATGATATGATATTATACCTATAATACATACCTGCTAACGTCGTAAGATGAAGCAAAAGCATTAGTTTTCGTTTTAGTTCTAGCTTCAGGAGGACCGTATTCAGCGGATAGGCTTCGTTCATTTGGTGCTCCATATGTTTGTGATACAGCTCTGGAGCTGGGAAGATAGGATTGTGAAATTGACTGTGTTTTAGGCGTGTAGGAGTTAGAATTTTTTGTGGAAGGTACTTGATGGTGTGAAGGAACAGAACGAGAAGTGCTGAAGCTTTGCGATGCAGTGTTTCCTGCTCCAAAGGACTTTTGAAAGTTTCTAGTCACAACACTCGATGGCTTATTTTGCCTCGACTGTACAGTATTTGGACGTGATAAGGGACTGACGTTATATGTGCTGCGGAGTCCAGTAGCGTAATTTTGAGGTGATAACGCAGACTTTTGAAATTGCAAAAGAGTATTTTGGGCAGGTGCTGAGTATTCTTCAGAAGGATTCGATCTAAATTGAGGCTGTCCATACTGAGTAGAAGGAGACCTTTGCAAGGGTGCTCCATAGGAATCTGAAGGAAAGTCACCAATCGTTTTATATCCTTCAGAATCTGACCTTAATTCAGGAACGCCGTATTCTTGAGATAAACGTGCGCTGGGAGTATTAAAATCTGTTGGATAAGAAGGAACTCCGTATTCTGCAGAAGGAGCGTTTCTTTGATTGGGAGGTCCATATTGTTGGGAGAGTCGAGCACTGGGGATTCCGTACTCTTGAGATAGACTAGATCTTAGATCTGGAGCGCCATATTCTTGGGACAGACTTGATCGAAGTTCTGGGGGGCCGTACTCTTGAGATATAGAGGATCGCGACGCAGGAATATAGGAGGATAGTTGAGATCTGGATTGGGCTGATTCGTAGCCTTTTTGACTTTGAGCTCCAACTGGTGCAGGTGCTCCATATCTTTGCGGTAAAAATCGTGGGATATCAAGGCTGTGGTCATGATCATAGCTTGATCGAGCTGCTGGATATCCATCCCTAGAAAGTTTAACTTTATTTAGTACATTTTTTTATCTTAGTGGAATATTTTTCTGTCCTTTATGGGGATATGCTCAATAAACATTGTATGACCTCTTGCATTAGTACATTTTGTATTTTAGTATTGTTAAGCGTAAACTTACCCTACAGGTGGCTCTGCCAATACATGCGCCAGTAAACCAATAAATATAAATATCTGTAAGAAATTTTATATCGATTAGTAATTACCAATATTGTATTTATTATAGAAAAATATATGATTACTACATACCTTCATTTTCTTTGTTGTTACTTATTGTATCTGAAAGATGGGAAGATAATTCAATTAAATCGCGCAAACGTGTTTAACGCGCTTTTAAATATAACAAACTAATAACAAAAATTACATTTATATGTTCTAAAGCTTTTTCAAAAATTAAAGTTAATATTATTATTTTTAAGTATTTTAAGTTACAAAATTACCTGTTTACAACCTGTCTTCTATGTATCTTCTCCAATAGACTAGTGACCGTTGAATGGTATCATCCCAAAAACATTCGACTATTTATACTAAATTTAATTTGACAATAGCGAATTCTGGGCAACGAAAACTTCATGGTATTAAATTGGAAAACAAACGATTTCCAACCGTGTTCCTTTGAAATAACGATGAAGGCTAGTTTTGCTGTTGTATCTTACAAGTTTTGATAGTAAGTGTCGACACTGACTGAACCAGATGTACTATTGTTCAAATAAATCGATAGTTCGCATATAATGCTACATTAGCGTTGCGTGCTCTCATAAGTGCTGCACGTTATCGCTTTGCGGTGATCTTGCCCTTAATAGATGTAAAATATGTATGTATCTATCAATTTATTAGTTTTATTCCATTCATATATAAAAACATAGATACAGATTTCCTAACAAATATTTCTTCAAAAAGTGGCGTCGACATGTGACGTTAAGTCAAACCAAAGAATAAAATTCCAAAATTAAAAGCTCTGATTGTCTAAATGCAAATTCGAACTTACGCACACCACATAAAGTACTTATTTAAAGAAAACAACGTGGATTTTAATTTTTTCATCCAAAAAGCAATAAACAAAAAAGATTTGAAAAAAGCGCACAATTTCGAAATGTGCCCTTATTTCTGAGGACACTTTTAAGACGCGTGTTGTGTATTTTTAGTTTTTGTATATCAATATTTTATTTTATACTTGTAAACAATACTCTGACTGATTAAACTTATGTTTTTGTATTTGTTACTTTAAAAAGTTGAAGCACAAGACGGGCTTTACATGACTTTTAAGTTTTTTCTTTTCAACTCGTGTTAAATTAAAATCGGCCTAATGAGGCATATGCGTGCGTATGAAGACATAATGATGAAAAGAAAATATTTTTTAATTTTTAGTTAAAATGATATTTTTAAAAGCTTAAAGCGGGCCAGTTAGAGATGTCTTGACAGTGTAATGTCTATAAGAGCTTAATTAAAATTTAAGATATAGATAGATCTATTATTATGAATT